>KZ111525.1:675458-1020397 GCA_002120315.1 Hypoxylon sp. CI-4A
AGATTTGCAGATAAACTCAACCTCGTCTCGCTCAATGTCCTTGACAGCTAAGATATTGAGCTTGGCAAGAAAGTGTAGGGAAAGGTCGTTGACGGCGTCACGGAGAATCGACTTTTGTATGAGCAGTACGTTACACTTAGCCTTCTTGATCTTCTTGACTAGGTTAAGGAGGTAGAGTCGCTCCTCCTTAACGATCTTGTCCATCTGTCGGTAGTCGTTCACCTGGATGGTGTTCTCCATCTGTATGTGTGGTTAGAAGACGTGGAAGGAAAAAATAGATTGTGATCTATATTGACTTACATCCGGCTTTGGAGGACTTAGTTGGAATTGGATTAGACCGATCCTGGCCTTCTCCATTCGCGCAGGTCCACCAGCTGACTTGATAACTGGTTGGTTTAGGACAAGTCCATCTACCAACTCGCTATCCTCTATCGTGCCTCCCACCTTCTTGATGATTCTGATGTTTTTCAAGTCGACATTATCTGCGGTCTTGATGTCGATGGTCTTCGTGACCGAGTTGACCGCCATGGGACCCAATAAACCTGAATATTGGGAGACGATCTTGGAAGATAGGGAAGTATTCGCTGCTTGGAGAAGAGCAGCGGTATCGTTCAGGGAAACAGGTTGGGACATCTCGTGGAGGATCTGGACTGCTGCTGCTGCTGCTCTTTGGAAGGACTCGGAGATTACTGAGGGGTGGATGCCCTTGGATAGTAATCGGTCGGCGGCACCGAGCAATGCACCACATATAACCACCACCGACGTTGTGCCATCTCCTGCCTCGACATCTTGTGCTGCTGAGAGGTTGACAAGCATCTTGGCCGTGGGGTGTAGGACAGACATGCTCTTCAACATTGTGTTTCCATCGTTCGTGATAATAGTTTCGCCCTTTCCGCTCCTGATCATCTTGTCCATTCCGCGGGGTCCTAGGGAGGTTCTGATGGCATCGGCAACGGCTGTTTGATTTTAGTAAGTGTGCTAGAAAACACTAAGAACATAATCATACCTCTGGCGGCGACGATGTTTGAAGATCGTACAGCGATAGGCTTCTCCTTATCCTATTATTTGTTAGCTTCAGGCCTCGAAGCTTAGAAATCAGTCATACCCTGAAGGTGGCGTTAGAACTCGCACCACCGGCGGATGGCGCTGTGGTAGCCATGATGTTTTAGAGGCTAGAAAGCGGTTACAAGGGATTTGTAGGATAGGTAATAAGAGACCTCGAAAGATGATGTGAAATGAAAGTAGATTGTTGTTATCTTCAAGGGTCGCCTTAAGAAAAAGCTCCCCGCGCAGGCTGTGATTTTTTTTGGTACCAAATGTTTAATAGAATAAAAAGGTTCCCGGGGTAGCTGCGAGGCTACTTGCCTACCAAACTAAAATAGGTTTAGCGTAGAGTACGTACCCGCCCTGGCTGGCAGCTGCAACGTCTGAAGGCTCTAGGCAATGAATGAGCTTATGCAACCTCATCAGCATCGATTTCGCAAGCCCGAGCTTTCTTGTTCACTACTTCCTGTTCATCATTCTTCAATCCCATCCAACATCCACTCTTCCACTCTTCCACCACAAACGATACCCGAACACCTTTGCGCCCCAGATCGCTCTCATTTTTCCCACCCATTCGTTTCTTTTATTAATACTAATACTAACAAGCCTCTCATCATTGGGACCCTTTTTACACAATGGTAATGCTACTTCTTGCTGTGTTGGTCTAGATCTTAAACTAACGGCAATTTAGCCTTCTGCCACAGGATCAAGTTGGGAGAAGTACAAGAAAAACTACGCCGATGATGAGATAGAGGAGAAGAAGATCACACCTCTGACAGACGAGTAAGCCTTAACGAATTCCATATCGGTTTCGCATCATGACGCAGCTAACCCTATAACCCAGGGATATCCAAGTTCTCAAGACATACGGAGCGGCCCCTTACGGCACATCGATCAAAAACCTAGAGAAGCAGATCAAGGAGAAGCAACAAGCCGTTGATGAGAAGATCGGAGTGAAGGAGTCTGACACGGGTCTTGCGCCACCTCACCTATGGGATGTTGCCGCCGATCGTCAACGCATGTCCGAGGAGCAGCCGCTTCAGGTAGCGCGATGCACCAAGATCATTGCGGACGAGAAGGACGAGACCAAGAGTAAATACGTGATCAACGTTAAGCAAATCGCCAAGTTCGTCGTCCAACTAGGCGAGCGCGTA
Source organism: Hypoxylon sp. CI-4A (assembly GCA_002120315.1). Classification (NCBI taxonomy): domain Eukaryota; kingdom Fungi; phylum Ascomycota; class Sordariomycetes; order Xylariales; family Hypoxylaceae; genus Hypoxylon; species Hypoxylon sp. CI-4A. Next base: position 677,657 of record KZ111525.1, read on the forward strand.
TCCCCTACCGATATCGAGGAAGGCATGCGTGTAGGTGTCGACCGGAATAAATACCAGATTCTCTTACCCCTGCCGCCGAAGATCGACGCAAGCGTCACAATGATGACGGTTGAAGAGAAACCTGACGTTACGTACGGCGATGTCGGAGGCTGCAAGGAGCAGGTTGAGAAGCTAAGAGAGGTTGTCGAGATGCCGCTGCTGTCACCTGAGCGGTTCGTCAATCTTGGTATCGACCCCCCAAAGGGTGCACTACTCTACGGTCCCCCGGGTACCGGAAAGACCCTCTGCGCCCGAGCTGTTGCGAACCGAACAGACGCCACATTCATCCGAGTTATCGGTAGCGAACTGGTACAGAAGTACGTCGGCGAGGGAGCTAGGATGGTGCGAGAACTATTCGAGATGGCCCGAACGAAGAAGGCTTGCATCATCTTCTTCGACGAAATCGACGCCGTCGGTGGCGCCCGATTCGACGACGGAGCTGGTGGAGACAACGAAGTTCAGCGAACTATGCTGGAGCTTATCACACAACTGGATGGTTTCGACGCCCGCGGAAACATCAAAGTCATGTTCGCCACCAACAGACCCTCAACGCTGGATCCCGCCCTGATGCGACCCGGTCGTATCGATCGAAAGATCGAGTTCTCCCTGCCGGATCTGGAGGGCCGAGCCAACATTCTGCGGATTCACGCGAAGAGTATGTCAGTCGAACGGGACATCCGATGGGAACTTATCTCCCGTCTCTGCCCCAACGCTACTGGCGCTGAGCTGCGTAGCGTCTGTACCGAAGCCGGTATGTTCGCCATCCGAGCCAGGAGGAAGGTGGCCTCGGAGAAGGACTTCCTGAGCGCCGTGGACAAGGTTATCAAGGGCAACTTGAAATTCAACTCGACCGCCACGTACATGCAATACAATTAGTTAAAGCGAAACTCTACGCCAAGCTAATCCACCCACCTATGCCGAAGAGGAGAGGAACAATCTTTGAATGTACGAATAGGGAGTTAGATAATGGGGACCAGTTGGCCACGGTGGATGCCACAACGTTTCTAGATTTTCTCTATTGTAGCATTAAGCATAGGTAATGAAGCGCTTTCCCGTGGCATGTAACGTGCCTAGGTATGGTTGTGCAACTCATGTCGTGAAGGTATCTAGTAATTGCCTGCTATGCTATTGGTGCCTATGATTCTTCCGTACAGTACAGCAAATGCCATTTTTCTCGGATTACCATTCATTATAAACACTATTCCGCATGTCTATTCCTTCCGTTGGTCCAGCCGTCGTCCTACTAAACAGAGATTGCGACTCCGTCCATGATCCAGCCCGTAATTACAAAGAGGTATACACTATAAGCCTCAGTACCAAGAATATGTACATAGTAGGTCTGGTAATAGAAGAAGACGCATCGTTAACCTGCAGAGTGATGTGATATCGTAACTCGCTAAAATGCTTTTCCACCTGATGCGATGCAGTACGATGAAACGAAACGAAATGAGGACGGGAATGAGAATGCTTGTGCAATGCAGCGTAGGTAGGGAATCGTGGTGACGACGTCTTCCGTCTGATGAATTCCACCTTATATAGGGGATGTAGGGATGTCCTTGATTTCCATCACATCTCAGCCGCAGCGAATCCGCCAGCGCTAACTGGGATATCCATCGTAGGTAGTCGTAATTGGTAGTGGTGGTGGTGATGATGATGATTGCTTGAGCTTGGAGGCACCCTACACCCCTTCCATCCCAGACAAGCATCCCAAGCAAACGATATCGCCCTCGGGCCCGCGCTCCACGCAGCACCGGCTGCAGACCATCTCCCGGTGACCGCGGCCGATCCAACCCCCTCCTTTCCTTTGCTTCTGGCTCGGATCCGGCGTGGTGTCGTCCACGTCCTGCATGGTGAAAGAGGCACACAGGTCCTCCTCGATGGACGTGGGAGACACCGCAGGCAGCCAGCCCTGGCACGCACGTATGCACACGAAGCACGCTCGCTGCCCGCAGCCCGCGCAGTCGGCGAAGGAGTCGAGGTCGGATTTCTTGGTCGGCTTGCGATGGCATATGTGGCATGGACTTAACGACGCCGCCGGATTCGGGTGTCGGACGATCCGATTATTACTCTGCGGCGACGACGGCGGCGTTGAGTATTCGGGATGTGCGTGGGGGAAGTAGGATTGCTGCTGCTGCTGTTGCGAGAGATGGGCTTGCTGCACGGACTCCTCGTTCTCGTCGACTAGCCGGAACCGCTTGTTGACGGGAAGTGGTATGGCTTTTCGCGGCATGTTCAATAGAGAGGTGGCGCCGCGGCCCGAGGAGGGAAATACGAATCGCTCATTATTATTGTTGATGGTGGAGAATAAGTTTGTGGTGTCGTTGTGCTGTGTCGTCGTTCTAGAACCGTTAGTGAGCAGAGCACCGGAAGAGATTACGTTGGATTCGGACAAGCCGTACAATGATACCTGCACCTCGTTCTGCTCGTCTTCTCGCCTCCTCTTCTTACTCGGAGAGAGCATAGGCGGCTCGAAGGGTGTTGCCGACGGCATTTGCAGGCTAATATGAAGGGAGGAAAGCAATTATAGCGTAAGCGAAATCGGGGTAGGAGAGGGAGACGCAAGGTTTCGAATGTCGACAGACAAATTTCCTCGTGAGGTCGTCAACAATAATTGCAATCGAGGACAGGGAGCGCGGGTAGAAGCAGAAGCAGAAGACAGCAATATGAGAACGCTGAAAGTTTGTATGCACTGTATTACATGTTGCCAGGCAGGTTGTTTTGTTACCTAATGGAAGGGAAAGGTTGGCCGGGGCGGGATACGATAACGGATTTAGGCATGTCCGCCCGGATCAATTAGAGGGTCTTTTTCAACAACCCCCCTTCCATGTCTTGACAGATGAACTGCGACTGCCTTAACAGCGACAATAATAATTGAAACTGAATAGGTAGGTGCATAGTTAGGCAAGTAATTTTTAGAACTTTCTAAACTGAACTCAAATTAAGATTTTTGGTACATTGAAAGCAAATCAAAGTATACAAAAAAAAGAAAAGAAAACCACCAAATCAATAACAACATGAACTTCTCAAACAGGGACATTTTACAGCAATTATACATATCAGAGCTTCTTTAGTACTATTATTCCCATACTTCATCTAAGCAACGCATGGTCACTTCGAATCTTCGAGCAACCTTGCAAAACATCGAACTACAGAGAAGAGAGAAGGAGAGAGAAGGAGAGAGAGAGAGAGTAGTCATGGTAGGATGCGATCTCTTTGAAAAGAGAAGCCTTCCAGATTCAGCCAGTCTTTCCATCTCTACGCTGTTCTGTCGGACGAAAACGAAATTGGCTGATAAGCCCATTGTCCCTCACTCCACCTCGCCACGGAATATGGCAAATTACGCATGACATTACCTTCATGGCATCTCAAGGTTTCGTTGTCAGGAACATAGCGATGAGTCCATAGGAGTAGATGTCTGCAAATCCGGTTATGTTCATGGACTTCCCCAGGATTGCTCATATGATATCCTGGGGAGGATAGTAAAGTCGGATGCTAACGCTTCCGCATGGCACTGTGCTGAACAGCGGACTATAAGGTATAAAGCGGCCAACCTATCATCCGTCCACCCGCCTTGAGATAACCAATAGGAATACATTTCAAATCAAGTGGCTTATACAGGATCCAGATAAATACATCTTGCACTCTGTCATTATGGTATTTAATGGAACCTGTGTCTTTCTTAACCTATGTTTTGCTGACTATGGATAGATGGTACCCGACGAAAACACTTTTGAAGTGTGCAATGACTATTACTACACGCAGGCGAAATAGCTTGTTATGATTGATGAAATAGCAACCTCAGTCTTGATGTCCGCGGAGAAACAGATACGTGAGGGGCCTCGGATGAAGCACCAATGCGTACGATCGTGCGTGTGGTGGCGCATACATGTAAGACACCGAAACAGAAAGTCCGATTGAAACTGGTAGCCATCGCCGAGGGCTTCTAATTGGCAATCTCAAACGGCCATCCTACAAGGTCGATGTTCAGTTTCTTTCCCGTCTCAAGTTCCTTCGCCTGGGCCTTGAGCTCCTCTATGTCCCAGTTGCACCACACAAACTTATTCTTGAGAAACTTGGCCTCAGGGCTTGCGAGCCAAAGATTGAAGCTCGCCGGTAGAGAAACTGCTGGAAGTTAGCTTCAGGATATCCTATGTCGTAGCAATCCTGAGAAGGTAGGTTGGTAAGTGCTTACCGTCGTCAATCCAGGCGTTCTCACTAGCTTCTTTGAAGCTTTCAGCACCACCCGCAGCAAGATTCATCTCGGTGAGTACCACACCGGGCTGCGTGTGGAAGATGCTCAAGCCGGGGTTAGAAAGCGCCACAATATCCCAGAGCCGATAAACCGCCAGCTTGGCAACGCAGTACGCAGCAAAGCCGTCGGTGACACTCAAGTGTGCAGCCCACGAATTGATAGCTACGGCGACGGCCTCCGGTGCTGCGTGGCGCACGAAAGCGCGCGAAACATACAGGGATCCCGCTACGTTAATATTAACGGTGTCGAGGAACTCCTTGGGGTCTGCATCGGTTACGTTGTCCGTGGACCCAGCTACGGCCGCGCTGTGGATGAGAACGTCAATCTTGCCATCGCCAGCAAATTTCGCAAAGGCCGCGTCCACCTCATCTTCTTTGGTGACGTCGGCGGATATGGTGATGACCTCGACACCCGGGTACTTGCTCTCGATGTAGGCCTTGTTTTCGTCAAGGGGTTTCTCTCGGCGACCAAGGAGGGCAATCCGAGAGGCGCCCGCCTGCGCGAAGTACCGGGCTGTCTCGCCGCCTATGCCGGTGGTGCCACCTCCGGTGATAAGGACGGATTTGCCTTTGGCAGACAGCTCAGGACGAGTTGGCGATGCGGATGGTTGAGCTTTGTTGTGCCAAAGCTTGGTTGGGGAAGGGAAAGGAGGTGCTTTAGACATGATGATTGTTGTGTATTAAATGCACTTGATGGCTGTTAAGGGGGAATTGAGTATCGATATGGTATTGACACCCGCCCTTTAAAAGCACCATCTTCTCTACCCCTATTTGCATAGTGATGATATAATCACGCTGTACCGGTTCAATTTGTTGTTGTGCTATTTCAAAGTGTCCCGGCCGGGATTGTTCAAATTGTCATTTTGGATACTAGCGCTGACAAATATACATTCTGCTCCGGAATTACAACTTTGACGTCTTCTTCTCCTGTCTTGCACTTCACTCCGGCCCGTCGATAGGTAGTAACAAGGCCTCATCGCATCCCGTCTAATTTCGAAATGACCGTAGCCGATGGTGAATCTATCTTGCGGTGCAGACAGTGCCGCAAACCATTCGACAAGGGTGAGTTGTGCTTCCCCGCTGTTCGCTCGTGGCCGATGCTAACATGACGTGCCCATGAAGAGTCCACGCTGAGGAGACATGGATACTACTGCCGGTCTCGAACGGCAGCACGCTCCTCTCGGCCTCGGTCTTGCATATCTTGTGCAAGGGGAAAGGCCGGTTGTGACAAAAAGCGACCCGAATGCTCAAGATGCATGACCGTGGGTATTGTGTGCCAGTACCCGACGAATGCGACAACATCTTCGTCTACGGGAGAAACTCACACTGTCGACAAGCCTCCTGGTGAGGTCAATGGTACTACGGTTTCCGGTGATGGTCTCATGTTAACAGACCCTGAATTTACGAATTTTGGGGACGGTTTTACCGAAGAAGGCATCACCAACATCGGGCTTGTCGACTTTATGAATACGCAGATGAATGAATCATACCTCTCACCACCTAGCCTCGGTCACACTACGCCTTCGACCGACCCAACGATCCAGTTCCAGCAGCGCCTCTCACCTTTCAGCTTTTCGATACCATCAACACCAAATGTGACCGTTCGATCACTTGTCCGCCGACCAAAAATGCAGCCAAGAGCACAGAGAACCATAAACCTCATCTTCGGCACCCTGAAGTCTTATCCCCTGATGATGTCCCGCCATCACACCCTCCCGCCCTTTATCCACCCAAGCTTCGACGCCGAGAACGCCGAGATGGAAGCCCTGGCCACTTGTATCAGTCTGATGCGTATGATCGGTGCCCAAGGGAGCCGAGTGCTGTTCTGGAGAAACGTGCAGCAGGAATGCGAACGTATCTCCGAAGAGGTATGTCGATGCCATGGTATCAGAAAATTGGCCGAAGAGAGCTAATAAATTCTCAGTGTTCGAGATTCAGCAAGTGGGAACTTCTTGCAGCTATGCAAGCCCTCTCTATTTATGTCATTGTCCGATTGGACGAAGGCGAAACCGAGCATAACGACTGTGATTTCTTGTTGATAAAAGCCGTGATAGTGAGTTCCAACTTGAACCCCCATTTACTTGTCTTGGTGCTAATCCCGCATCAATGTAGATAGTAGTCCAGCAAATGTCTTGTGTCGACGTGACGTGCCACGCACAGTGTTGTTTTTGCGACACCGGGCTGGAAACCACTTGGAAAGAATGGATGCTCAGAGAATCAAGAAGAAGGTGAGAGAGGCGGCTGCTCTATTCCCAGGTGACAGTTTAATACATCTAGCTAACCAGAATGGAAGACTGGGTGTCGTCTACCGCGTGATAAACAAGCTCACCTACTGGGACCCAGCCTCTATGTGCGACATGCCCGAGGAGTTCCTCCTGGCACCGCTCCCGGCCAAGAAACAGCTGTGGGAGGCAGGGGACGAGTTTGCATGGAAGGCAGAAAATCAGAAGGACTCCGGGGTTCAGTTTGGGCTGGCCGCCGATGGGGAAATCGTCAGGCTGGAGGAGGGCCGTTTATCCTGCAGCGATGCTTGGTTGTCCTACGAGTCGTCGGGTCCCGTGGCCCAGCCGAGGCATGCTGCGAGCTGGGAAGATTGGTGCGCGGGAATAGACGGATTTGGTGGGCTTGTTATGCTGGTTGCTTCTTTGGCAGCCTAGCAGTTATTTAGAGGATATTCAGAAGGTTGGTTTACCTGCATACTGGGGACGTGAAGCCGCATCGATATACCCATGTGTCTACCTACTTCCGTACAATTTTGTCCGGTCCGCGTCCAGCTATAGCATCAGCACTTTTAATAGTCCAATCATTTGCCTGAAGGTTTAAGTCACATTGGTTAACTGCTATAATGCTAGTCTTCAAGGAACCCTCCCGTTCCTTTCTTTGAAATCACTAGAACCCCCCGGTCCCGGTTTATGTGCAAGTTCTATCATAGGTATACATAAACCCAAACTATCTTAACCCTCGTCAACGGACCTCCTTCACCAAGAGCACGCTGCAAGGTTCTCAGATTTTTAAGACAACTCCACCTTTGCATAAGGGTACCGAGAATCGGGATAGGATGGTTGTGGTTCCCGAGCAAGCGGCGGACGCGCTACCGAGCGAGATCTCTAAGGGGTCTATCGAGGTTCACAACAATGGTGTCAAGTCATATAATCCGGAACCAAAGTCAACCGATGAAGTTGATCAGTATCCCCATGGCTTGCGTCTAGTCCTCCTTGCTGGAGCGTCCATCATGGGTGTCTTTCTGATCTCCCTAGACCAGGTAAGAACCCACCTACTTACCTAGTGATGATGATGATGATGATGGCTTCTCGGCTTCTTACACTACGGACAGACAATCGTCGGCACGGCCATCCCTAAAATCACATCCGAGTTTAACGGCTTGAGTGATGTGTCCTGGTACAGCGCCGCATACTTCATGACATTCGGCGGTCTCGAGGCCTCATGGGGCAAAGCTTTCAAATACTTTGACATCAAATGGACTTTTCTCCTGACACTGATCATCTTCGAAGTGGGCAGCTTGATCTGTGGCCTCGCACCCAACTCGGTGGCTCTAATCATTGGTCGGGCCATCGCTGGTGTCGGTGCTGCTGGAATTTCGGTCGGCGGTACCAGCATTGTTGCTTTCAGCGTCCCACCGAAGACAAGGCCAGTTCTCATGGGATTTATAGGGTTAACATACGGTCTGGCTTCCGTCTTGGGCCCCCTTATTGGTGGTGCTTTCACCGAGCGAGTTACTTGGCGTTGGTGCTTCTATATCAACTTACCTGTCGGAGGAGTCTCTGTCATTATCGTCCTCCTCTTCTTCCACCTCCCAGCTGCTGCTAAGCCTCCTCCAATCAGCTTGAAGCTTAAACTGCTCCACCTTGATCCGGTTGGTATCTGTCTCACCATGGCGGCTATCATTTGCTTCATTCTCGGTCTACAATATGGAGGAACTGTCTACCCGTGGAGGAGCAGTCAGGTTATTGGTCTACTTGTTGGATTTGGCCTTCTCGTCATATCTCTAGTGGTTTGGTCGATCTACTTAGACGAGTATGCCATGTTGATCCCACGATTGTTTAAGAAACGGGAGCTTTGGAGCGTTTGTCCTTACCAATTTTTCTTTCTTGGTGACATTATACTTCTCCTGTACTATCTTCCCATCTATTTCCAATCTATCAGAGGAGCAACGGCTATCGAATCTGGTATTGACAATCTGCCCATTGTCATTTCCGTTGCTATCTTCGCTCTCGTCGGTGGTCTTGTCGTTTCGAAGACAGGTTAGTCTGCCCACTCCTGGCTTGTCCAGATCTTTCAATGTATAGGTACTTAACTGCAAAATAGGCCTTCCGACGCCAACAATGTTTGCCGGCGCGATGATTGGCACAGTCGGGTGCGGCCTGCTCTATACCTTGGAAATCGACACCCCGACCGGAAAATGGATTGGCTACCAAATCCTCACAGGCTCTGCCATTGCCTTTTCAGTCCAAAACGGACTCAATATTGCGCAAGCTAGTGTGGAGGCTGAAGACCTACCAGCCATCACCGCCAACCTCTACTGTAAAAATAATTTACTGTCCCTCTTATTCAAAAAAGCAGCTAACTCGGTATACAGTTTTTCAAACTGTCGGTGGTGCCTTCACCGTCTCCTCGGCCCAAGCTGCCTTTATAAATCAAGCAATTGAAAGACTACGCACATCGACGCCCGATGTGGATGCTGCGCGGCTGATCGCAACAGGTGCTTCCGAGCTTCGCAATGCATTTACGCCAGAAGAGCTTCCTGGTGTGCTTATAGCATACATGCACGGTCTTAAGGCTGTTTTTGCTGTCTCCATTGCCTTCTGTGGTCTTGCATTATTGACCACACTGGTCATCCCTTGGGGTCGACTTAAGACTCACAAGGATGGGGAGAAAGACAATGTGCTCCTGATCGTAGTTGTATGAATATTCGACCTATGTGCGGCTACGCTAGACATATAGGATCGACACCACCAACAGCGGCAAATGGTGGGTCAGGTAGTCGTCCGGGCTCCGAACGATTTCGTCCGGCCTTGAAGGCGGCGACACCCGCAGACCCGGTGGGATCGTCATGAATCAAATTGATCGACAGGGGAGAGGAGACCGGAATAAGACAATTTATGGGAGTCAATTTGAGTCGTCGGTTGAAAGATTAAGTTGTTATAATATCTTTATTTATTTTGTACGTATTTAGTATTGTACTGTCTGTTGCTAGCTTGGATGAGTTGAGGATGGAGGCCATCTTAATGTTCACCGAACTCAAAATTGCTTACCTGAGGTGATACATCATTCTGAGGCAGGAGCTTTACATGACTCGACCCTTCGCTAGGAGACAATTATGATGTTAGCTGAAGGCTTTAGTCAAAAGCAACATATTAGCTTATTCATTGAGTAACCTCGGAGATAACCTCGGCCGGGAAATAGCACTCATTGTTTCTGAATACATGTACCTTTCTCGTGACCTGTCATTGGTTATCGTTTCAGGCGTTGATACCGAATTTCGGAACTCAAACCTCGACAAGATGACGTAATGAGTGTATTATCTAGGAGTATCGCGCCCAAACAAAAAGAATGCGGATGCACCAACTGGCATACGGTAATGCAACCAATGGTCCCTGTTGCCTCTATGTCGTGGCAACTGAGATTGTGGGGATAATGTTATCTGACAGTGACATCCTATAGGTGATTTATCTTCTGGATGACGATTGAAATGCAAGGACAATTTTTTGAATTGCCGGTTGGTAAAACAAACAACTCAGTTTCCATCCGGAACAAAGGCGCCTTGCATGTTAGTGCCTACCTAGGTATATAATGCAGAATGGCGACGACGACAGTTAGAAAGGTCGATTCTAATAGACTTCCCACCTGACAGGTTTAAAAATTAAAATTGTACAGCTGATGGTGTATCGAAGTGAATCAAGAAGCTGCGTTGTCTTATTGTACTGGCTAAACCGGTTTTGCCAAGAAGGGAAGAGGTGCCTGAGGTGCTGGGTTGGAATTGGATAAGACGCCATTTCGCATCACGTGTATAGTGGGACTCGGTCATTAGCGTAGCCTAATCCGATTTGCTCCGTAGGCAAAGCGAAACTCCCGATCCCCAGCAGATCCAATCCTCCAAAAGCACACGCCTCTTTCGCCAATCTTGAACACCTAAAACAACCCCCCATCACTATCACGAATCCCATCTGGACATACATCCAGGAATCAACCATCAGTCTCAAGCAACGAAGCATACAACTGCCCTCACCAAGATATGAGTCGCGCCGGCAAGATTGCCCCCGAGCAGCTCCCGTAAGTTGAATGACTCCCTAATCGGCTTCACCTACTAGGCCTCGGCCTTTCTGTTCGGCCGCCTTTGCTGACCTCTACCCTTCTAGGATTTTGTTCGTAAAGAATCTAAAGTCAGTCACGTTGTCCCCTCGTACGATCCGTTCGTCCAAATTGATGCTAACGATGGTGTAGCTACGAAGTCTCATCCGACGCGCTTTGGAAACTTTTCGACCCCGGTGAGGACGGACTTATCCGGTATGCTCCCAATTCAATTCGATATCGTCCCCATCGTACATCTCCCACTAACTATATCTCCAGTCAAATCCGACAGGGAATTTCAGTTGAGGCAAAGGGAACGGCCTATGTGGTCTTCTGGAATGTAATGGATGCGAAGAATGCTCTCGAGAAGCTAAATGGCTATAACTTCCAGAACCGTTATCTCGTTGGTATGTTCACTCCATCACCGCCATCACGTGCCCCCTTATAGCAGGTCCCTGACATGATGTACAGTGCTATGGCACCAGCCAGAGAAGACCCTCAAGTCAAAAGACGACCTCCAGGCTCGCAAGGACAATTTAGCGCAGCTCAAGATGAAGCACGGGATCGATTGACAATTAGACGGGCCTGCAGACAGGCTCCAGACATGTGCTCGTACTCCGTCTGCAGTCCCGTCTTCTCCAGCTTCTACCACTTCTAGCTCGAGCGCTACCACTTCTACTACAACGTCGATCCATAAGAATCCGACCTCGGTGGCCAAGAACACTAAGAAGGGCAGGCCAGACGACGTCGCCGGGCACGCACGCAAGATCGCCTTGAGCTTCGTGCGAAGCTTCATCCCACAGAAACCCAACAAGCTATGCATGACTTAAGCGTATTGTACGATCACTTGTGTTGTTATATGGACATACGCTCATGGCATACATTTCCGGAGAGGTAGGGTTGGCTTTTGCTCGGCATGGCTACCCCTTTTTGTTACATTTCCAAGTCGCTCTTTAGGTACACCTACAGAACGCGGGGGACGTTGTTCAGATTGATTCACGGTCGCGTTTATGATTCTATGGGAAAGGCATTATGCCACCGAGTTTCCCTGGCGTTACGATGGCACGGGAGATATTCCATATTTTAACCACGGGGCTATTGACCCCCTATATTAAGAATGCAGAATGCCTTGTTGGTTTTATTTTCTCGACAATTTAGTTTTCGTCTAAGTCAGCTCGTGATAGTGTACATTATTTCGGTTGTATCCGTCCTATTTCTATCCATTCCATATCTCCTAATATTTGGGTCGAATCTCGGCACTCCGCCACCCTTGTGTTCTAGACCTTTCCGACGTACAAAGGGACGAGATCACCTCTTATGTATTGTGACGAAAACATGGCAAATGCTGAATGTTGAATGTTATAAGTATTCCGCAATGCATAGATATTTCAATGGATGCTTTAGATTCACATCTGCTATTATCGAGGCCTAAATTCGTCTGGCGCTCGTCGTTTGAGCACGGGAAAAAGGGTACCTTATAATTAGGCGCGACGTCCCTAACGCAGGAGGTACCGAACTTTGCCCTTGTAGGCTTCTTGGCTTCTAACGCGCTAGGCGGGACAGTAAGCTTTAGACAGGCAGTAGCCTATCCTTACCCCGTATGATCTCCAGTTTTATTCGCCCACTCACAGCGGCATAGCATCATAGGAAGTCTATGTTAAGGTTTCCAAGAACGAAGCTGAGCGGCAGAGCGGCTGATCTTGTGGCTTGTATCACCACGATCCATCCTCCATACCACCTTTAAACCTACAACCGCCTTGACTCTTCTTCTCTTTTCAATAATACTATCTCAACCAGACAACTTCTTGCTTTTTCTTTTTATTATTCTCCCTTTGTGTTGGTACAACACCCACAGCACACATAGAGTGCGCATGCATTTTCGTCTCCTCTAGTTTCCTGGCACAATTCGCCATCCCATTCCAAACAGAATACCCCGTTTCGACGTTCGAACCCTGGCTGGAACCTAGGCGTCGATCTTCGCTACTCGCTCTCCTTCCTCTCCTCTCGTCCCACCCTGATCTGTGTCTCGAGCACAGAAGTCCATGTCTCTTACTTCTACAATTTATTCCCTCGTCCAAGGTACCCCGTCAACGATAGTCACGACTCCCACCGATGCTGTGATAGGAGTCGATTTCCCTTCTCATCCGACCGACGTATCCTCATTTCTTACTTCCACGGCGACGGCGATAGCAGCAGCTGCTACTACCACTACCACCACAACTACCACAACAATGGCCCCTCCCGAAGGCGATCACGGCGGGGAGGGCGAGTGCCGGTTGCTCGGACCATTTGCTCTATTCGTACAACTCGCTCTGGGTGGATTGGCTCTTTTGTCTCTCGTCTACAAGCGGTGGCGAGAACGACCACAGCGACCCGTCAAGATATGGTTTTTTGATGTATCGAAGCAGGTGTTCGGATCGGTGCTGGTTCACATCGCGAACGTATTCATGTCCATGCTTACCAGTGGCCGGTTTTCGATTAAGCTGGATACGGTCGCTGCGCAAGTCACAGACAGATTATTGCGAAGAGAGGACGTGCCCTATGTGCCAAACCCGTGCTCGTTTTATTTGTTGAATTTAGCTATCGATGTAAGTTACGAGTACCCCCGTCCGGTACTAAGAACACAATGGGAGCTAATATTAATGCAGACTACTATCGGTATTCCCATTCTTATCATCCTCCTCCGTGTATTCACCAGCCTCGTAGCATACACTCCCTTTGGAAAACCAGCGGAATCTATCCAATCTGGCAACTACGGTAACCCACCTAACGCTTGGTGGTGGTTGAAACAATCCGTCATCTACTTCTGCGGCTTATTTGGCATGAAGGTATGCGTCCTCATCATATTCTTCATATTACCATGGATATCGCGTGTGGGAGATTGGGCCCTCAAGTGGACCGAGGGCAACGAACGTGTCCAGATTGTGTTCGTCATGATGCTCTTCCCCCTCATCATGAACGCTCTACAGTACTACATCATCGACAGCTTCATCAAACTAAAGGAGGATGGCCACCAACGACTGCCATCAGAAGACAGTGACGATAGGGATCCCTTCGATGATGCGCTTGCGGATAGCGATGGTGACGATGAGTCGACTAGCGGCGAAAGCAACGAAAGTGTGAAGCTCTCAAGCTCTAGGAATTTCAAGAAAGCACAGAAGGGTCGAGATGATGGGCGAGAGGAGTATGATCCAGATTTGGATGGGCAGACTGTGATAGGAAGCAGCAGGAGTCAAGATGACAGGGGCAAACTACTGCCTAAAGAGTTGGTTCCTCCGGAGTAATAATGGTTGTTTTTATTCTTACGCGGTAGCATTGGCAAAGGTAGTGATTGTAAGCATTCGTTGTATCCCGTCCCGTTATGAAGAGAAACTTGACCTTTTGACAAAAGCCACGATTGGGACTATGGAGATCTCGCATATTGAAACCCATGGTTGACCTCTTATGAAAATCGTGGATTGGTTGAATATCGTGTGGGCCAACAGTTGCGGACATATGCAGAGATGCTAGCTGCAGATGTTGGTTTATTAGTTGGCCTTCGTGTTGCTTGCCCCATTTCCCATTTCCCATTTTCCCTTTGTCGATTAGCAAGATCGAGGTCTCACGACGAATACCTAACCTAGTTCTATTGTATATTACTGTGGTTACCTACAGTGCCACCAATGCGCTTTCGGTTTTTATGTTTACGCACAGTCTCACTTTTCAGCTTTCTTAGCATTGACCATGACTGCATGTCACAAAGGCAATTGCGCTTAGAATTCGGACAGTCTGGCAAGGTACCTACCTAAAGTGTAGTCTTGGTTGCTGTTGGGGCACAGAGGGGAAGGAGGAACCTTGAGGTGGTTACTGTATAACGCTACTTCTCCTGCTGCGCAGCCTTATTTTTGAATGCTAACCAACATTGTTCTTTCTTGATTGAACAATTAATTCTAGGCAGCTGATTTCGTCTCCAAGTTTCTTACCTGGGACTTACCTAAATACGTACACCTTTTTACATTTACATAAGATACCAGCAAAAACGAGAGCCTCGCGCGAATACAACAACCGACAATAAGCTATCACCACACCATATGTCTATTGTCAATCGAGAAGCATAATTTACTCGGTCTATTGAAAGTAAAAGAGGTACCTGAGACATTCTTATGCCTTGCTCGTTTTAAAATACTGTAAGTTTTGTCCCGTTACAAGTCCACCGACGCAAGTCCAAGCCCAAGCCGCAAACATCTAGCAGATCGCAGCTAAAGATCCGTCTGGATAGCCTCTTGCCTAACTTTCTCACCACTCCGTCTCAGCTTGGTGCGCAGGGTGTTATCACTTCAAGCAAACCTTAGGTCTTTGACATCTCTGAGTTCACAACTCAGGAACCTTACATACCTCTTTGCCGGCACATTTTCCAGCTTTGCTTATCTATGCTATTGAATCAGTATTCTAAGTTCACCATTCACCGGATAGCACTAATATGATTCTTATATATAGCGACCAATTACCATTGTCACTATCACATCTCAATACTCACCTCAGCAACATCGCTACGAGACCACCAATCATTCCACTCATTCTTCCGTCCAGGATCCTTGATATCGATCAAAGATCAGAGACTCAAACAGGGCAGAACTATGTCTCACTATTATAACTATGCGCCGGTCCCGACATGCCAGTGTGGGATGCGACTTGAAGTGCAGTACCAGTATGAGATGCCTGGTCCTTTCCAACAACCACGCCCATACCCACATACCTTCTTCGTCTGCCCTCGCTGTTCGATAAGACACGAGTATTCTAACGTCCAGGGAGCGGTATTGCCACCTCCATTGCCGAATCCATACAATTTTACGTCGTTACCACAGGGGTCCATGGATCTCCAGCATGGATACTATAGTGCCTACCATGCAATCCCTCAATATCCGCCAATAGATTCATCTAATACCTATCAACAACAGCTCTACCCGCATCTAACGAACAGCACACCCTTGCATCACCATCATGCAACCCCGACACCAGGAGCAAGGAGAGATGTCTTTCCTGATCCCCAGGCGACTGGAGTAGGCGATGAACAACGACAGCCGACGCCGCCCCTTTCCCATCGTCACCACCACCACCACCACCACCATCACCATCATCATCACCACCACCGGCCTCGCCATCATCCTCACCTTCACGTACATCGCGTTCCCACCCCTAATCAGGCTTTTGGTCAGCCATGGCAACCAGAGCATATAGGGTCTACGGTGCCTCCTCGAATCAGAACACCTAGTGATTCTCCTGCTTTCACGAATGTGGCCCAGGTTGGTAGCTCATACGACGCCACAAGTAGTAGGTTAGCGAGTAGTCCCACCACAATGGGTTGTGAAGAAAGAGTGGTGGGATGGAGGGACCTAGCATTTTTGGCGAACAGAAAATCTCGAGCGAGTCGGAAGCACAGCCGCGCGTCAAATCCAACCAACGGTCGTCGCAGTCTCAGCAGCAGCGGTTCTAGCACTCTAGAGCAGACCACGCCCAAAACTGAATCCCCCTCTGTCGATAGCAGCGACACGCTAGACCATGACCGGGATTCTAGCATCGACCTCACCCCATCTCCTCATTCTAGCCCCAGCAACAGCCCTCCTTTGTCCGTCCCCGTTGCTAACGGTAACGCCAATGTTAACAACGACATCGCCAACGACTTCACCAACTACAACCCGGAAGAAGACGACGACGCGCCCATCGCCTTCACATCTGACGGCGAGCTAGTATTCCTGAATGGGGAGTTTAGCGTGCCGTCACAGCAGGCCGCGATCCAAGAGGCCGGCCCGACTATGGGGCTTCGCGACACGCGCTCGCTGCACGAGTCTAACGATGCCAGGGGGAATACTGTCTTCGTGGATATCGTCGAGGAGGCGGCTGTGGGGGACTTGACTATGAGTGGGGGTATGCAGGAGTAGTCTCGAGTTCTCAGTGTTTTTTTTTTTCAAAAATTAAGGAGAGAGAAGATCAGGTCTGCGCGTGTTTAATATCTACGCCGACGCAAGCACTTGAAGCCTACGAAATGTTTCGAAAAGGAGGATTAGTCATGGACAGAATCTAATACTGGCTGAGACTTACGGGCAGAGTGGAATCATGTCAAATCGAATTGAACGATAATGGTCTTCGAATCTGAGCAAGGATGAGGTAAATGGGACGGATGGTACGATGGAAAAAGTTGAGGGAGTTCATATACGATCGACCAAAGGGTGGACTTTGCACCATCAATTTGCATCATATTGCATGGCACGGCATAGCATCAATTAAGCTTGGAGTTATGGTTGCTTCAGGAGAGTGGTTATCCTGATGAGTTTAAGTCTAGCTCGTCAAGTCGTCTTGATTCGAAGTCTGAGAAATGATTTTGTTGGCCAATGTTGCTCGTTCTAGGCTTGTGATGATTCATTCAAGTTGTTTAATATTCTCTAAACCTGCATCATAAGAGGGAAAGTCTTTGACCTCACGGCTGTCACTTTGAACCTTAAGCAGCCAATAGGTATCAAATCAAACGTAATGAATTTTTTTTAAATGGTACAATAGTACACCAAGCCATCTAAACGAAGTTGCCATCATGCTTGCTATGCAGATGCGATCATCATCCCCTGACCCCTTAACCTAACGCCAAGTCATCATTTTGATCGAAGCGATCCAGTCCCGCGGCCACGTGATAAAATCTCCTATCCCGTCTGGGCCACATATCAGATGAATCTTCTCTCAAATTTTGGTACATTTTCTTCCCGCATCTTGTCATGATTGATGCTTGTTATTTGATACTGCGCCTATCTCTCTCTATTCACTAAGTACCGTATGCCTAGTTCCAGTTATCCTGCTGGGCTCCCCCCTGGGGCCTGTACGTGCGATATCCGGGATAAGCCGCGCCTCCGTTCGCGGGAGATGCGGTGCGGGCTGGCGTGGGCCTGCTGTAGCTGGAGAAGTCGAACCCGCCCGAGTTCTGGATAGGCGACGCCGGTCCTTGCTGCTCCGTGTATTGGGCATTTGAATACGGATACTCTGGTGTGGGTTGCGCTAGCGGCTGAGTGGACTCGCTAGAGTATTGCCGTTGAGGCGGTGGGGGATACTGTTGGTAGCTGTTCGGCGTTTGCGTTTGCGATCGTTGAGGATAGTCGAGCCCTGCCTGTGGGCCAGGAGACCGCATGCGAGATGGGTTATTGCCATAGCCGTAGGCTGCTTGCGGGCCGGGCGATGCCATCCGCGATGGAGGGCCGTACCCGTTGTTGCTCGGCGCAGTGCGGTAGCTAGGCGGAGCACCGTAAGATCCAGGTGTACCACTGCGGCCATACTCATCATTGTACGGCCTTGGGGTCCGCGACTGAGGGTATCCTTGGTTCATTCCACCTCTTCCGTAGCCATTGTTGTAGTCTTGTCGAGGAGTCTGTGTCTGGCTCCTCATCGCCCCGGCCGCCGCGCCATACTCTTGGCCATAGCTATCCAGCGAGCCCTGTCTGTAGCCATTATAATCGTACTGGTCATAGCCTTGGGTATGCTGAGAATATGGATCTGTCTGAGACCGTGCTGGTGCCATATATCCGTTCGGGCCGCCTTGTCCAGGCACAGCTCCATAAGGACTTCTGGTTTCAGGAGAAACCGGGCTTGGCGACATGGTACGCGACATGTTGTTTGTGCTCAAAGCTAGATTTTGCTGGGTATTTTCGGGCTTTTTCAATGGCTCCATTTCGACGCTCTCCTCCTCGATCAGTACCTTCTGGGATTGCGCGCCCTCCCAGCTTGGCATAGCTGGCAGCGAGTCTGCATCCTTCTTTCCGCTGTCATCAAATACAGCATACTGAGGCGCGGAAGGTGGTTCGGGAGGCAAGCCCGGTGTCATAGGCGCTTGCGATCGGTAGGCTTGATTTTGCTCGTGGTGTGGCGGTATGAATGGTTCGTCGAGATATTTGTGCTTCCCTTTAGGAGGCGAGCAACATCCGCAACATTCACCGCAGCACTTGAGACAGTAACAGCATTCGCAACAGCACGAAAGACCACAACAGAGGCATCGCGCAATGCACCAGACAATGGAGAAGATTATAAGACCGCCTATTATGATTACGGCAATTACCGGCCATCTGTCGAATGTTAGCGACACGAAACCAGGTTGGGAATCGTGGGTAGGGTTTAATCATACTTGCAAAAACTGGCCTGCATACAATTATCCCAGCTGGAGAATGCGGTTTTGGCGTCGTGAATATCGTCACTGATAGAGCTGACCGATTGCCGCTTGCCCAGAGCGGCAATCGCACTTCGCGCTAGAAGATCTGCGAACGCATCCCTGAAGCTGCGCTCTTGGAGACTACGCTCCATCAGAGCGCCGATATGCGGCATCGTCAACTTCCTCCAATCTCACCGTATGAATCGCGTGTCGTGTCGTGTCGAATAAAAAAAAATAAGGATATTGGAAATTTTCGCGGGATTTTAGGTAGGTAAGGTATTTTGATATCGGATACTGCTAACAATCCATGGCACGAAATATTTGGCGAGCAGAACCCCAACCCGTGGGTGTAACACCTTGCTCAGGAGCAAACAACAGATACCGTCAGAAACTCGTGTTCCTATTCTGTAAATCGCCCAATTCAAGTCCGCGTGTTATTGTATTTATTGTATTTTGATCGTGACTCGTCGTTTCGGCGTATTTTTTCCCTTTCGTGTGGATACTGTTATAAGGGGGTAACTCTGTAGTGTGAATTGGACCCGTCCCCTTAGGTAAAATGAAGGAGTGAATGAGAATGAATGTCAAAGCAGTCAGTCAATATTGTAAAGGAATGTCAGAAAAAGATACAATCAAGAAAATGAGGGAAAACAAAGAGGTAATGGACATTCGAACATGTCGCGATTGTTTAGAAACGAGAGAAATTACGCATTTCGGGGTGGGTGGTACCTAGCAAGAAAGGCTGGAGTGGAAAAGAAAAGAAAAATCCCAACCTTGCTCTTGCTCCTGTTCCTACCTGTACCTAGCAATGTTGTAATCTGCAACCTGGAATACCCAAGCAAGCGAGGCCGCGACGATTGAAGGCTGTCCCTGAAAAGAGTGGGGTCGCCGTTGAAGAAGGGTAAGTCCAAGGCAACTCCTAATAATAAGCCGCTATGATCATAGTATGATGGGATATAGCGGGGAGATTGCCTAAAGCGATTAGCCTGAATGTAGCTGATAAGACTCGATAATGTTTTAATACGCTCTATATAAATTCAATATTGCTCAATCCGATATGCCCTTCTTTTTCTTTTCTCCCAAGGAACTTGGCGATGTTACAAAATACTCGGCCTTTTACACATTGAGGACTGATCACTGGATGTTGTCAAGTTTGGTCTAAAGTGGCTTTGATTTCGTCTGAATGTTTGCCTTGGCTGAGGCTAGCGTCCGCGGTTCGTCTTGTCATACAAGCGCTTACTATGTATGTCATGGCTGTGCCTGAGTCCTACATCTTACCTTCCCAAGACCTTAGAAGCAAGGCTCTAGGTATTATTAGGGCTGCTTATATGCTTAGGTGTTTATAATTATATTAATATCAATACTACATATCACTACAAGATACGGCGTATTATCCCATCAGAATAATGAATTGCAGACTGACGATGTGGAGAGCCCCCAAAGTTGTAGTTCAGAAGCCTCACCGGCGCGGTATAGATTTGCGGGGTCGGGTTTTGCGATTTTCATTGCATATACAGCCCCCACAGCGGGAATTGCTGCGAAGTCGAAACCGTTTCGAGCTTCAACTCACAGTCTGACGTGGGTCCGCTACTCTTCTTATGGTAGCGCTTCGACATCTGGTGGGACTAGCTAGACTACGAGGCGTACGAGTCGATATTTACATTACAGGGTTACTTATAATTAATTGTCTCGGTGATAGATATCATAGATGCTAATAGTAATAGTATGGGCAGTAAGGGAATGGCTGACGCGCCGAGTGTACACTTGAATATATTTTTATCACAGGGATCTCTGAACTGGGTACTGTTGTGCTGATAAAAGCTCAATTGTTACTAAATTATCACACTACCTATAGAATGTCTATAGGAGCTGAGAAAGTAACGAAGCAGAAACACTTCGGAAGGCTTCTTAGAAGCCAACGAGTATTGCCGAAAAGTATACATGAAAAGTATCCTGCTTGGACGAAGGCAGGGAAAGAGATACATGATTCTCTTCATCCGTATCGAACATCCCCCGCATCTTAGATGATGTCCTCGTAACCTGTGCCAGCCGCCTCATTCTCATTAACAACATCGCGTAAGCATCCTTCTTTTTATCTAACGCCTGAACCATTATGTCAATTAAGGGGACGTTCATTCAGTCTTGATTAATTCCTTCCTCGTGGCAATGTCGATCTTCCGTCTAGCCCTTTCTCCAATTTAACGACCTGGCGGCGGGCCTGTGGGAGGCGCGTAATCGTCCTTGGTGTTGCTATACACGTTCTTGGGAGGCTGCACAACTCCTTCATGCTGACCGTAGTAACCGTCATTAGGCGAGAACGTAGTGCCGGTGTACTGGTTCTCCATCGGATAGGACTGTCCTGGTGGTGCTCCATACGCGGGAGGGGGATTGCTGTAGCCCTGTGGGTTGTTGTAGGCATGAGGACCAGCATTGCCAGCCATCCAACCTGTACCGTACATGGGCTGAGTGCCTGCGCGACGGCGACGGCGAGAGTTGACGCATCTGAATCGATTATTAGCGACCAGGACATAGATACTTTGTATTCCAAAAGAGAACTTACACCCACAGGACTAGGATAGCAAGGACAAGAACGATGACCACAGCGGCGAAGATCCAGCGACCATACCAATGCCAGCCGCTGTAACAATTACCGTATCGGTCGAATCCATTATTGCAATACCTGTCGCGCTTTGCGAATTGAGCAATCTGATCGATGAGAGGCGCCATCTCGGATTGATGATGTGCGATGCAGTAAGGTTGTGAAATTTAGTGTTGCACTCGAAGCAGCAATAGGCCAGAGAGCGGGAGCTCCAATAGCACAGATAGATGCTCGATTGAGATTACCCGAAAATGGAATGAATGGTCGCCGGGGTGAGTGCAAGGTATGACGCAAGGTGACGTCGGGTATGCGATGGAATGAGAGGTACCTGGAACCGGTGGATCGCGTTGTTCGTTAGGTAATTCAACTATTTGTAAGGTAGCTAAACTACGCAAGTGAAGGTTACAAAAATTAATGATTTCAGTTGGATGTGGTTTAATATGTTTGGTCTAGAAATTCAGAGTCGAAGGAGTAGGGAAGGAAAAGGTGCAGGTTTGCTTTTATTGAAAAGCTGAGCTATTACAATGAACACGCAATACGATGTGCTGACATGGCGAAGAAGCCGGTTGCCGACTGTGGTTGCTTGGCATGGGCAGCGGGGATGGAATCATCAATGATTTTAGGTGGCTGTGTTCGGCGTGTTTGAGGGGTTATGGGCTGAAAATGTACATCAATGTATAGTCATACGTAAATCTGTATCGACAGATACCGCGAGTACTTTCCCAGCAATTCCCGTTTGCTGGTTCAGAAGCAGCCCACTGTGCGTGATCAAGTTTAATCGAGTCCAAGAACTTTAAAAGGTGACGAACAAGGCGCAGAGAAACTCAATTGGCCTTACCCATGGATGCGCATCTTAAGCTTAATTCCAAATCTCGAAGCCCAAGCCAAAAAGATCAACCAGTCGAAGCTATTCAGTGGCTTAGCTGCAAAATGTTTGGACGTGACAAATGGATCCGTGAACTCCGCAATCAGGGCTGAGCAATTATCAGCAAAGAACGGATCAAGACAAGCCCGAGAAATTCAAATCCCCTCGCATCTTTTAGACTATTTGGATATATTGGTTATTGGTTACATGTCACGAGTATGTTTTGATCGTGACCTACCGACGAGAATATTCTGTCCTTGCGTTGAGGTGCTGCCATAGCCCTCGTTCAGCCATGACAGTAATCCATTCCCTAGGTAGGCAGGTAATTAGGTAGTTTCTTAAGATCGATTATCTTATGATGGCCTTTATCCTTGCGCATCAACATACCTAGAGCTATAAGCGACATGTCATAATTCGCAGTATACCTACGTACTATCATACCTAGTTAATACATGTAGTCGCAATAACTGCTTCCTAAAAATTAGCGCTTCAACATTTGTTTCTTTTCAAAGGATTGATCCCCGTTTCTTACTATGATAGCGTCAGTTCTATATGTTCATGGCTAGGTTTCCACTCCTTTTTCCGGAACCAAAGAAAGCTAGAAAGACAGGGCTAAATAGATAGTTACCGTATGGTACGGGCGATGGCGCCAGATAACTTCCACAGTCTTTTGCTTTTGACCAGATGAATCATTATCCGACACACAATGCACCAATATCAGCACACATGTTGACTACTCGATACATGTGTGTTTTCGAAAGCGCCCTCGAGTTTTAGAAAATGATTTGGTAGGATTGTACTCTCTCGCGTAGGCCGTCCATTTAGTCTAGACCCCGAGACTGACGATCAATTGCTGAGTTGAAGGGGACGGAGGGCAGCAGGTCCGGTGAGCTAATGACATGCGGCCACGTCAAAAATCTCCGTAGATTCATATCATGGGCCCTGGCATCAACACAACACCAAAGGCCAGAAAACCGAAACAAAATGAAAAAGGTACATGACTTCCTCGCTCAAATTCTATGTCTCCTGAATGTATCGACACCTCGTAGATGAACACCACTTGACTGGTAGCTGCAAGCACATTCTTTCGTCGAATGCATACATTTCATACCCACATGTTCCCTGCTGAGGTACCTGAAGTCCACGTTGCGTTGTCCATAGTCGTCTTGCGAGCCAATCATTCCCCTCCCATCGCTTCGACGCTGGAGGGTTTGCCAACTCATCATCGCATCAAATGTGGTCTGTGTGTAGCCTTCAAGTATCGCTTTTCCTGCACCTCTCCTGTCGCCGGCGCTTTTCCCTCTCCCTTCCTCACTTCTCAACCCAGTCTGGTATAGAAACCTATTCCCTTATTTCCTAGGTTTGCTAATTTTCTATTTTTTGTTCTTGTTCTTGTCGAGCGACAGACGCTATGTCGAGCTGTACTTTTGTCATACAGCTACACATCTACCACACTAGGTAGAGCAACCAAGGGTTCCCCTAGCCGCCACGCCGGGCGCATTTTCTGCACTCCCAATTTTCGTTATTTGGCCTCTTCACGAAAAAACGCATATGACAGTTGGATGCGCCCGGTGGCTTTGAGCGAAGTCGTTAAGTCATGATTGATTTGGTCATAAATGCACCTAGCTACACCAATGCTTCCTTGTCTGTTCTGCTTGCGTATCTCAATATCTAGCAGTGCCCGCCGTCAAGTCTCCTGAGTATTCATGAGAGAGTCCATCCAAAGAAATAATTCATGTCGGAGGTTATCCTAACCCTTCTAGCACTTCGAGTTCCAAAAAACCGTCGACTCCCATCTCCAATGGCTATGCAGTATTTGGGTCCCGCAGATGAGGCACATGAAAAAAAGGAAAGAAATACTGGAAGGTGAGATCCGAGATATCGAAGGCACACTGACGGTACAGTCACCTCCAATTTTAAGCTCGCGAGAGATGATTTATATATTAGGTCGTCGCCGGCCGAGAGTTGAACCGTCTTTTACATCCCATGATATCATTAGCGTCGTGAAAATGCATCGAAAATGTCGCGCGAGCAGCGAGGGAAAGCCCCGATAACAAGCAAATGCTTTCTGGCGGCCGAGAGAAACAAAACAAAACAAAACAAAAAGCTAAACATTGCAGGGAGCGAGGACGGCTTTATCTGTTGGCCCACTTCATGAGCCATTGAATTACCGCGTCTAGGTTGGTCTCCTCCTTCGCGCTGATCCCATAGCAGGAAACCTCGCGATGTCCTATGCTCTTCAGATCCAGAGCATCTATGAGTTCGTCCACGCTAAGCTTGATGTGGAGGTCAGACTTGTTACCGAGCACGAGCAAGGGGATTCCTTCCAGGCTAGGCTGCGACATTAGGGCATGGAGCTCCTCCTTGGCCATGGGTAGCAGGTCCTGGTCCGCGATGTCGACGATAAAAACGATGGCATTCACCCCGCGACAGTACCTCTCCCACATCGGCCGAAAACGAGGTTGGCCACCCAAGTCCCAACATTTGAGTGTCACATGGCCTCGTTGCACGCGCTTCATGTTGAAACCGACGGTGGGAATGGAGCTACACAACCTGTTAGCCGACCCGGTTACAGCCGTATTTGACATTCGACAATGCGACGAAATCATCAGCATGATTAGTGAAGGTCTCGTGCTTACTCGATCGTAAATTCACCGCCCTAGAAGAGAAATCGGATTGTCAGTGACTGCCAAGAGCGGGTATGGAATAGTAGCTATGGGTGCTCACCGACAAAACACGAAGCAGCGAAGTCTTCCCGGCATTTTGCAGACCGATCATCGTAACATCCATCTCGGTCGCCCTGGTTTAAGCTGTCAGTTCGGTGCACTAGAGTGATGGTGAAGGTGCTGACGACTACGTCGTGATGATGCGGAGTGCACATGCAGGTACGGCGGTGAGCGGCATGACCTGGCGACCCCGCGCAGGCAGAACGCAGCTTTACGGACTCACCAAAATGTTCTGAGCAACCAGTCGTACACCTTTCGAAATAAGCCAGCCATCATGTCCTAGGTCCGGAAGTAATCGTGTGTCCAATCAGTAAGGGAGTCGTGAGCTCAAGGAGCACCAGGATCGTAGTAGACGAAGATATTTTGCAGGTCCAGACAAGGCTGGGGCGATTGGGAAAACGCGGTGGACAAAAAAGCGATTGGGGATTTGTCTCAAACAACAAGTTTTAAATAGTTTGCGCTTCGGGTTGCTTGCTGAAATTAAGAATAAAATGTCTCGTATGACGATGAGCTGCGATGTCTTCACTTGTAGCGCTCGCGGCGGGTGAGTCGGCCCCAGGCGCAAATTGCGTTCGGTGAATGCGAACTATCTAGGTAGCTTCTGGCGGTGGTGAAGGTACACGCAGCATTTGATGGAAGATACTATTAGAAGCGGGATGAACGGTGACGCCTGGACGGAGGGTCACAATTCCCCACCACGGAAGATCGCACAAGCTGTTATGAACTTATGATGCCCCGTGCCTTTGACTGGGACGTGACCAAGTGGGAGGGATAGAAGGCCGACCTTGCATCTGAACAGACAGCGGCTAGAAAGACTAGGGTTTCATTCGCCTGTTTCGACAAGGCCAGTCAGTTTCGAACCACAGCACTCTAAATGGGCTAGGTTCAAATGCTATTAGTAGTAGTAGTAGCAGTAGTAGTGGTAGTGGTAGGTAAGGTTAGTAGTGTAGTGGTACTGCGAGACGACACAGCAGAAAGGATCTGAATGGGTAGTATGCGCGCGGAGTAAGAAACTTGACAAGCGGGAGCGGATTGGAGCCGCGAGTATGGGGAATTAAGATGGTCGCTATTGACCGGCCCGTTGCGAAGCGTTTCGTAGACGCACGTCCTTGTATGGTACGTAAGTATCGTCCAGATGCCGGACTTGCAGGCTCGTAACGCAGCTCGATGGAAGTGGAAGTGAGACTGTGTCTAGCAAGGTCTGCAACAAAAGTGATGGTAGAATGGGTTGGGGATAGAGACGAAAGCAGTAAGGGCTTATGCGCTCTCTTGTGTGGAGCACTGTAGGAGAAGGGTAATCAAAGTTCTTCTGGCCTCCTCGCAACTTTACGCCTCGAGGTTTTCCCGAATTGCTACTCTGGCCGCCTCGGAGACCCGTCACCTGCTCAGGCGGGTAAGGTATTCAAGTCCTCCCCCACACTCAGCACCAGCAGCTAAAACTTATTGGTCCTATTATAATTTACGTACGCAGTGCTTCTTTACTGGACCGATGGTTTCTCTCCCTAGCGCTTCTCTATGTGATTTCCCTTATTCGGAAACGTAACGTCTATAAGTCGAACTAACGAGATCGTCTGGTAAGATGCTGCGGAAACGTCAGTTTTCTAGTAGTACGATGCGAGCGCCCACGGAAGATGAGGAGGGAGGCGGCGGCGATGACGGCCGGAGCACTTGATGGAGGTCGGCTTGTTTGCAGGGAAAGAATCGAGTTGGAAATGGTAGGCTGCGGTTCGAGGTCCTAGAGGTGGTCGGGTCTTCCAGATGTAGATAATGAACGACCTCAAGCGAGGTCAGATGCGGCGGCCCGGAAGTAGGAGATAGGTTATAGACTTGGGTAGGTATGTAGGCAGAAATTCAGGACCAGGATTCCAAGTTACCTTCTAATTAGTACCTACTCCAATTTGATGCGGGATGCAAGTATGCACGGTAGGTAGCTTTGAGGTCGGGTTGGGCTGCAAGACTGGTGCAAGATGACAACAGCCATGTACCATAGTACGTCGTACCTCGTGCCTATTGACGAAATGAGTGGTCGAGGATCATTTAAAATGAATACGTATAGCACCTCTATTACGTTGGTACCGGAGAGGGCTGGATGAGGAGGTGATATGTATAGTTAATAACTTGATCCAATATGAATAGAGATTATTGTTATAGGAAAAAAAAGAAAAAAAAAGGAATCCTAGATGGGAGTTGATATAAAGTAGATGGCACGAGAATACATGTAGGTATTGAAAGAAATTAAAACAAGCAAGCAAGCATTGTAGGTAGCTACAGCAAGAGCTTCCATGAGCTTGAGCACATTCGTAGCTCCTCAATTTATTAGAGAGAACCAACCAACACTGAACGCAGCTGTACATACTGTGTGTACTCATATGTACATGTATATATGCACTGTATTTACACCCAATGCCGGAGTGGATCGAAACGGAGCTCTCTAAAGCTGGGACCCGCCCAGATCCATCTGATAAGCATCTATCGATTGGAAATCAAACTGAAATTTTCTAGGCGATAAGGATTTTTTTTTTCTTTTGTAAGTCTCCGTCAGAGGTTAGAACAAACTTCAAAACCCAGAGGGTTGGTTGACTGCGCCTCCCTTCCTTAACCATCGCATTGCTTGCTACCCTTTAGTGTATCTTATGGCAAGTCTGCAAGGCTTCAGTCCAATTCGAAATACAATACAATTTTAAGCCTTCTACTGCCACCATGGCGCCGCAAACAACCAGCACGAGCTGGGATCACGAATACCATACTCTGCGCCGAGAGAACCTTTTCAGAAACCCCCCTACAGATCATTCGGCGTACCCTCTATTACAAGAGGCAATAAATCCGCATATCGAGTCCTTCGATGCGCTCTTCGGCAACGATGGTCTGATCGCACATGGCCTTGCCGACATTGGCACAAGGCTATTTCTAGACGGAGACGAACGCGCTCCGCCGACCGGGAAGAACAACTTGAAGATCAAGTATAAGGGGATACACCTTCAGAAATCCCAACTCCCTCCTACCAATAAGTTCGCTATTAAGAACCGAGAAATTCTTCCCGCGGAATGCCGAGAACGCCATGTGACGTACAGAGGCAAAGTCTCCGCTACTTTCGAGTACAGAATAAATGATGGAGACCCGAAGGAGTTCACTCGTGAGATTGGCCAGCTCCCGATCATGATTAAGGTATAGGATGTTGGGTGCACTATCACATAGGAGGTTCGCTAACCAAGGTACGCTACAGTCAACCCACTGCCATCTTAGAGACAACAGCCCCGCGCAACTAGTTGCTCGTAAAGAGGAATCAGAAGAACTAGGGGGCTATTTTATTGTCAATGGAATCGAGAAAATCATACGTCTTCTATTGGTCAACCGAAGGAACTTCCCCCTTGCAATCAACCGACCGAGTTTCGTTAACCGTGGTCCTTCCTATACTCCTTACGGTATTATAGTCAGATCCGTACGTCCAGATGAAACCTCGCAAACAAATGTCCTTCATTACCTAAATGACGGCAACATCACATTCCGTTTCTCTTGGCGCAAGAACGAATATCTGGTCCCAGTTATGATGATTTTGAAGGCACTCGTGGAGACGAATGACTTGGAAATTTTCACGCGTTTGATCGGCACACCAGATTCAAAGGGTGTCGAGAACACGTTCCTCACAGATCGTGTTGAGCTCTTGCTGCGGACCTACAAGACCTATGGATTATACACGAAGGAACAAACTCGAGCTTATCTTGGAGAGAAATTCCGACCGGTCTTGGGTGTGCCTGATACATTATCCCATTACGAAGTTGGCACTGAGTTCTTACGAAGAATCGTGCTTGTCCATCTTGGAAACAAGAACGTCACAGAAGAACAAGACTCGGACAAATTCCGAATGATCCTTTTCATGATCAGAAAATTGTATGCTTTAGTCGCTGGAGACTGTGCAGTGGACAACCCCGATGCGGTGCAGAACCAGGAAATTCTCCTAGGCGGATTTCTATACGGCATGATAATTAAGGAGAGGCTGGATGAGCTGCTCTCTATAGGACTCCGCATGTCGCTACGAGACTATTTAAGAAAACATCCCGGGAGGTCATTTACATCAGACGAATTTGCCAAAGACTTTCCCATCAAAATTTTCCAAAAGACTAACGAGAACGTCGGCAATGCCCTGGAATACTTCTTATCAACTGGCAATCTATCGAGCCCGTCAGGTCTGGATTTACAACAAGTATCAGGTTTCACCGTCGTTGCCGAGAAGCTTAACTTCCTTCGTTTTATAAGCCATTTCCGAATGGTTCATCGAGGAAGTTTCTTCGCTCAGCTCAAGACAACGACAGTGCGAAAGCTGCTACCTGAGTCCTGGGGATTCCTTTGCCCTGTACACACCCCTGATGGTTCTCCCTGCGGTCTACTCAACCATTTTGCTCACAAATGTAAGATCATTACCAAGGCTGTTGACTCGTCGGCAATCCCTCATCTAGCTTACAAGCTTGGCGTCGCTGCTACTTCATCGGCTGCTACAGATGAGAGTGTCGTCGTCATGTTGAATGGAAAGATCATCGGTTGGTGTCACCCATCGGACTCGCGTAGAATTGCGGACACGTTCCGGTACTGGAAGGTTGAGGGCTCTCATAACATCCCCATACATCTCGAGATCGGCTACGTACCATCATCCAACGGAGGGTCCTATCCGGGTATATATATGTCTACCGAGCCCGCGAGAATGATAAGACCAACCAAATATCTACCCCTCGAGAAGGAGGACTTTGTAGGGACCCTCGAGCAGCCGTATATGTCAATCGCTTGTACGGAACAGGAGATCGTCTCAGGAGAATCAACACATGTCGAGTTTGATCCCACGAACATTCTCTCTATATTGGCAAACATGACCCCATTTTCCGACTTCAACCAATCACCAAGAAACATGTACCAATGCCAGATGGGTAAGCAAACAATGGGAACCCCAGGGACATCACTACCGTACCGAACAGACAACAAGATGTACCGTCTTCAAACAGGCCAGACCCCTATTGTCCGATCTCCGCTACACAACGCATACGGCTTCGACAATTTCCCCAATGGCATGAATGCGGTCGTTGCTGTGATATCTTATACAGGATACGACATGGACGACGCTATGATCATAAACAAGTCGGCACATGAGCGAGGTTTCGGACACGGGTCAATCTACAAGACTAAAAAGTACACTCTCAAAGAGGAGAGTCGCACAAGAGCTGCCAAGAACATAAGCAAAATGTTCGGCTTCGCTCCTGGCAGCGTGGTGAAGGCATGGGCACAGGCTATGCTAGATGACGATGGTCTTCCCAAAGTTGGGCTAGAGGTCAACGAAGGCGACGTCATTTTCGCCTACCATACGGTCTCTGCCGATTACAACGGAAACTTGGTAAACCGAGATGGCGTTACCAAGTACGAAAAATACAAGGACTCGGAGAAAGCGTACGTTGAAGAGGTACGTGTGATTGGCAGCGAGCAAGGCAATGAGCCCATGCAGACAATCTCCATCAAGTTCCGCATTCCTCGGTCACCAGTCATTGGTGACAAGTTCTCGTCGCGTCACGGTCAGAAGGGTGTTGCCTCGCAGAAGTGGCCATCCATCGATATGCCATTCTCAGAGTCTGGTATTCAACCAGATGTCATTATCAATCCTCACGCTTTCCCCTCCCGAATGACAATCGGTATGTTCGTCGAGTCACTGGCAGGAAAGGCCGGTGCACTTCACGGATTGGCACAAGACTCGACACCCTTCCGCTTTGACGAGGACAACACGGCTGCCGACTACTTCGGTCATCAACTCATGAAGGCCGGTTACAATTACCATGGTAACGAGCCGATGTATTCTGGAATCACTGGAGAGGAGCTGGCTGCAGATATTTATATTGGTGTGGTTTACTACCAGCGTCTGCGACACATGGTTAACGACAAGTATCAAGTCAGAACAACAGGACCAGTGGTCGCAACAACGGGTCAGCCAATCAAGGGAAGAAAGCGCGGTGGTGGTATTCGTGTGGGTGAAATGGAGCGAGACGCTCTGTTAGCCCATGGTACAGCATTCCTTCTTCAGGATCGTCTCCTCAACTGCTCTGACTACACACCCTCGTGGATCTGCCGTAGATGTGGCTCCTTCTTATCCATCCAACCGACAGTTTCTCCTTTCGCCGGCAGAAAAAGGACGGTGAACACTGTTCGTTGCCGTAATTGCGCAACACGCCTTGACCAGGTTGAAGATGTTGACTTGACCAAGCTAGTTGGCGAAATATGGGAAGACGGACA
Organism: Hypoxylon sp. CI-4A; assembly: GCA_002120315.1. Taxonomy (NCBI): domain Eukaryota; kingdom Fungi; phylum Ascomycota; class Sordariomycetes; order Xylariales; family Hypoxylaceae; genus Hypoxylon; species Hypoxylon sp. CI-4A. Next base: position 708,868 of record KZ111525.1, read on the forward strand.
AGGTAACCAGTGGATCGGAGGAGATGACACTACTAAGGTTGCAGTTCCGGGTGCTCTCAAGTACCTTGACGTGGAACTAGCGGCGATGGGTATTAAGCTGAAGTACCGGGTTGATCCTAAAGATGCTCCGCGAAAAGGCCCGTTGGTACCGACCAAGCGGGCCATCTCAGCGGGAAAGGCAGCAAACAGCCTTCCGCCCGCCATAGCGGCTGCATAAGCTGTCCAACATGAATTTAAGGGGATCACGGGTTTTGATTATATCAGGAGTTAGGAGGCCTCCAGGGTTAAGAGTGTACGATCTCATTAGTAACCAAGGGAAAATGGTATAAATTGAGTTTCTGAACCTAGCACATTGCCTGACCCTTTGAAATGTCTTAAATTTGATGCTTGAAAATAGGGGTCATTGTTATATTACTGGAGACGGTCATGCACGCAGCCGAAGTAATGACCAATTAGCCTTAAAACAGCTATCCGTCGTGTATCATATATGGTTTCCTGCGTACACGAGGATCCTGTTCATTGAAGAGCTTTGGTTACGTAGCCATCAAAATTGTTATTCTAAATTGCTCTAGTAGTGTTTGGGAATTACGGTATGATGCCGTAGTGATGATTACCACCAGTTTCCAAGCTTCAGCTTCCTCTTTACTAATACACTTTACCAAGAATTAAGGTTCCCACTCTTCAAACGGTATCAGTATCATTAGGTACCTACCTACCTATCATTACCAAGTAATCCCTACATTAGGTAGTGTATTGGGCGTTTGTGGGAGGACGGCAGTCGGCAATGGGGGCAATCGCGAGTCGCGAGGTCTTGTCTATACGCTGTTTCCTAAAGGCAACAATGGAAGTCCAGACCAAGGCAAGATGCAGACCCAGAATAGCCCGCTCCTGCTTACTTACTTAGACATGGGCGTCAAATTCTTCAAGATTTCCGAAGGTCTAGGCTTCCTCTCATCTTAATCTTATCCTTGATACGTGTTTGTCGTAATATTCAGCTCCCTACACGTTTTCTCCTGCCTTCATACTAGTGAAATCTCCGGAGAAGCAAATTGATTTTATCTATATACTCTTACTCCAATCTACCTAACCTTCTAATTGAATCCCTCTCCAGGTATCCCTCTAAGTCGTACAACTCTGCTGCAATCCTGTGCGTCCCTTATCTACCCCCGGGATCTCTCGCACCTCAAAGGAACTGCGTCGTCTCGAGGGGCCGCCATGTTTTCGATTTGGAAGATCTACTTCACTGCTAGTCTCTTACTTGGTCTAGTCATTGGCGATCTCGTTTTGCCAGGACAATATGACTATGGATTCAATGCTGAACTTCGTCTTCGGAAAAGAGCACCTTCGCAGTCCCTTATCGTCACCGGCATCCCCCATGTTGATGGACAAGCACAGTTCAGACCTGATATTCGAGACTTGCAGAAAGACGAGGACAGATGGAGTCTGTACATCCTTGCTCTGAGTTGGATGCAGTACACCGATCAAGAATCCTCATTTTCGTGGTACCAGATCACAGGTACGTTACCAGGAGACAGGAATATGTCTTATTCTAACGTGTTTTAGGGATTCATGGTGCTCCCGCTTTGACATGGGCTGATGTCCAACCCACGCCTGGCAATGAGCATAGCGGTTATTGTACTCATGTGTCTATCCTCTTCCCTACCTGGCACCGACCATACCTGGCTCTGTATGAGGTACGTGAGGAAGACTGAGTCCCTACCGCGTATGATCTTTAATGTTTCTAGACCACTCACTAATCCAGTCTGGTGATAGCAAGTCTTGTATAATATCGTCCAGTTCATCGCCTCGTTATATCCACCAGAACTTCAAGACCGTTTCCAAAGAGCTGCGGTGGCTTTTAGGATTCCATACTGGGACTGGGCCGCTACTCCTCCAGACGGAGTCAGTGCCCTCCCTTTAAGTGTAGGCGGCTCGCCGATGGTTAATATTTCGGGACCAAATGGCATCCAGAGTATTTCCAATCCTCTTTTCAGCTATACATTCAATCCATTCAACGGATCGACTTTCCCGGACTTCCCGGTAGGTTAAGCGCTTTCGAATATTGAGACGATAAACTAACAGTAGCTCATGAAGTACAACGTCTGGCGCGAGACGAAGCGAGCACCACGTCCGGTAAATAGTGCAAACGCCACTTCGAATAATTCATTCGTCGCACACGCTTTCGATGTTCACTTGCCAAGCATTCAGCAACGTTTATACAACATCTTTGCGAACTATCCAAACTATACCACTTTTAGCAACGAGGCCTGGGTCCCCTACAATAATAACGGCACCTACGACTCTATAGAATCTCTTCATGACGTGATTCACACGGTCGGAGGTGGTGTATATGGACACTTTGCTATTATAGCCTATTCGGGGTTCGATCCGCTCTTCTGGCTACATCATACCAACGTCGACAGGATCTTTGCGATGTGGCAGGTTCTTTATAACAACTCATATGTAGTTCCTCAGTCAGCAGTTTATTCTTCTCATACGACGTCTCCTGGTCAAGTCGAAGATGTCCAGACTGCTCTCACTCCGTTTTTCGTGAACGAGACACATTTCTGGACATCTGAAATGGTACGAGACCATACAGTTTTCGGGTATACCTACGCAGACGTAGCCAACAAAAGCCGCCAAGAAGTTATCACTACCATAAACCAACGTTATGGAAATTTCAGTCCGGCATCTATGCTCAGGGACTCTAGTGTAACTCGGGAACACAGTGGTGGACAAGAGACGCATTTAAGCCAGCGGAGTCCCCCTAGAGTGAACGGTTTATCGTGGAACAGTCAATCATCCACTCGTCCTTCGATAAATGCAATATTCACCAATGACAAGTATCGTGAGTGGATTGCAAACATACGAGTCAGTAAGCACGCGATGCGGTCTTCGTTCTCTATCCACCTATTCCTAGGAGAAGTTCCATCTGATGCGTCGTCATGGCCGGTTTCCCCGAGTTTAGTCGGGACATTGGGAGTCTTCGCTCATAGAGGCACGCACGGCCAGATGTCCCGTCGAAAAATTACGGGAACAGTCCCATTAACCTCAGCCTTGGTACATATGGTGACATCGGGAAAGATAGAGAGTTTAGACGTCGACAACATCGAACCGTTTCTCAAGTCAAATCTCGAGCTCCGAGTATGTCTCGTTAACGGCACAGTAGTCGGTGCTCATGAAGTGGATGAGCTCAAGGTTCAAATCGTTAGCTCGATGGTGAGAGCGCCTAAATCAGAAGATGAACTGTCGGAGTGGGGTGCAATCGAAACTCATTTTAATCTATTTGTATAAAGAGAATGGATCACGCATATTCGACTTGCTTTGGCACTTGCTTGATAGGTCTAGAAAGGATTGGCGATGTTGTATCTGGTCGATTTCTTATAACAAGCTTGAGACTTGATTGAGAGAGGAAGACTTTAATGTAATTCAATCATATAGTTATTTCCAACCGTTAATAATCGAAGACAGCGCTCAGCTCTATCTACAATCACATTTGTTCGTGTACTATGTAAATGTGAACAGGCTAGAGCCAATGAGGAATAATCACCAGATAAGTCGTCCATGCGAAGCCTGAGGTTTCTATTACGTTTCATATTCCTATTGTGGCGGTATGCTCATCTCTGATTGGATCCCGTGTCCGCGGATCTAGCACTCTCACCTCGAGCCCTCGCGCGGGTTGCCTCGACGACATTCTATCTAGGTGACTGGGCTGTAAATGACCATCATACGACGATAGCATGCTATCAAGCCCAGGGCGTCCAGGTAATGGAATTCAGCCAGCCCATCTGGTTTTCAGCAGAGACTACGCACATATCTGGCTGCTGAAAAAGCCAGGTCGGAGAGAGCATAGTTAGGCTACTATGAATGAGACAGATTGGCCTCAATTGATTTCCCACAGTCTGGCGATGCCTGAAAAGGGCTGAAATTTTGATTCTACATACATAGGCAGGCAAATACTTAACCCAGGCAAGATCCTGAGGGACGAATCGCATCTGATAAAGGCGCAATCGCAATCGCCACTCCCAAAAGTCTACCGAGGGCCGTCGCGTTCACCGACGAAAGCAACCTGCGCGAGTCAAGACCGTTGGGCATCGTGCTTTTCGATGCGGATACGATACGAAACTTATATAAAACCCCCCGTGGCTTGTTACAGGAAGACTCCAATTCATGGACCGGAGATTGTGTCGTGGCAAAGCTACCTATATATTGAAACCTTTGCTTCGATAGAGCCAGCTTGTTTCGGTCCGAATGGTGATAGGGCTTGCAGCTGCGGTTTCAGCCCTAAGACGATGATGATGATCTTTTCGCCGGTCTGGTTGTGTGCTGTGATCTAACGGTTGCGTAGGTAGGTAGGTAGATATACTAGATGTTCTAATGTAATAGGCGACGAGACACGCAGACACGATAATGCCCCGTCGCGGTAGTTGGTTTGTTGTCTCAACGCCATGATTGCACGGAATATTATCGTAGGCTTGTGGTCTAAAATCCTATTGTGGTGACCCGTGAGTCATTCATTACATTCTACTATGTATGTACAGTATGTAAGACCTGATCAGCCTCAATTCCGTCTCGGTAGATGTGATGCCATCGATAGAGGATGACTAGCGTATGGATCTGCCCATATGCCACGTTTTGACGTAGTTAAATCCTTTCGCAGTTATAAGTCTAATTACTAGGTCGATGGACGACGGAGCCCGGCGAGACCCTGACGACTCTGAGGGGGGAGATCTCCTAGGTACTCTAGAGTAATATCCCAACTCCAAAATGGAAAACAGATCTCTAAGTACCCTGTATCCTGTAATTGCATGAAGCTTCGGGTCCCGGCCTTCCCGATGCAGTAGGTACGGTTGCTTCAGTTATAATAGGGAGGCAAATGGACCGGCTACCTATTGGAACTAGGAAGTTCGGAAGGATAAACGCTCACCGTTGGCACGAGCACGAGATTCTCTTCAGGTGAGGGCATTTGACCGGTTGTAGGTTGGAAGAGAACTACATACAGTTGGACACGCGCGTATCCGGCTAGCCGTGATAAATTTCAATTTATAATTACGATAGGTGGTTGGCCGTATCGCTGGGAGACATAGCCCCCTATTAAGAAGTAAACTCGTTCTGCTTTTTGCACAGGAGACAAATACGGTCAAAGACCCAATTCGCTCGTCATTGGGGAACACAATTATAACAGGGGAAGTAAGAAAATTCAAATCAAATTTAGGATCGTCATTCTTGTTTGTTTGCTGGCTTCCTCGATACGTCTTGGGGGTGCAGCTGCGAAGTAACAGCAACGAGTCTGCGAGTCCACCACATCGAAAACCTTATCTAGGGGGGTACTCGAGATGGAATGCGGACAAGGGGGCAGGGGGGGGGGGGATTGTTCATCCCCTGCTCACCGATGCCCTGGGACTGCAACTCGTCTCCCCCACTTTGCTCCCCACCAGCCCACGCAGAAGATCTCATCCAATGATGTGGGATATGAAGCGGGTCTTCATTCTTCTTATCTCTGTCTGCTTACTTGTTTTGCTATGTAACATCATTTCTTCGAGGAGCTTCCTTTTGGAGTTCTTCATTCCTGTTGTAACTTATGCAGTTTGTCACGACAGAAGGATGTGTATAAGTCATCTTAAGCCAAATACCTATGCGAAAAGGCATAACGCGAAATAGAGACAAGGAAATCCCATCAAAATTGGTAGACTCAGGTGCGTGGTTTACGGGTTCGTGTTGAATATTGAATGAATACTTGCTTCGGTACTTACCTGTGGTGTATGTATTGAGAAGTTGACTCAGCCTATCGCATCTCAAGGCGTCCGAGCACCAAGATGCAATGCATAGCTCCGGACTAGTCGGAATAGTAATCCCTGCTTATATCGAAAAATCAGTAGCATCGTACGAATGGAGTAGCAGATAGACTGTAGACTGAAGAGAGAGAGATAGAGAGAGGCCTGTTGCAGTAGCAGGAGTAGTAGGTACCTAGGGCTGCAGCTCATGCCCTTGCTTGTCGAGTGGCTGAAGTCCAATCTCCTAGGTCTCGTGTACTATGTAGAATACCTTGGATCAATCATCAGACACTACGTGCTTCTGAAGTACCTCACGTACACAGACTCCGCGTGCGACGTCGATCCGCAATAAGACGTGGGAACAATAAGAGTACAGCTCTGACCCGGCTTCGAACTCGATCTATTATTACGATAGTATTATTGTGCCTCATCCACTACCGACCCGGGAAGCTGTTCGTCATTTCCAATATGATTGATAGGCGTGTCGATTGCCCCGAACTAGAGTGATTGGCTGTCTTAGAATTGCTTCTTCTCTTAAACTACCCTGGACCACCTAAAGTGTTAGCAGTGTTGGCTACTGCCCGCTTCGCATTAACCTCCTCTTGGCCCCGTCGACCATAGATTAGAACCCGACCTACTTGATCTGGCCTTCGTCCCGAATTGTTCCAGGAGTCTTCTCGGACGACCTTAACCAACTTCTCGACACTCCTTTGGTCCTATTTACTTCTTTGCTTTGAGGCTACGGTTATCGAGGCCTCGTTTTTTTTCTAATATAGTCGTTCTTAGAAGTCTTCGCTGTGCTACGTAGCAATATGGTCGTACTCGAGGGTGTCGATCTCGACACGCTGAATTACATCATCAAGGCTGCATACAATGGTTCCGGTCCTACAGGCGGCGACTCTTTAAACGATGACTTGAATATATGGTACGAGGTTAGTTGATACGCCTAACTCGCGCCCCAATCTGCCTTACTGGTCCTGGTCTAACAAGATGATGTAGAGCGGCGATGTTGCTTGGATGATTACGGCCACAGCTCTCGTGCTGCTCATGATTCCGGGAGTCGGGTAAGTAAATCCTTCTCCGATGAGGTCGACAACACCCTAACTTGAGACTTTAAAGATTCTTCTATTCGGGACTTGCGCGCCGCAAATCAGCCTTGTCACTAATATGGCTTTCCGTTATGGCCACCGCCGTCACGACATTTCAATGGTTCTTCTGGGGCTACTCCTTGACATTTTCGCATGCAGCCTCTTCATACATCGGCGACTTGAGCAACTTCGGCTTTAAAGATGTCTTGGCACAACCATCAGTAGGATCTTCGAGGATCCCAGATTTGCTATTCGCCGTCTACCAGGGCATGTTCGCCGCCATCACGGTTGCGCTCGCGACAGGTGCCGTCGCCGAAAGAGGACGCATGCTTCCGTGCGTCGTCTTCATGTTCATCTGGTCCACTATTATATACGACCCAATCGCGTGCTGGACTTGGAACCCGGCTGGGTGGTCGAACAAGATGGGAGGTCTTGATTTTGCCGGTGGTACCCCGGTGCATATTGCTTCTGGAACAGCTGCCCTTGCATGTAAGTTCGCATGGTACATTTGTTATGTCCCTTGCATATATCCTTGAGCTTGCGGCGCTGACATGTAGTTTTCCTCAGACTCCATGATGCTTGGAAAGCGACGAGGCCATGGCACCCACGAACTGAACTACCGACCGCATAACGTCACTCACATCGTCATCGGCACCGTTTTCCTATGGGTCGGCTGGTTTGGTTTCAATGCCGGTAGCGCCCTCTCAGCGAACCTGCGCGCCGTTATGGCTGCAGTGGTAACGAATCTCGCGGCCTGTGTTGGTGGAATTACATGGTGTGTGCTTGATTATAGGCTAGAGGGCAAGTGGTCGACGGTAGGCTTCTGTTCAGGAGTGGTTGCGGGTCTCGTTGCCATCACCCCGGGTTCAGGTTATGTTCCTGCTTGGTCCGCGATGATTTACGGGATATTGGGGGCTGGCTTTGCCAACTATGCCACCAAGCTGAAGTTCCTGATGCGTATCGATGATGCCCTAGATATCTTCGCGGTGCACGCCGTGGGCGGCTTCGTGGGGAATATTTGCACAGCATTTTTCGCCGCCGACTACATTGCACATCTCGATGGTTACACCCATATTGCAGGCGGTTGGATCAACCATCACTGGATTCAATTGGCTTACCAACTCGCGGATTCCATCTGCGGAGGACTATATTCATTCGGTGGGACTTGTATCATCCTGTTCCTCCTTAATCTGATTCCAGGTCTCCAACTGCGAGCATCTGAGCACTCTGAGATTCTGGGTATCGATGACGCCGAGATCGGTGAATTTGCCTACGATTACGTCGAGCTCACGAGGGAAGTGTTGAATGAGATCGACGCCGATGCCCACAGCCGATACTCCACCGAACCTGGGAACCCGTTTGATCCCAGGGAGAAACACAGCATTCCCTTGACAGATTCTCGTGGATATCGCGGGCAATCCTCGCAATCACCCATCTAGGCACTTGGCGGAGGGAATGTGTGTAGGATATAAGAGTTACTTGATATGTAGGTATTCGAGATCTTTCGTTCAGGAAAACTTGGGTAATGACAGCGGATATGTCACTCGCTTATGCGATTTCTTGGAGGCGTCTTGGTGTTTTGATAACTTAACATACATCTGCGAGTATATGCGAAGGACTATATATACCCTTGGCGTCAGTAAAGCAGATGAGCATTTTACTCGACGTCAATTTGAGTACGTATGTACCTAATAAGATTGAGAATCGCAAGATTGAGGACTAATAAGTTGAAGTGTATTTGTGAGTGACACCAGCGAGAAGATTAATCCCAACTTGGGATTAGACGACTTTATTGTCTGGGAAAACTCCAGACAGGGAGTCACATCCGACATTCCTAAATTGACGTCAGTACTTAGGCAGTACGCAAACATAGCAGTGGGTCTCGCACTAACGGAAGTACCTATATCGTACCTTCCTTTGTGTTTGGGAGGGGCAGAATGGAACCAAGGGATTTTAAACTTTGCCTAGGTAATTCATGGAGACAATTAACATTGAAAACTGGCGCATCCTCGCATCACCTAAGACAATTCACTTCAATATTTCTTTTGCTCTACTATTGGTGTTTATTCCGTTATCAGGTCGCAAGCATTCGTTATTTACGATGACCTTCCTCACATTGGATATCGGGTCAGGATCTGTGCTTCGTTACCTCTTTCACGATTTCAACTGCCTAAGGTAACACAATCCAATGGATCTTCAGTTGAAAGAGAAGATTGAATTCTTTGAATATCTCAAAGACTCCAATTTTGAAAATGGGGATGCTTTGGGCGCAAGAGAGGAAGCACACAGGCAGAGGAGCAGAGCATTCTTCTCTGATGCTAAGAAAGCGTCCGCAAAACCACTTTTTGCCTCACAAAAGGAAATCACTCAGTCTCTAGATACTGCCTCTAGTAAGGCAGTCTCGGGTCCAGTCCCTGCGGAAAGCGACTCCGAGGTGGAAATCATTGCAGTCACTCCGCTCAATGCCAACCCAAAACCTAATCGCCCTAGCTTACGGACGAGCACATCCGTCGCTGATGATAATATCATTGTGCCGGAGACCGTAACTGCACCAACTGAACCTCCGCCACGCCGTTCAACTCGCTCGAGGCGTGCTACACTTAAGCTAAGAGACTCCAGTCCTCAGAGCGACCTCTCACCTTCTGTCAGGATGGGAAAGCGCAAGAAGGATGCGCCCCTGAAAATGGCCCCTGAAGCTCAGCAGGTCTTCAAGGGTCTCTCTTTCTACTACATACCCAACGACGATATCGACCCCGCGCGTAAGATGCGGATCAAAAGAGCTCGTGAGCATGGTGCCGAGTAAGTAACCTTGTAGCAAGCCGTCATTTCTAATCGCCACGGGGGGTATTTCAGGCACAGAGTGGCCGTATGGGCCTTTACTTTCCATTTTCATCTTTCTAACATCAGCTGACGAATGATATTATCCAGGTGGTGCAGAAAGCTTGTAAATGCAACGCACATAATCGTCGACAAGAAGCTTACATATGTGGATATTGAGCGGCATTTACATGAGGACTCTAAGTGGTCAGAAAAGGTGCTTGTTACTGACAACTACCCTCTTGACTGCTTGAGGCACCGCATAATCGCGAACCCGAATCAAAGTCAATACAAAATTACTGGGATGCCGACCTCTATCGAACAACCATCCAATGCATCATCTCCCAGGGGACCCCCTACTTCACCCCAACTGAAACCAAGACGTAAAAAAACTGGAAAGCGGACTTCTGTGCCTCTGTCAAATACACAGTCGACTAATGAAGCCCCTTCCCAGACAAGTGCCGACTTGATTCCATCTTCCCGGCCACATTCAATCAAGAGTATCACAACAAATATCCAAACAGCTGAACCAGAAGCCGATAATGATGATCTCACCCAATGTATACAAGATTTGAAAACAGCGGGCGGCAATAACTCTCTTCATGATGCATTGTTAGGCGATGGCGATAGCATCGGACCATGGTCGAGTGCAGATGAGGCTGATCCACCATCAGATTCTAGCAGTTCTTCTAACGAAAGACCCCGAAAAAGGAGAACCCGTAGCCGCGATGACAGTGCGCGGGGCAAAGATACAGACTGGCAAGAAAAGTTCATTTGTATGAAGGGAGGCACCAAAGACCGCGAGGATAACGGTCCTAATGCAGAGACGATCAAGGTTCTACAAGAAATGCTTGAAGTACACACACTAGCTGGCGACAACTTCCGCATCAGAGCGTACAGACTAGCTATCACAACTCTTCGGGCCCAGAAAAAGAAAATCCGCACTGCAGAGGAAGCACGTGCTTTACCTCATATCGGTCGAATCGCAGAGAAGATCGAAGAGATTGTGAACACGAACCGGCTACGACAGCTTGAGTACGCGCAGGACGACCCTCGCAGGAAGGTCATAGCTTTGTTTCTCAAGATCTACGGTGTTGGTCAAAGCCAGGCCGAGAAGTGGATTGCGCAAGGGTACCGTACGTTGGACGACCTTAGAAGCAAAGCCGAGCTCAGCGTCAACCAGAAGATCGGATTGGACCATTTCGACGACTTGAACACTCGTATTCCTCGGCAAGAGATGGACGTATTGGCCAAGTGTGTCAAGAAGTCGGCCTCGGCCATCGATCGGAGTGTCGATTTAATTGTCGGAGGCAGCTACCGTCGCGGAGCAGATAACTCCGGTGATATTGACTTTATCATAACCAAAAGAGGCACATCATCTACCAGCGAGCTCGTTCCATTTTTAAATCGCTTGATTGATACCTTGACCGAAGAGGGTTTCTTAACCGCAGAGCTTGCCGCTCACCAAGCCGATGACAACGGAGGTAGCAAATGGCATGGCTGTTGCGTACTCCCAAAACGCGCATTTCCAGGTCCGAAGGAGGAATACCGGCCTATTTGGCGTCGCATCGACTTGCTGCTGGTGCCGGAGACGGAAATTGGAGCGGCACTCATCTACTTCACCGGCAACGACATATTCAACAGATCCATCAGATTGTTGGCGCGAAAGAAGAAAATGCGACTGAACCAACGTGGGTTGTTTAGTGACGTCCTCCGTGGTCCGGGAAGCACCAGGATGACTGCAGGGACGCTATTGGAGGGGCGCGATGAGAAGAGGATCTTTGAGATTCTTGGCGTTCGCTGGAGAGAACCTCATGAGAGGTGGTGCGGTTAGATTAACCTAGGTTAGGTGAGGTAGGATATCCTCTTTGATAAATGGAGTCTCGGTGATTTTTCTAAGGTTTTCTTCTTCTTTTCTTTTTCGTTCGCCCTCTATTCTCTTTTCAAGCCGAAAAGATTTGTTCGCATGATTATGAACTATAGGTGGTTCCTCTGATCACCGGAACGTGCTATGGGGCTATAACATGCAAAATCCTATAGTTGGGGCGATCCTGGCGTCACACACGTGCCCTACCTACCGTCGCAATACACATCGCCTTGCTGCCCAGCCGGCACATACCGGACCGGGGAATTATAAACCATCACAAGTTTTCCTGCCACCGCATTGCCATGGCGCCCGGCTCGGCGCGCGAAAGGGAAAAGCTGAAAGACGAGGTGCATGACGGTCACGATAAGTGCGAGCCAATGAGAAAGGCGGCACACCACACGTTCTCGTAAAATACGCCTGGAGGCTCAAGGCGGTGCCACCCTACGACTGGTACATGGGCTGTCAGGCGGCATCGCTCATTGGAACGGCGGGTTGGGATTGTCGATTCACCTTCCGCTTTCAGACGCTAGGTGTTTTTCTCCTGCTTCTGTTTTCACAGTCCTGTCGGCTTCGTTGCTTTGGTTCACGCTTCGTACTATTGGTGATGAGGTCGTAGTCTATGCCACGCTACCCACATAAACTTACGTAGAGCTGGTCTGTTGTGCATAGGCAGGGTAGGCAGACTATAGGGCTCGCGAGAATGGGTAGAGATGAGCAAATATGTAGGTACTGCATGCATACATATATTGATTGGTCTCTTTCTTGTTATTAAAGTACCTGGGAGAGGTTCGTTCCTGAGTCGATTGGGTTGTGTGTCGTGTGATGCTAAGCTCTAGATCCAAGATCTGGTAAATCAATATTGGCTTCATTTACCCTCGCTATGTTGAATCTAGTAGCGCTTGGTCTTGCCACCGAGCTGTTGGTTACGCTTGCGGCCGCATCGTTCGATGGAAATTTGAATTATGCGAGTCCGTCTCGTCGTCACTTCGGCCTTGGGATCAACGTGCCGCATGTCTCTCGGCGCAGCCTCAAGCGCGGGAACGTCGCTTTTCTGGCCGATGAGCTAAACTTCACGCACGGCGTGGCGTCTGGGGATCCGTATCCAGATAGCGTCATCTTATGGACGCGAGTGGCGCCGTCGTTGGAGTCGGATACGAGCAATACTACGGTTGAGGGCCCGGTGCCGTTGTATAACCATGATACCCAGATATATATCGATGCGGACCCGAGTCCGATTTGTGTCGAGTGGAGGGTCTTGACAAATGGGACTGGAGATGTGGTGACAAGTGGTGAGGCGTATACGACAAGTGATATCGACTATACGGTCAAGGTAATTGTTTTTAACCTCCCCACTCTTTTCCCCTTTTCGATTTCATGGCTGAGAGGTGGAAATAGGTTGAAGCCACTGGCCTGCAGCCCTTCACGACGTATAACTACCAGTTTACGGTATGTGGTTCGAATAATACTAGCATCCTTGGTAGGACGAAAACTGCACCAGAAGCGGATGTCGACGTTCCGGAGGTGAAATTTGCTGTTTTCTCTTGTAGCAATTATCGTGAGTCTCGCAATGCATTGCTATAAGCGAGGAGTATGCTTACAATTTGAAAGCAAACGGCTACTTTAACGTGTATGGGAATGCTGCGCGTAAGGACGAACAGGATTACATCGTAAGTTGATGAAGGCCGGTCTAGTCCCTTGCAACTGAGCTCTGATGGTATAGTAGGTTCACTTAGGAGATTACATCTACGAGAATAGCGCGCAGGGCGAGCGAGCCCATGAGCCGGCAAAGTATTTGTTCAGTCTGCACGACTATAGAACTCGCCACGGACAGGTGTGTTTGGTTAAGGAGTTAGGGGAATGCGGATGCTGAGATGAAGTCTAGTACAGAACAGATCCGGATCTTGTCCTTGCCGCGCAGAACTTTGCATGGATTACGACCTGGGATGATCACGGTACGTATACGTATAAAGGACAGGACGACGAACTACTAAGACAGAGGCTGACGCCCGCTTAGAAGTCTCGGATAACGGATATAGAGATGGCTCGGGTGCGCTTAACAATACCGAGGACTCTTTCCTGAATGACGGCCAAGTCAGTGTGGACCAGCGAAAAATGAATGCTGTAAGGGCATACTTCGAATGGATGCCGATTCGGTAGGTAATAATGATTTGGGATTCGTGAAATTTTATTAATATCTCGAAAGTCAGGTTGACCTCGACGACAATTTGCGGGTTTGGAGGACGTTCCAGATGGGTAACCGTAAGGAGACCTACTCAAAATTTTTTTTAAAAAGGAGAACAACTGATTTCGAGTGATATAGTCCTAGATTTGATCATTCTTGATACTCGCAATTACGACCGTAGCATCACGTCGCTATGTAAGTCTCCCTTGAATAGGATGAGATAATAGGCGCCGGGGTGATTGCGATTTGGCTGACAAAAAGAAGACTGGAATGATGATTATATTGACCTTATCCGTGACGATGCATCGCGTACGTTGATGGGCTCACGCCAGGAGCACTGGTTTTACAACCAACTTTCCAATTCCTCTAAACGAAATGCTACTTGGCGCATCATCGGCAATCAGATCGTCTTTTCGCATATTGTCGAGTCTTATGGCTATGGCGGCGATAACTGGAACGTAAGTATAGCATCGTTAACCCCAGGGGCGAGGGTAATGTGTGGTAGCAGCTGACAACTTGGTTTCAGGGGTATGCTGCAAACAGAAATCGAACACTGAAGCACCTTTACGACAATAATATTACCAACACCATCTTTCTCGCTGGTGACAGCCATCAGAACTGGGTTAGTCAAACAGTTTCCCTCCTTGTTATTATACTTGCCCCTTGAGACGATTCAACTGACAAACATGCAGGTGTCCGATCTAGTTTGGTTAGACGAGAAACCCTATGATCAAGACACAGGCGAGGGGGCTATCGGCGTCGAATTCGCTGGAACGGCCATAACCTCGACTGGGTACAGCGGACTTATTGCGCCAGCTAGACAGGAAGCGCAGTACCGCGTGGGAAACAATACCGTTCTGCAGTGGCAAGATGGTTACTATCGCGGCTATTTTCTTCTCACGGTAACTCCCGAGAAGGTAGATGCGCAATACTACGGGTCGCCCAGCGTAGCCTCGAGGAATTCGTGGGATCTACCGCTGGCGAACTTCACGGTCGAGGCGGGTGCGAATAAGCTTTCGCGTCCTGTCGCGGGAGGATCTGTTGAGGCTGGTTACTGTAAGTATATTCCCGAAGCTCCTTTTTCCCTGATATTTTATGTGTCGTCATGTTGACTTTTTGTCCTGTAGTACGAGATGGAAAGACGAAGCCGACAAACATTACACTGAATACGGATACTTGGGAATGGGACATTGTTGGGTATGACCAGATGTATATAGATATATAAATGCAATCGCCTGAGATATTCTCTGGTGAATATATGCCATTTAGACGGCGAGAAGTTTCTTAATTTTATTATGAAATGATCAATAACTCTACTGGAACTCAGGACAAGAAGTTGTAAATCGGCCAACCCGACATTTTTCAAAATACATCCGGATGTATATGTGGATATATACAGGGAATATTGTTCCTCCGTATTCCGGTGGGGTAGCAATTCAGGGTGCTCCTGCTGTAAGCCTGTAACTAGGTACCGTAAACGCGGCGTGGGCGCGTAACGTAATTGGATAAGAGTGGACCCTTCTAAGTCTAGATCCGTCGTACAATATTTTTACATTTTAGTTTCTGCGCAAGGAAAAGAAAAAAAAAGGGAAATCTTCCACCATCGTCGCCCAATCTTTATTCATCAACCAATTTTCCCCAACTCATTATTTTCGCATTACACCATGGCTGAGGACAAGATGGATGTTGAGGCTCATGAGCAGCAGCTCAAGACCATGGCTCACTCTGAGCAGCATTATTTCAATAGGTTAGTCCTTGTGCGCATCGCATCAATCACCCCGCCATGTTGCTCTCTCTATATGATGTTACAAGGCTTTGGCTAACACTTTGTCGCACGATAGCTACAATCACCATGGTATGAATTGCATCCTTCCTAACACTTGGAACCCCCATATGGACATGATTAAACTGACACACATTTATTTACCTCGGTGTAGGAATCCACGAGGAGATGTTGGTACGTAATTTATCTTGACTTGACCCCAAATCTTCATGTACCCTGAAGATCTGCCTTAGCTAACCACACCATTGTCTGTCTATACAGAAGGATGAAGTTCGCACAAAGTCCTACATGAACGCTATCGTTCAGAACAAGCATCTTTTCAAGGACAAGGTTGTTCTTGATGTTGGCTGTGGAACTGCCATCCTCTCCATGTGAGTGCCCATATCTCATTCTCGACTGTCTTAACTCCATTCAGTTTTCACTAACAAACCACCCATCCTTATAGGTTCGCAGTCCGTGCCGGTGCAAAGCATGTGATTGGTGTTGACATGTCCACCATCATATTCAAGGCCAAGGAGATCGTCAAGGTCAACGGTATGGAAGACAAGATCACCCTGATCCAGGGTAAGATGGAGGAGATTGAGTTGCCCTTCCCCAAGGTCGACATCATCATCTCAGAATGGATGGGCTATTTCCTCCTGTACGAGTCCATGCTGGACACCGTCTTGTACGCCCGCGACCGATACCTCGCCAAGGATGGTCTGATCTTCCCAGACAAGGCTACCATCTTTGCATGTGGTATTGAGGATGGTGAATACAAGGATGAGAAGATAGGATGTAAGTTGCAATTAGATGGGTATACCAGTGTTGAGCTAATAGGTTATAGTCTGGGATAACGTCTACGGATTCGACTACACACCCTTGAAGGAGACGGCCTTGGCTGAGCCTCTAGTCGACACAGTTGAGGTTAAAGCCGCCGTGACTGACCCGACTGCGATCTTAACTCTCGATCTCTACACCTGCACGACAGCCGATCTCATCTTCTCCATACCCTTCAAGCTGATCTGTCGACGTGACGACTTCGTCCACGCTCTCGTAGCATGGTTCGATATTGATTTCACGGCATGTCACAAGCCCATTCGCTTCTCCACTGGACCCCACACCAAATACACCCACTGGAAGCAGACGGTCTTCTACTTGAACCAGGTCCTGACGGTACAGCAAGGAGAGCAGATCGCCTGCAACTTGGATGTACGACCCAATGACAAGAACCGCCGAGATCTCGACATCAAGGTCGACTACCAACTGGAAACACAAGACAACACTCGAACAGCCCAGGGTTTTTGCGAGTACAAGATGTGTTAGAAGGGAGGCGGCCCTCTGCATATCACATTGCGGGTTACACTGTATCCCTTGCGAGCTGTTCTTTTCCGATGGGCCGAACCCTATCAGGCGGGCGACAAGCTGCGGAGAAGAGCATCAGTTAATAGTCTTGCATCATCACATGGCGACCGGGTCTGTGAACGGCGTTGGAAGGTTGAAAGGTTTTTTTTCCTTCCGGTCTCAAGGGAAGGCAACAGGAATATGGCATATCAGATTCTGATGACTGATGAAGATTACGATAGACAGTAACTCCTACACGTCCCTCTCAAGAGTATCATCAGAGTAATGATGGAGAGGTTGATGGATCAGTCGGGACCAACCTCGTTGGCGGCATGAAGTGGCCTGCTTAATGAATATAGTGTGTTCTTTACTGCTACTGTCTTTACATGAATCCATTGTATGGATTTCTCATAGCAATGCCAGTCTTCCCAATTGGTTAATGCCGGACCTATCTCCATGGTACTTGATCTATGTACCATGCTTCGGACCGTCCCGCTCAAAGTTATATGATCTTGGCCTATACAAATGTGACCTAATCGAATGACGCGGCCTAGACCTACATAGATCGGCGAACTCCAAGATACCTCTCTTATGTATTATTGTATATCCATCAAGGTGAAAGAATAAGCTGGATCTGGTACCCAATCCGTTGCATGTGATAGCGGGGTGGAGCTTCAGCACTAACGTCATTCTTGCGGCAAGCCAGACTAAATTATCCCGATCTCGCTAGTACATAATATATTTCCATTCTTATATTTAAAAAGCGACGACATAATAAAAGAAACCCGCCAAGATGTTCACTGGACTCGTTGAGGAGATAGGAGGTATGTACAATATTATCTGTATCCACCCTGAAGTGAAATCAATAGGGGAGGATGGATGTACAAATTCAATGAAGCGAGCAAGGAAGTAAGAAAGAAAGAGCAACTAACACAATTCTCCAATAAACAGTGGTAGCGGAGCTCAACCCGCACGACGAGACGGGCGGCACATCGCTAACCATCCACGTCCCGTCTTCCTCGAAGCTCCTGGAGGACGCCCAGCTCGGCGACAGCATCTCGGTGAACGGCGTGTGTCTAACAGCGACGAACCTCGTCGTCACATCCTCCAATAATGACCAGACACCACCGAGCTTCAAAGTCGGCATCGCGCCGGAGACCCTGCGCCTGACGAACCTGGGGTCCCTGTCGACAGGCTCCAAGGTCAACCTCGAGCGGGCAGTGCGCGCGGACACGCGGATGGGCGGGCACTTCGTGCAGGGGCACGTGGACACGATCGCGGAGATCGTGTCGGTGACACAAGACGGCAACGCGCTGACGTTTCGATTCGCGCCGCGCACGCTCGACGTGCTGCGGTACGTCGTGTTCAAGGGGTACGTGGCGCTCGACGGCACGAGCCTGACGGTGACCCGGGTCGACGACGTGGCCGGCTGGTTCGAGGTCATGCTCATCGCGTACACCCAGGAGAAGGTGGTCGTCGCGCGGAAGAGGGCCGGCGACTCTGTGAATCTTGAGGTCGACGTGCTGGCCAAGTACGCCGAGAAGAGCATGTCCGGCTACCTCGGCGCCCAGGGCGAGAGTCTGCTCAAGCCCGTGCTCGAGGGCATGGTGGAGAATCTTGTTGCGCAGGCTATGGGCGGGCATTCTTAGGGTGCGTCTTGATAGGTACCTATGCAAGCTGGGAGGATGGTGTTGTGGTAGTTTCGCATGTTGGGATGCTGCTTGTTCATCTGCTCATGTATGGGATTCTAGATGAAATTGGTATGGAGTAAACGGGCCACGGAATTGCAGAAGTGGATTTCGTTTCTGTATATGCTTTCTAACGCTGGCTACATACTGTATTTCTCACGATCTACGCTTACGCTTACGAATCCTAGACTTCGAGTTTATCACTGGAATATCGAAAGACAAATCCATGATATTTTCAATGAAGAGTGTTCAAGTACATCAACATAATCACTGTCGGTCGATGGCATCCTATCCCGAGTCCCAGATGAAATGGATTAAGTGGTTTCATTTCGTCTGTCGTATCTATACTGAATACTATCGAATAAGTCCTATTATTCCCCGACCTGGTACCAGACTCCAGAGCTCTGAAATATCACGAATCAAATGAATCTGAAACCCGAACATGCTCACTGTTCTTTTCCTGCCAGTC
This sequence comes from Hypoxylon sp. CI-4A, assembly GCA_002120315.1. Lineage (NCBI taxonomy): Eukaryota > Fungi > Ascomycota > Sordariomycetes > Xylariales > Hypoxylaceae > Hypoxylon > Hypoxylon sp. CI-4A. The sequence goes on from KZ111525.1 coordinate 727,859, forward strand.
GTAATTGAATGAGTCGTGAATTGAGGTGATGAAGACCACCTATTGTAATCGCATGGGCATCATACATCTGCCCAAATCTCTGCAATCTTCTGGCCGAGCGGTTTCGAGATTTTCTGGCGCCCAAATAGGCCACCCATCTCGGTAAAGACCAAGTCTCGCTTTCGTTTCTTGCCTTCCTCTCCATCGCCGTACTCATCAAATGCCTTCACAAAATCGTACGGCGTCTTCCATCTCTTCTGTATTGCGATGGCCTTTTCTCCTGAGACGTGTTTGATGCACATCAGCATCTTTAGATACACGTCCCGCAATGTCATCATGTCGGATTTGGATGCTAGCGACGCGAATGCTGGGTACGTGATATAATGTCCAGTCGTAGGGTCCTTTTCGCGAAGATGTTTGAGGAGAGGGCGGTAGTTCTGAGCAGTGAGGACTTCGGTGGGAATAACTAGCAAAGGCTTGTTCTCGTATTGTTTCTTCAGCAACATGGTCATCCGGGTTAGGTATCGGATCGTGTCGTCCATCTTCTGGGTCTTCTTCACAAAGAAGCCATTTACAACTTGTGTAGATCCGATGGCGGATTGTACCATCTCCGCACGCTTGTCTAAAGTCTCGGAGTCCATTGATACCTCCTCGACGATGTACACGACGTTTTTAATACCGGATCGTTTTAGACGAAACTTCTGTTCGTGGAAGCGACCATCTTTGACACTACTGATCAGATCGTCGAGTCGCTTTCTCTCAACAACATAGTCAAGTACAACTTCGTCTCCTTCAGCCCCAAGCCGGGACAGAAAGTTGGCGTCTTTGCATTTAGCGACCCAGAGTGCGTCACCAAGTTCGAGGGAGCGCATTATTGGATCTACTCCCTTCTTTGAAAGCTCATTTTGCACTAGAATATATTGTGTTAGCAATTACCCATCAAATACGATTCGAGGCTCTTGAATTAAAATTAAGAATAAGAACGAATGGTCCGAATGGCTTACTATAATCTCTGTCAGTCTTTGCTCGAACTTCACGAACATCAAGCACCAAATGGACATCGAACGACCCTGGAGCAAGTCTAATTGGCCTGAAGTTAGGTATAGCTGGGCTTTCTGAGGTCGAGTCGCCATTAGTAACGACGTCTACAAAGCTAGACTCTCCTTTAGGCTCATCGTCTATTTCTAGTGACGCAGATCGGTTAGCAGATCGCGAAGGGCCAGCTTGTTCAATCTCCTGCACCTCGGACTCTGCTCTTGGTGGGGCTACTGGCGGTGCAATGGGCTGATTGGGGTTTTCCGTTTGTTGTATTCGTCGAGCCACCTCCCATCCCTCTTCGGTTAGATGGTATCTCCGCGTCGGTCTGCCAGTTTCGTAGACAAGATCTTTCTCGAGTAGAGTTTTCATGGAGCTCCAAGCTGTGTAAAAGCTCTTCGGGTCGGAGGGTGCGGTAAACGACGAGTCACAAAATGGTTGTGCCACCTCGATCAACTGAGTTTTCGGTATCCCATTGGGTGTTCCTTCTACAAGGGTTGTTGCTAAGCCCATGATTATAGCGTATGAGCCAGATCGTAAGGCTGGCACATAAGGTCTCGCCTTTCTTCGTTTCTTTGCGGGTCTTTCCGCACCATCGTCTTCCTCGCCATCCTGACCAGCTAATCCAGGAATGTTCGATCGTCTCGGACGTGTGGGCATGGGTAATCCATTTGCCTTGCAGTGTTCTTCCATCCTTTTGACTAGGCGGTCGCAAAGTACCGGACCAAATCCTTTCAATTGTTGCAACTGAGAAGGATGCTGAAAGGTGATTGGACACGCCTTAAGAGTTGCATATGCCTTTCTGACTGTTGACAGTCCTTTCGTATTCCGCTCTCGAGCATGATCGACCCATTCTCCCACCCACTTAAGGAGGAGAGGGTTGGCGCAGGGCCCTTCTTCGGAAGGCATCTTGTGTATGCAAGGAGACGTCTGATCGAATAGATTCAGCCCATGTGTAGCAGCAATCTTGCAAAAGCGAATAGCACGTCGTCTAACGGCAGAGTGAAGAATCAAGAATAGAAAGCGATGATGATAATGATGATACACGCGACGAAGCGCGTCTGCGGGGGTGGGTTCAATAAACGCCAAGTCAGGTGACCGGGCCCCCAAAGTTATGAGTTGCAGTAAGAAAATCCCAATGAGGTAATGATCGAAAAGAATTGAGCAAGCACGTTTCACGAGGTCGCAAGGGCTGAAGGAGAAGCTTTCAGCTAGAGCTCATGAGCCACTACCATGCCCCACCCTCTCGAAATTCGAATTTTGACTGGCTCGTTAACCCTGCAATGCGGATAGCGTCAGATACGCTAGCGCGTAAGGCGGGGCTTTTCGTACTGGTACCTCCCGAAGTATCTACACGAGGAGGGGTTGCCGCTTCGTATTAGCCTAGTCGTTCGTTACTTGCCATCTTAATCACTTGGACCTTTTTCTAGCCTTATTTTTATGTTAGCGCTAACCTTTTGCTCAATTTATTGTGTCTAAACCTCCCTCGATCTTACATATCTCTTCATAGTTGATTGATTTACTGTCGCGATACCAATCGAACGAACAAATTCATCTACATTAACATCTACATCCAGCGGTCGAGACCAGATTGCCATAGCGAATATGGATCGCGACGCCATCATTGCCGCTTCGAAGAAGCACGATATAGTCCCCGGGAGGCTATATAAGTATGGAACCGCAGGATTCCGTATGAATGCCGACCTTCTAGACGGCGTCACCTTTAGAGTCGGTCTGCTATCGGCTCTTCGAAGCCGTAAACTGAACGGCCAGACGATCGGTGTTATGATCACCGCCAGTCACAATCCTGCGGTAGATAATGGTGTCAAGATTGTTGACCCCATGGGGGATATGCTGGAGCAAGAGTGGGAGGCCTATGCTACGAACCTTGTCAACGCCCCAAGCCACGAAGAGCTCGTCGATGCCTTTTACAAGTTAGCCGATTCCCTCAAGATCGACCTCACATCCCCCGGCAAGGTGATCGCCGGCCGAGATACCCGTCCTTCGGGAAAAACGCTTGTTACCGCCCTCGCCGATTCCCTGGCCGCTACGAATACCACATACACCGACTTCAAGATCCTTACGACCCCTCAGCTTCACTACCTCACTCGTTGCATCAACACTGCTGGGACCCCTGGTGCGTATGGAGAGATCAGCGAGGTCGGTTACTACAAAAAGCTTGTTGAGGCTTTCTACAAGGCTTTACGCGGACGAAAGGTGTCTGGAAAACTGTCCGTGGATTGTGCCAATGGTGTCGGTGGTCCAAAGCTTAGCGAGCTTCTGAAACATCACGACTCCTCCAAGACTGGTCTGGAGGTCAGAGTTGCCAATGATGACGTCTTGCGCCCCGAAGTACTAAACCTTGACTGTGGTGCGGATTTCGTCAAGACTAGACAGAGAGCACCCCCGAACCCGAAACCTGCTCCCGGTGAAAGATGGTGCTCTCTAGATGGAGATGCTGACCGTCTGATGTACTACTGGATCGACCCAGAAACCGGCTTCTTCATGCTGGACGGTGATCGAATTGCAACGCTTGCTGCGTCGTTCATCGCAGACCTCATCCGCACTGCCGGTTTGGAAGGCCAACTTCGAATCGGACTTATCCAGACCGCTTATGCTAACGGATCTAGCACCAAGTACGTCGAGCAACACCTTCAGATCCCCGTAGTCTGCACCCCCACTGGTGTCAAGCATCTCCACCACGCAGCTTGTTCGTATGACATCGGTGTATACTTCGAGGCCAATGGTCACGGTACCGTTCTATTTTCGCAGGATGCTTTGCAGGCGTTCAGGACCAAGGAGCCCCAGTCGCCAGCACAAAAGGATGCTCTTGACACCCTCAGTGCCTTGGGTGATCTCATCAACCAGACCGTGGGTGACGCGATATCAGATATGTTGATGGTCGAAGTGATCCTGGCACACAAGGGCTGGACGCTACGAGATTGGGCCATGACATATCAAGATCTCCCCAACCGGCTCGTGCGCGTGGAGGTCGGTAACAAGGACCTGTTCCACACCACTGACGCCGAGAGGAAACTCAGCCACCCTGAGCACTGCCAGGACGAGATTGACAAGGTGGTCAAGAAGTACACTAACGCCCGTTCGTTCGCCCGAGCCAGCGGAACAGAGAACGCATGCAGAGTCTACGCGGAAGCGGCCACGAGGTCGGAAGCGGACGAGCTTGCCAACAAGGTCGCAGCTATCGTTAAGGCATACGGAGGTTAGGAGCCCGGATTCCGCGGTAGTGTGATTGGATACAGACATGGGTAAATGGCGTCCAGAGGGAGGAAGCCATGGCTAGTAGACGGGTGATGATGGGTCTCTGAGAGGGGAAACCAAAAAAAGAAACGTGGATCAAAAGTTAGGTGTGATCGTTATGCTACTTACACACCTAGGTACCTACCTAAGGTAGGGAATGGTGCTCTTACGTATTATGAACTATGAACATAGCCGATGAAAAATAGCTGAATGAATTTTGAAGTTGTTTGCTTTTTTGATGATACTGCCAACCATGTTACCATATTTTGATGACAAGTATTTTCTTCCTGTTCTTGGAACCTAGATGGCGCGCACTCGTACTCGTACTTAAGTCTTGACACCCAGATTTCCCTACTGTTACTCTTCAAATTAAGACTTACACCCAAAGCTAGGTACACTAGCATCGCTCTCGGTGCCTAACGAAACGCTGGCGTCAGGGGAGCTGGGCACGGAACCTCGGGCAGAGGCTCATCCGGTTCGATTTCTTTACCTTGGCTCATGGCGAGGAAGTGCTTCCGGATGAGCTGGATGCGAGCATTCTGGTTCGCGGTGTTCTTCGGGTTGCCGTACTGCAAGGCTAGACCATCGCTATGATCGACGTATGTCTACGCTGCATATTAACGACTGAAAGAGGTGAAAGGAGAATACAATGGAGTGCTTACGGTGCAATCAGGCGCATTGTGGCCGAACTGGCTCCAGAATGTGTCGCCGGCTACGGCGGGGCTCTCCTCGATGATCTTGAACATAGATTGCAGGTTTGCCGTGTCGCCGCCTACCCAGTCGTACTCGCCCGCGAAGAAGGGCCGCCCGGCGGCTTCGACGGTGGCGATGTCGTCTTGGAGCTTGGCTGTGTCGACGGGGTACATGTGGTCCGAGAATATATCGACTTCTTCGATAGTCAGGTGGGTTTTGTTGATGCCGTATGTTCCGTCGACTGGTAATTAGGTATGTTAGCACTTAATATGAGATAGGACTATTGCTCGGACTGTTATAGACGGATAAGTGCTTTGTTTCTAGACATACCTACGAGTTTTTCGGGAGCAAGACTTTTGACATATTTTGCGATATCTTGCACCCAATCCGCAGGCGAGTTCATGTCACCCCACACGGGACCCAAGAGCTCATTGCCCGTCTCGTATGCGAAGATTGTGGGATCCTCGGCGAAGGTCAAGTTGGTGTACTGGTTCCTATGGGTTATTATGGTCTTGATATAATCCTTGAAAGTAGCAACGATAGTGTCGTTGGTATAGAACTGCTGAACTAAGGGGTTCTTTTCGTCCCTTCTTTGGTTTAGATCAAACCCTGCCCAACGAAGGAAGTTGTATTTCCCTCCGTGATAGTAATCCTATAAGATATGTATGAGCTCAACACTTCAGAGTATTTCTTGTAGTGTGTAGACCAACATAGTTATCCACCAAGGGTACAAGCAACCTAATACCGTATACACCAGCCTGGTAGACAGCCCAGTCGATTGGGTCAAACGCCCTTTCATTGACTTTTCCCGGCTCAGGCCAAACGCTCAGAGGGTTCCCAGTACTGACACCTAACGTGTGCCCACGGATCATGGTCCCTCCTAATGCCTGGACAGTCGCCATGACCTCGGTGATACGTTCCTTGGTAGGGTAACTGGCTTTGGTCGGAGCATAGAACGGTTCCCCTTCTGGCGGAGTCACATTTTCATCAAGCCCTAGCCAGTAGACGTTTGGACCAACTGCTTTCCATGGCTTCCCATCGACCAGCAGGGTAGTTCCATTTCGCGTGACGGGAGTCAGTCCTGCAATTCCTCGACGAAGAGGAGATGCGAGTACGCCTCCCGTAGTTAGTAGAAACAAAGATAATTTCATCTTGGCTTAGTTTTGCACTTGACCTGAGAGAAACAAGTTGAGACTAGAAAACAAGTCATTGTGGTAGGATGGTTCTATGTTAGACATATAGGAGCTATATCTTGTGGTAGACGGTATTATAATCGCCCGCGGAGGGAAGTCTTCCGAGTATATTCAGATACCCAAAATGGCACAAAACTGCGGCTCACATATTTCTGGGAGTTTAAGGCGAACAATTATTTTGTTGTAATTATTGACGGTCTGGATTCTGGCTTGCTTCTGGGTATAACGCCCTTCTAATATCGAGATCGCTGCCAATAAATGGGTTCTTTCTATTAGTATGTATTGCTTCCTTGCTAGACTCATGAGAGGTTTGGTCGTAGCCGAAGCATGATAAGATGTTGCGTTCGTTCGCAAGTTGATTTAGCACCAAAAGTAGGTATGCTTTCTATTTAGAATATTGAGAGGGAAATCCCTTCGAAATACAGTAGGAAATGGATTGACAGGTCTACTAAGGCGTAGCTTCCGCAAGAAAGCATGAAAGTTACCGGTACCTTTCGGATGACGACGTAGGGCCAAGAATCCGGGGTACCGGTAACCTTTTAGCACCGACAGCTACGTCAAATGCTATTCTTAGCGCGTTGAAGCTTTTCCATTGTTCCTGACGGGGGGCGCTATGAACGATCTACCTTCCCGAGGTCATGGCCCTTAACAGGTAACCACCTAACGTTTAGGGGGGTCTTGCGGCGCATAGCATAGCATAGCAAGCATAGCAAGCATAGCAGCAATATCCAATGCAACCCCACTGAACAACCCCCTAACTAAACAGCTCGTATCCATCCACAACAGAGAAGAAAACAACACACGAGATCCAATCAGAAAGGAAAGAACTGAAAAAAAAAATAAGAGGGCTGACAGCGGTTTTTGTACCCATGTAGAAAGACAATTTACCTTGGAAGACAGATTTCCTTATTCTGAATTTCTTCCATTCCTTCTCTTCCTCTGTTTCATTGGTATTCTGTGGGTTGTGGTTTTGGAGGAGGTTGTTTCCCAAGTTTTAACTCGTTCACATCTCCTCTTCCCCCCCTCCTCCTCCTCCTCCTCCTCCTAGTAAAACGAGCCTTCCCCCCCTTCGATGCGGCCACGGACAAGATGTTGTTACGCCCCTCATCGTCGCTGACATATTTGTTCGTCGCTATCTGCATCTGCTTGCAATGGGGCACCGCCGAAGCCTCGCTCGGCGACCGACTGCCCGAGTTTCGGGAATGCGTTGAGGTTTGTGTGTTTTCTTCTACATCCAATAATCGGTCTACTTGAAGCTCTCGCAAAACATGCACATAGAAGATAGAGAGAGAGAGAAATGCACGAGTAAAGAAGAAACTGACTAACCCAGTCTGCGTCAAACGACAGGTCTGCGCCCGCGAGAACTGCGACCCGAATAACAACCCAACACCTATCCGTACGTCGCAAAACCGACTCTCGCCTCCTTCTTAACTTTCCCCCCCTCCGCGCGAACACCGAGATTAACAAATAGCACCTCACAGCCTTGCACCGCCGCCTGCTCTTCTGGACCTGCCCGCAAGAATGCGACTACACGTGCCAGCACATCATCACGGCGCAGCGGCAGTCCGCCGGGGCCTCGATAACCCAGTTCCACGGGAAGTGGCCGTTCATCCGGGTGCTGGGCATGCAGGAGCCGTTCTCGGTGCTCTTCAGCCTGGGCAACCTGCTCGCGCACCAGAACGGGCTGGCCAAGGTGCGCGCGGCGATCCCGTCGTCGTACCCGCTGCGGCGGTACTACGAGCTGTTCGCGTGCTTCGGGATCGCGACCTGGATCGCGAGCGCCGTCTTCCACACGCGCGACTTCCGGCTGACGGAGCAGCTCGACTACTTCGCCGCCGGCGCCCAGGTCCTGTACGGCATGTACTACACGCCCGTCCGCGTCTTCCGGCTCGACAGGCCCACCCCGCGGCGCACGAGCGTCCTGCGGCTGTGGACCGTCTTCTGCTGCGCCCTCTACGTCGCCCACGTCGCCTACCTCAAGCTCTGGCGCTGGAACTACACGTACAACATGGCGGCCAACGTCGTCGTCGGCATGGTCCAGAACGCGCTCTGGAGCTACTTCAGCTGGAAGAAGTGGTACGAGAGCCGCCGCGCCTGGGCTATCTGGCCCGGCGTGGCCGTGGCCTGGCTCATGATGGTCATGGGCCTGGAGCTGTTCGATTTCCCGCCCTTGTGGGGAGTTCTGGATGCGCATAGCTTATGGCATCTGGGCACCATTGGCCCTATTATACTATGGTACAAGTACGTTCTTTACCTCCCTCCCCCCCTTTCGTGACCCGTCTCGTCTTGTGCTAAACCTGTCCGACAGCTTCATGGTCAAGGACTCCCAAGAAAACATATCACTCGAAGCCAAGGATATAAAGGCCAAGATATAATATTAAATGGCAAGTGGACGTCGGCCATGGGCGAAACTCAACTCACAAATCTACGTGCGGTATGGATTGGGGCGTCATAAGCTATCTGTTGTAATGAAACTACTATTTTTGTCCACATAGAAGGGGATTGCTGTCACTACGGAGGCGAGGAGTTCGGGGTTCACGACTGTGTTGGTATAGACTAATAAAGCCTATGATTGACTACCTACGGTATCTAAGCTAATCTATATAATTGTAATGCCATAAATGATTCGAATCGTGCAACTCGTTGGTGGCCATTAACGACCAATCGCCCAACGCCTAATTGAATCCTCATATGCCATGTTATACCCACCACCACACACCATTCGTCCGCGATCTCGGCAGAAAAGCAATTCCTGTAACGAGCAATTAGCATCAACGTCTCCAACAATGTAAGCAGAGATGGAAAAAGCAAGCACACGGCCCGTTGGGAGCAGCAATCAGAAACCAAAATAATCTAAGCACAACACATCCCCACCTCGCCAGCAGATCCCACACGCCCACGCGCCGACACCGAGCAGCCGCGGCAGCACATGACGATGCACACATCGGCACCCATACGGCCGGCGAGCAAGCGATGGGATCCAACTGGTCCAGCCGAAAGGGGGGACACGGACGCCAGACAAGGAACAATATTCCCCATCCGAAACGCCCGCATCCCCGAAGATGGTCTCATACGGCTCTTCCTATGTATTGTAAGGTAGGTTCGACACTTGCGGTGTCGGAGTCATCATGGCAGTCGGACGTGTGTGTGGTGGACAATAATGAAAAGTTTGTTTAGAAAACGTACCTGTTTGCAATATGCATCCATCCCTCAAACCTTGGGCACGCATCATATATCGATCGCGGTGGGCGGAAGGTTGAGGGATGGATGTGTGTATGTTTAGAAGATGAGGAAGAAAATGAAGGCCAGAAGAAAAAACCCTTTACCAAATAAAATCGACGTGGGGCCAGCTAGATTCAAGTAAATGTGGGCCTGCCAGTTGCCAGCCACTGACATGCTGAAGACTCCACAGTCCAAATCTCACCAACTCAGGTAGATGGGAGCTCACAAACACCTCGATCGTAAGTTCTTCAGGACAGCAATGTAGATGGAAATCCCAAACAAGCAAGCATCCCTATCACTCAAAGGCAAGCAAGATTACGAAATTTCTTCTCATTAAGGGAGATGAACTCTGTAAACTCCCTGCTGGCAAATTCCCAAACGCTTTGCTTTGTTTCTTGGGGTCATCTCCGTACAGAACTCTGGTGACAAAACCAATCAATCAGCGCCTCCAAATAAAGCAAAAGAACGCTGAAAGTAGACAAAATTGTACACAGGGTCAAGTAGAACAGATCGTCTATCCAGCCCTTTAAAAAATTCCCCACGTCTTGATCTTCGCAATGGAAATAGTCTGGGTTTTAACCCCTCTCCCCTATTGTTTCTAATCGCTCAGCCAGTCATCATCATAACATCGTCAGCTAGTACGAGGTCGTACACGACAGCAGGTATGTAGCAAGTATGCCACTTAGATGGTTTCCTCCCATTAACCGACCCGAGGGTTCCTCTCGGTTAAGAGAGACCATTGGAATAGGAATAATCATTATCTGACCAGTCCATCATAGAAGCATTGTACTCCATATTGAAGTCCTGAGATGACGGTTGTGTGTAACCAGCAGCAAGACTGGGTGGAATCGCTCCGAACAGACCACCGCAATACTCCATTGACTTGTCCATTGTAGGTGCAGGGAAAAGAGCGAAGTCTTGGCCGAACTGATTCCCACAGGACGGTTGAAAGTCTTCAAAGCCCTCGTCCACCATAGTCGGAGGTGTCAGCATGACTTGGTTGCCTTGGCCATTAGCGAGAAGGTGTGATACGGGGGCTTGCTGGTATTCGTTTGGTACATAATTCTGCATGAATGTACTCATATCTTTGTTGTAGATCGAGTGAGAAGGTGTTGGTATTTGCACGTGAGCGCCATAGATATCATCAAATTGGCCAGTAAATTCGGGACTTAGCTCATCGAAGGTGTTGAAATGACCCGAGTCGGTGGAAGGAGTGCTGTTGTCAATCGGAGACAGGTCTAGTTGAAGATCTCCATCATATGATTGTTGGTCAAACAAGCCAGCGTTGAACTCTTGGTCTGAGGGATATGTAGGGAAGTCATGCTCGCTGCCGAACGGGGCGAAGAGGGAATCTTCGGGCGGCGTCATGGTAGGATCTATGTGATCACTGATAGGGGTGGGCAGACCTTTGATTAGAGGCGTAGGCTGAGAAGTGCTGCCGGCGTTGCTTCCTTTCTTCTGACCGTTTGTCTTGGTTCGTACATATGTCCAGCCATGAGCCTTCTCCATGTGTTGCTTGCAGTTTGATTCCCGCTTGGATTTATACGGACAGGGCTTGAAGTGGCATTCGTACATGGGAGGGGCGGACGAGTGCTTGTCATTGACATGACGGTCCATCTCTTTTTCGGTGGGCCAGCCATAATCGTGGTATTTGCAAGTGGCAATAGGGCACTTCCATGGGCGGGAATGAGTCTTCTCGTGTTTTGTTAGATCACAAGGCCGCTTGAATTCCTTGTTACAACCGTGGTGATTGCATTTCTTGGGGGCGAGTTCTTCTGGTGTAGCATTCTTCTTCCGACGTGCCATGGATCGCATGATTTCCTCTTCATCCTCGGCCTGTTCGCTCATGGAACGCTTGAACCGGATTGGACCCTTTACATCCTCTTCCATATCCTCAATGGGCTGGCCGGTGGCAATGGAGATCGCCTTGCCGTTCTTCTTCACACGCACCAGTTCGGCAGGCCGTCCAGTAATACTGATACCGCCCACAAGTTTAACCTCGTCAGTTCTACAAATCGGATTAGTAGGGACATTACAGCTAGGGGGGTAAGGGGCACCATACGGGTCGACATCCATGTCATCCAGCTCTTCTCCAGCAGCTTGCCTCTTGCGGGCTTCTTGCATCTGTTGAGCGTGTTGGCGGATCTGCTCCACAAGGTCGATGAAGTAACCGTTATTGTAGGGTCGGTCATGGGGTCGAGTTTGCTCTCGATCGCTCAGGTATTCAACGGTGGCTTGGATGCACCGTATCGAAGTAAGGCAGAAGTCGCGATATAATTCGATCGTTTTGGCGCTCTCCTTAAACCACAAGCCATGATAAGTAAATCCCCACACGCCAGTGTCTTTCATTAGTTGACTCACCGGTGCCATAAAGATCAGGGTCTTCTCGAGATCCCTGAGACAAACGATTTCATCCACCTGGATCCTTCTGGGACAGTCAAGGACAAGGGGGTGGAAGTCCTTGAGAGAACGCTCTTCCAAAAGCGGTTTCAAGATATGCTCATGGATGCGGTTCTTAGCACGGTCGCTGAGACGTTGAGTATTCTGAAGCTTGGAAGTGGCAGACCGGGTAATGGCAGAGGCCCTGCCGCCCGAAGGCTTGCTTTCCTTCCGCTTCTGGTGTGTGGAGGCGATAGAGCTTCCCAGTCCGCTGTCTGATTCGTGGTGGCGAGAGGAGCGGCGGTTGCGAGGGCGCAATACACGCCGCTCCGTCTCGATAGAAGCCGTCTCATCCGACATTGTGTCGGAACCAACGGTATGATCCAAGAAACCTCTAGGGATGGGATGCGTGTCGTTTATGAAAGAGTGAATGGGCGACGAAGGCTCGGCCTTGATAGCAGAAAGAGTAGCGACAGCAGAGAGAGTAGCCTCGAACTTGCCGATGTTCAAAGCAGCGCGACGGATGTGGGCATCGACGACATCATCAAGACTGGATTGAGACCGACGAGGTAGCGAAGGAACTTTAAACGTAGTAGCCGGAGGGCTTGCCGGAGGAGTAACAGGAGAGTGGAAGGTCGCTCCCTTCCGTAAAGCCAGGTTCGTCTTGAGGCTCAAGCCATTAGAAGAACCAGCATCCGGGCGAGTCACCGGAGTCCTTCGAGGGTTGGAGAAGGACATGATGACTCGGTAGATATGGAGTGTGGGGTATAGATCGACTTTATGGTAGGTGGGAGGTGATCGAAGATGTCGATGTTGGTAACTGTGTCAAGACACAGTAGCAGTTAGCAAAGCACAGTTATGCACCATAGGGCTAAGTGTAGTAGGCCTATGAGTCACAAGAGTCCTTCCTCACCGAATCCAATGGGTCTGAGGAAATGATACGAGATCACAATTGCCAGCTTAACATTGGCCAATGGATGAGTCTCGAGCGAGACGAAAAGGACAAATATATAAAGGGTAGGGATAGGAGGTATCGAGGGATAAGACAAGAACGTGATATCCTTACTTGAGCGGCGAACTAATTGGGGCAGAGTGGCCTTAAGTGTGAAGACTAGTAGAAAATCTGACAGGTAACTTCAATGCGGAACCCGCGTGTAGCGAAGATCGAGACTATAAGTCAGACGATATGGGTCGAGGAAAATCGAGGAACAACCACCGGGGGTGTTGGTGAGGAAGACTGGAATGGCGCGGTCCTTCACAAGTTATCTACGTATCCGGTGTAACAGAACCTGACAAGGCAAGGCAAACCAGAACACAATAAGACAGAAAGCAGTGGCCTCAGGTACGAATGGTTGGCGTTAATAAGCAGGCGTGCTCAAAAGACTTGGTCGGGAAGAGGTCGCGAGAAAAATGACGAGAGGGTTTGATGAGAATGGGAGGACGTTCAAAAGGATGGAGATTTAGGCAGCAGCCGTTCATTATGGAGACAGTCAACGGAGCCAGTCATGGAGATCCTTGCCAGATAAGGTTACTGGTTGAAGCTGCTAAGTCGACTTGATGGTACTGAAAGTAGAATCCACTATAAGCCCACCCGAATGCCCCGACTTCTTGAGCGTCCGTCACTTCCGTGCTAACACAGGATACCCGCCAAAGTCCTACTGTACTTTTACTGTACTTTAGGGCAGATGTAACCCAGCTGCGCCTTTCCAGCGCCTCAAACTAGACCAATTAGGGGGAAGCGAGCCATCACCTAGCACTTCCCGTATTCCTTGGCTTCCTCTTCAAAGATCTGGTACCATAATACATTTTGGTGTTGGATCCTGACATCGTGCCATTCGCCTAATTTTATTAGCTACCTAACACTGGTTGCATATCTATTTCTACGCACGTATGAGGGAGAGGAGTGAGAAACAAGTAAGTTGTGTCCTACAGTGAAGAATATTAGACGACCAATAGCATATATTTCTATTGTTTATGGAGAGACAATAAACATCAACTAGTACTCTGTGGGTATATGAATCGTTGAAAAGCAAAACTCAATTCGAATCTATCGATTAGAATTTACCTAGAATATGCATAATAATAACGGCGGGTGGCTCTGCATGATCTGCAGAAGCTGCTTGGTTGTGCCGCGCTAAGCCCTGAATTGATATCCAATTTACCTATTAATAATACAGTATGTACTCAGTTGGGTAATGAATACAAAGTCCCACCGTCAAGTTCCACGTCCTTCTCTCTTTCTCAGTGCATCATTCCCTCGGAAATAAATATTCCTTGTTCGTGTGACGATTTGATAGGAAGCAAGAGATATTAAAGGATTCGTGTCTAACTCGACCATCTATAAAACGATCATTAGATATCTATTAGTTTGATTTTTTTTCTTAATTCTACAGAATGGAATCCGGCGTCCATTTTCCTCCCTATCCTCGGCTGTGGGTCTCGGCCTTCATGATCTATTCAATCCGAGTCGGATACATTTCAACTAGTTACACCGACCGAGAGCTTTGTCTGTGACCATTTCACACTGTGACGTCAATTAATTGTGTATTATCTACCAATGTTTCATTCGGAAACAATACTACCTTGGCTGTAAAATAGTGCTTCAGGTCTTCTCGTGATAGCTATTTCTCTGCGTCGATTGCGCAGGCGCGAGTGCGAATGAATTGCGTTACTGCATATGCGCATATAACCTAACCCTTACCCACCCCCGGCGTGTTTTGCTCATCGCTGTCAAGGAGGTGCAGGATGATAAGTGATTTGATCTTCCTGCCAACTGGGAAGAGCACATGAGCAACTCTAGGGTTTGACAGCATCGTATCCTTCCAATCGGAATTCGGATTTCGGGCATCTCCACATTTAAGGCTACACCTCGCAAAAGAAAGAATATACAACATTGACTTTTTTACTATCACTGTGATCAAAATGGGTAAGTTTAATGTGTAAGTTTAATGCGCAAGTACGGATTTACACTGGTGCAAGTGAACCCCTGAACGGAAAAGAATCACATCATCGCAGTAAAGTGGGATCGAATAGACTTTTGACACCGAAGCATTTCCTGTTTCCTGCATGCCGCCTTGACTCATCCTCACCACTTATCCACCTCGGCAGGAAGAAAACTACAGCCATTGGTTATTATCAGTTACCCTTGTGCAGCATGGACTGCATGTTCTGCAGCAATCAACCAGAAAAGCAAATTCACCAAATCTGCAGATGTCAAAAACGACCAAGATTCGGTCGTCAGGGTTCTGCTACATGTACAGTATTATGTATGTACTGTATGTAGGAGATGACCCTTGTTCTTGGCAATCATTGGCGAACACGTACCACCTTCGCATTAATTAAGTTATGTCTATCTGTGTTCGTCAGCCCTATCAATCGATCGGGGGTTGTGAGGTCCTGACGATGGATAGCTTCAACCAATTATATTGTTGCGAATGTAGAAGCCTTCTGGTGCCGCATGTCGCCAGTCCTTCTCATCCCATCTCGCCCACGCGTCCGTGAAATATCGGTGCCTGACAAAACGGATCTTGGTCCAGATCTCACTAGATTCGTAACGCGTACGCGCATTATCTGTTACGATGTTAGTTTCGGTCGGAGGCAGACATTTTAGAAAGCATTGGCAAGCTCACATATCGTCAAATAATGGCGGTCAGTTCCCAAGAATTCGGGAGCCTATCATGCCCCCCAATCTCCATTCCCCAGGTTTAACGTACCCGGTCGACACTAAGCATCATGTGCTATCCAGTGAAAGAGGAAATTTAATATCTGCCTATTGTTCCGAATCGAGCGTCAGAAATCTCAGCTGAGACTATGCTGTGCGGGGTTAATGGCATCGGTTACCCCCAAAGCCTCTCAAAATGCACCATTACGTCCGTGGCTATGTTTGGTTCGAGTGTAGAGGCTTCTTGACTCCCATGGTGCAGGCGGGGCGTTTGGTGAGGTAGGCGACACAACGTAACTGTTCAAGTCGTCGCCGTCACGGCCGTCTTCACTGCCCAGCTCACTGATATTGTTGCTGTCTCGTCTCACGGGCTTGGGACGGGAGGGAACCATTGGTGATGGGGCGGCCTTCAAAGCTGCCGGGACGGACGTCTTGCTTGGGTACTTAACTGCATCAGGACGTCGGCGCATGTTATCATGGGCGTAGTGGTGCCGAGGGGGACCCATCGCCATAGCTTCCATAGGACGAGGCTGGTTGATAACCACCCTGTCTGGACGCCGCTGTTGGGTGTGATGCGGGGGGTTTGAAGGTCGCTGCCTGTCGGGGTGTTTTGGTTGTCGGCGACGCTCTGGGTCGTACACAGCTCGGAAGTCGCTGCCCGGAAGTCCAACGAAAGCACTTGCAACGTGAGGTTCAAAGTATGAATCCTTGCTTCCGCTGGTGGCCGGCCGCTGGGTTTCCCGACTTCTGCCCTGGGACTGCTGACCCGCCCATCCATACCACATTGCTGCTTGAGAAGCCGCTGCTTCGCGTTCTCTTTTCCTTGCTGTATCGTCTACCCAAAGGTAATTGGGGGCCTCGTTCTTACGGTAGTAAGACAGCTCATTGATGTCGTCGCGACCGTCGCCGCAGAGGCACATCGTGTAGGTCTTGCTTCTGTTAGGCTATGTGATATTTGGGTTTTTGGTGATAGCTACTGCTGTAATAGGTAGAAGGGATGACAGATTAAGGTGCTATTCCGGATAGCTAAAATAAAAAATGATGTTGGTATATTCTGTGTGGGAGTGGTAAGTACTGCTCGGCAGTCCTAGTAGATTGAATGGGAAAACAAATGAAATGTCAAGTCAAGGACGACCTCTCCTGTGATGTTGGGGTCCACTACCAGCAGTATATAAGTCAGTTGTGGTCTTGCTCTGTTATCAGGCCCCCTTTCCTTTACCATTTAAGTAACAAAGGCAAGCAAAGACAAGTAGGTGCATGATCAAAGAGATGTGTCTTGTCGTACAATGTTATTCACTTAGACTAGAATACCTTCCTGTCTATCAATAGGAGTACAATAAGGTGAACGGGAAAATAATGACGGTACATTGACCTAACTACCTAATGACCGGGCAAGAAAGTTAAGGTTTCGAGGCCTGTCAGCGCCAAACTATTCATCAGCTCTGCCCTGAAATCGTTCTTAAGATGGTCTACATGCGCTATGCATATATCATCGTAGTTTTTAGGATAGGTACCAGAACATGACTGTGTCAACTTCACCTACATGTAATGTTGCTCCAGCCCTTGGCGCACTAAGTTATATTGACCCAAAGCGTATAGAAACCCACGTGGTTGATAGAATGTCTATTGTTACATAGGACCTCGGGGGTATAGACTCGTCTCTTAAAATAGCACCAGGGGTTGCGCCCGTACTAAACAAAGCCGTGGATGAGAACAACGTCTCACAAAGAAGGCATTCTATATAAAGAGCCAGTCGATACTATAACATTGTTAGACAATGCTTTGGGTAAAACTATCTGAAAACCTCGATGTGTTTCGGTACGCACCTGTCATTTCGAAACAACTAAAACAATGACACTATTGTACTTTACTATTTGAGGTCTATGATTCTACGTGTATTGGATATTCTCGTCATCGCCACTGCTTTACTCGTAAGTTTTGGAAGACTTACCAACGAAGCTGCTAACATAATAATTATCAAGATGAAGTCCATCAAGAGGTTCCTTTGCCTCGAAAAGAGTGCAGATGGCGAGAACAGAAAACCCGATACGAGACCGCCGCCTGAAGGCCTAACAGACATGCGTAAACGCAGAGACGTAAGTACCACAGCGATAGACTTCATACCCCAATGTCGGGGTAGAAAAGCTACACTTGCATGGCTCAACTCGAGTTCACCGAGCAATCTAAACCAATTGCTTAATGAACGCGACCGTGCTAAGAGGCAAACGCGCGAGGGACCGAAGACGCTCGGGACAAAAGAAGTCCACCTCATACTTCGAGAGCCATGTATTGCTTCTGTCAGACTGCTATATAGTGTATGCAGGCAGGCAGAAGTGTCAAACAAATACGGAATTCCAGGCGAATTCGCGTATAACTTTAGTAAGTCTGTAGGCTTAGACATGACCAGTGCTCCAAGACTACCTTCCCTGCAACTCACAGACTTCGGTGAGATGATGAAAGAGCACAAGGGGTTGTTCAGTAGTCCTCGATGTTTGTCTCCCATCAGCGAGCCTGGTGGATGGAGAGATCTATCGGAACGTGATTTGGCCGACTACACATTTAACAACAATGACCTTTCCCTGGAGGAAAACGAACCCTATTCCCTTAAGCAGGCACTGGAGGATGCATTGGATGAAGAAACTGTTTTAGAGGAAGCGGAATATCTTACCATAACCAAAATACCCATCTATCAGGTGCGTAAAGTACGAATAGGCCCCCAATCGGTATTGCGTAGAAGCCGCTTACTGGGGTGATACCAGAAGCGATAATTGGTAAGAGTGGTAAGACCTATGGTAAACTTCACGTCTTTAGAAGAGGATAGACACCGAAAACAATAATTCGTACGTAAACTTCGTTCGTAGGTGAATGTAATGTATCTACATATCTCATGCCTTGAAGGTAAGGTTTATTTATGGGACAGCAATGCACTCGATCTCCACGTCGACAGCCTTGGGCAACTGCTTAACAGCCACACAGCTGCGAGCGGGCTTGTGTGTGAACCACTTCTCATACTCCTTGTTCATGTCGGCGAACAGCGACATGTCAGCCAAGAAGATGTTGACCTTGACGACCTTCTCGATGGAAGAACCAGCGGCAGTGAGGACGGCCTTCAAGTTGTTGATGCAGGCTGCCGTCTTCTCGCCGATGGTACCCTCGATGAGGTTGCCACTGGCATCACAGGGGATCTGACCCGAGCAGTAGATGGCAGTAGGTGTCTTGATGGCATGGGACTGTGACGAGTTATCAGCTTCCGACAGGCAAGTATAATAGAAATTGAAGATATTGAGAGCATACGTAAGGTCCAGCAGCTATAGTCCAGGTTAGTTACCATTTTATATCAAGATTTGTTTTGTACTTTTCATCAGCTAGCGGGGTGTTCCACTTACGCGGGGCTGCGTCCTTGGAGAAGACCGGAGTGATATCGGCCATTGTGCGGATAGGTGTCGATGTGAGGGAGATGAAAGGTGTTCGTGAAGCCTTCTGAATTAAACCACGACGGACTGTAGATGAGACGAAAGCTCGAATTGGAAATGCTCGATGCGCTACGGGCATAGCTAGATATTTATGTAATAAATACCTAACGAGTGGACTGCAAGTTTTTATAAGCAGTTCCTTGTCACTAGAAAACGCGGAGGTTTTATTAGCCGCTTAGGGCTCACACTTTTGACATCCCCCTCACTCCGTACTTCGGCCTTCCGACGCGGTGGATTGGAGAATGCCAAGCTCCGTGTTACGCGATCACTTTTCCTTCCTAAATCGTATAGCTTTTTTGTATCGCGTAGAAAATGTCGGCACATAAACCGAGATGAGGTCACAGTTTATAGCTTAGATGGGTAGGTCAAGAAGAGTAAATGCCGAAGTGTTACTTTGTTTGTACTGTATATGGAAAATGCCAGACGAACGCATACTTTCCTACATACATATGTCGGGAAGGTGTCTGGTACTATATGCAAGGTAAGGTTAGGTACTGAAGGTAACACATGCAAGCAATGCGATGCCTGTATTTCGAGGCTTGTTTGTGTTCTTCGGTGTCATGGAATTTGTTGAGCTAGTTATGTTTTTTTCTGATAATTAATAAACCAAACTTTCGAATCGGTTACTGACCCGTACGAGATCGGTTCCGGAACACTGTAAAACTAAGTTGGAGCGGTAGCTACCTACTATGTAATAATGGGGCCTTTTTAAAGGGGGAAACTTGAGGCTGAGGAGTGGCCAAGTGGCCAGAATTAACTCGACACCCCCTAATTGACCCCTGTCAGCTAGTGGTAAAGGTCAAATGTACAGCCAGAAGTAACCTCGTCCAACTTGCATGTACCGTAGCACAAGAGTGGAACGCGGATTTCTGGCGCAACTGAAGCTTTCTTTCCCCTGCGTTAGGTTAATAAGATTTTAATGAGGGCCAACTTTTCGATCACTTCTTTTTTCTATCATCAGTTTTATGTCCTGACGACAATTTCTATTTCGGTGCCCAACCATCGCCAATATAACGTCCTACGCATTGGCCGCATGGTTGGTTAATATACTTCTATCTTCTTTGTTTCTGTAAGTGCTTCATGTTTGGACGCCGTCGTCATGCAGTAACACGTCAACTGCGACGTAATCATCCGCGTCGAAAAAAAGACATACACTTACACACATTTCAACTAACACCAATTTCTTACTAGTTTATTTTTTTTCTTTACTCGATAATCTCTTTCGAACTGCGCTCCTTTTATACAATATGTCTTCTCCGCAGGGAAGCCTGCGCCAGCGGAATGTTCCTGGTTCCGCTAAAAAGAAAACACCCAGCCCTGCTGGGACGGACTCAGAGCTCGATAGCCTCGTCAAAGTCAAGAAGGAACTCTCTGGCTCGATTCCTGACCTGGACTACAAGATCGGCTTCGTCGTTATTACTATATTAGCTTTTATTTCTAGATTCTGGGGTATCGGACATCCGAACGAGGTCGTTTTCGATGAAGTCCACTTCGGCAAAGTAAGCAATGACCATTTCGCACTTCTACTTAAACCGCCACTTGAGGCCACATTATAGGTCACGATAGGCTAACCCTTGCTCCTCTCCTTCTAGTTCGCTTCGTATTATCTCGAGAGAACGTACTTTTTCGATGTCCACCCTCCGTTCGGTAAACTCCTCTTCGCCCTTATGGGATGGCTTGTGGGATACGATGGACACTTCCACTTCGAGAATATCGGTGATTCATATATCGCGAATAAGGTCCCCTACGTGGCTTTCCGCGCCATGCCCGCCCTCCTCGGTTCGTTGACCGTCTCGGTGACCTACCTCATCATGTGGGAGTCTGGGTATAGTCTACCCGCTTGCATTGTTGCCGCTGGTCTCGTTCTTTTCGACAACGCCCACATTGGCCAGACTCGGTTGATTCTGCTCGACGCAACCCTTGTATTTGCTATGGCATGCAGTCTGCTATGCTATATTAAGTTCTACAAGCTGAGGCATGAGGCTTTCAGCCGCAAGTGGTGGAAGTGGCTCATCTTGACCGGCTTTGCGCTCTCCTGCGACATTTCCACCAAATACGTTGGTCTTTTCGCTTTCGTCACTATCGGATCTGCTGTCGTCATCGACCTTTGGGATTTGCTCGACGTTAGACGGCCTGGTGGGGCATTGTCATTGCGAGAATTCGGAAATCATTTTGCTGCTCGCGCGGTTGGGCTAATTATCATTCCCTTCCTTTTCTACTTGTTCTGGTTCCAGGTCCATTTCTCTATTTTATCGCGATCTGGTCCTGGTGACGACTTCATGACACCCGAGTTCCAAGAGACGCTGTCTGACAATGTCATGCTTGCAAACTCCCTTAACATCGACTACTACGACACCATTGTTATTCGCCACAAGGAAACCAGGGCGTACCTCCACAGCCACGATACAAAATACCCTCTCCGCTACGACGATGGCCGCGTCTCTAGTCAGGGCCAACAGGTAACGGGTTATCCGTACAACGATACGAACAACTACTGGCAAATTCTCCCGGTCACCGATGACCATCAGTTAGGACGCCATGTCAAGAACCACGAACTTGTGAGACTCCGGCACTTGGTGACGGATACGATCCTGCTGTCTCACGATGTTGCCTCTCCCTATTACCCCACTAACCAGGAATTTACCACGGTTTCTCTCGCTGATGCGTATGGAAGTCGTGCAGCCGATACCCTTTTCGAGGCCCGAATTGAGCATGGAAAGCCTCACCAGGACTTCAAGAGTGTTTCTAGTCACTTCAAGCTTATTCATAATCCTAGCAAGGTCGCGATGTGGACTCACACGAAACCTTTGCCCGAATGGGGACATAAGCAGCAGGAGATTAATGGAAATAAGCAGATTGCTCCTAGCTCAAACGTTTGGATCGTAGAGGATATCCCTTCGGTCCAGGCAGATTCTCCCCGTCGCCAGAAGGACGTGCGCCAGGTCAAGACTTTGCCCTTCCTAAGAAAATGGTTCGAGCTACAGCGTTCCATGTTCTGGCACAACAGTCAATTGACTAGTAGTCACCCGTATGCTAGTCAGCCATACCAATGGCCCTTTCTACTGAGGGGTGTTAGTTTCTGGACTCAGAATGAAACCCGCCAGCAGATCTATTTCTTGGGCAACCCGATTGGCTGGTGGATTGCCAGCAGTTTGATCGCTGTCTACGCTGGTATCGTCGGTGCTGACCAAGTCTCGTTACGCCGCGGCGTTGACGCCCTAGATCACAGTAAGTTACTCGTATTCTACCAGCTTTGCTTCATAAACTAACTCGATAAAGGAACCCGCTCTCGTTTATACAACTCTACAGGATTCTTCTTCCTTGCATGGGCCACACATTACTTCCCATTCTATCTCATGGGACGTCAGCTTTTCCTACACCACTATCTCCCAGCCCATCTCGCGTCCTGTCTCATCGTCGGTTCCTTGGTTGAATTCGTATTCAACGCGGAGCCGTCTGCCGAGGAACCCACCTACCATGAGATCAAGTCGGGCAAGAAGCCAGCTCCAGGCCCTCGACGTCACATCACCGCGCGCGAGCGATTCGCCGGCCAAAGCATGGTCCCGGCATGGCTCGCATGCATCGTGATCCTGACGTTGGTTTTCGCCGGCTGGTACTTCTTCCTGCCGCTTACTTATGGCTACCCCGGCCTCAGCGTCGACCAAGTTCTTCGACGCAAGTGGCTCGGATACGATCTCCACTTTGCCAAATAGATAGGGGAAGGAGTGATAATTCCGCCAATTGACGGCTCATTCTAGTCTGTAATGAGGAAGAGACAACATCAGAGGAAGGGAGATGTGGCTAGAAGTGTACGATTATTCGAACAGTTTCTGTGAGGGGAAATGGATAAGCCGGTTGGCAGGCGTTGCTCGCGAACCACGGGCAAATGGGCAATGGGGGAAACAAAACGAAGAGTCGGGTTTTTTGTGATAGGATGAAACGGGGGTGGCCTTTGGCACCTCATCCCCCATATCGATCTATCTACCTATATCAGGTAGGTACATACATAGGTCGCTATCATGAATCATTCTTGGAATCATAAAAAATCTATTATTGAAATTCATTTGACTAGTCCCTAAAAAACATGCAAATATCTGACACCCCCGTGATGATACACTTTAGGGGTATAGGTATATTAGATCTATACCGTTGCTCGTTATTTCAAATCCCCCAAGACATCCTGTGCGACAATTTTGCCAGCCAACACGCTCATGTCGATTGTGCTTGCGACGGTGTGGATAACCGACGTCCACCACAGGCCTCTTTGGGACAGTTTGAACTGCGGAAAACGCCCAATGGGGAAAATATAGGGGTATGCGTTTTCGAGCTAGTAGGTGAAGTCAAGTTAGCAATGCACTAGATTCACACAGGAATTCTAACCTAGGACAGTCGGACCGCTTACCTTGACCTGGTACCTCCAAGTAATTTCGAAAACCGACTGCAACTGCTCTGTGACATCGCTGTCGGATAAGGCGCGGTATAGATACTCTACTCGTCTCTCGTCGTCCGCGAACCCGATGACTTCTCTCACGAACGCCAGCTCCCTGATGTTTCTGTAGGGGCTGTCTTCGTTTTGGTTCTCGAGGAATAGTACCTGGTTTACGTCGCCGAATTTATTGGGATCCAGACGAGATGGTAGCGTGAAGAACGTGACGTGCGTGGATCGGTAGGCTAGTATCGAGGCTGCCTCGATGTCATCGATTGAGTTTGTTTGGTAGAGGTCGAAGCTTGGGGCGGCGACGATTACCCTGTCGAATGCCTCGATATGGGCGCTGGTTGATCTAGGGGTGTCGTATTTCACGAGCCATGCCGATTTTTCTTCGTTGATCTGCGCATGCTTGATGCCGGAGACCCTTGTGGACAGTAGGACATTTGCACGTATAGAGCCAACGATCTGTTCGAGTCTATCGATCAACTCTCCTCCTGCGTAGGCATTGGCCGAGTCTTCTTGAGCCGCAGCCAGCATCGTTGCTAAGGTGCTGACATCGGATATCTTCTGGGCGTGGGTGCGCTGAACGTCGGGACCGAGAATCTCGGTGACGTACTGATCACTGATCCCTCGAGCATTGATGCCATCATGTGCTGGTTCCTGGGCAGGGGCGAGAAAGCCTAAAGATATCATGAGCTGCATGATATTGGACTCTAGGCACGAGCTCATGAAGTGGTCTCGCAGAGCTGTTCCATCTCGAACCAGGGCTCCGGCGCACCAGGCTGATTGACCGTATCGCCATACCAAACTGAGCCAGCGCAAACTGAATGTCGGGATCTTGCCGTACGGGCGGGTGGTCTGGACGACGACGTTATCTCCAGAGAAGCTAGTCACGATTAATATTTGATATTAGACACGACGAAGCCAGTCATTTACTTACTAACTGACGTCTTGGCTAGGGAGTTCAGAAAATTCAACCTCATCTCCCAGCTGTACTTCTGACACCCGTGTGAACAGCGGATTGCCCCATAGCAGAGCACTCCCAGTAATGTCTTCGGCAGTTATAGGATCCTGTGCATGATCATCGTAGGGGAAAACTTGGCCGCCGGTAGAATCATTTAGAGCTAGCTGCCCTCCGATGGAAGGGGCAGACTCGAATAAAGTGATATTGAGACGGATATTGGTTCCTACGTTGCGATGGAGATGTTGAGCTGCAGATATACCAGCAGGTCCAGCACCTTTGATTTATTTATTAGCCTTCGTCTGCTATGAATCTCTAGATCTTAACATGGAAGAAGACATACCAACAATAGCAACCGAGTAAAGAGGGAGCGGGGGCTCAAACGTAAACACAAACCAGAGATGCTTAAGAAGAAAGACAGCGCCGCAAGTACAGGCGACGATGGCGACACAAGCTATGATGTACACAAATAACTCGAAAATAAAAGATATATGCCATGTTTTCGGTAGGTGCCACGTTTTTGGTATGCGCCATGCTTTTGGTAGATGCCATGTTCTTGCTTTCGGTTTCCGCTTGCGGTTGAGCAACGGGGTCTGCTCGTGGCTACGAGGCTGGAAGGCCGGATATTCTGAGTAGGGCGGCGGCGGAGACTCGCTCCGGACGCTGATGGACCGGGAGCTAATTGCGTATCTCGTCATGGTCCCCCAAATCCTCAACGATCAAAAGGAAGGCTTCATTAAATGACGCGGTTGTTAGCTACCTACCTAGCTAGCGAAGTAGCTGTCGACTTCCCATGAAAAGAGGTTGACAGAGGGAGCATGCTTGTTGTTAGGCCTGCTTTTTCTGGCCGTAATAATGAGGCGCTGTTCCCCTCTCCGATGTTGTCAAATCTGACATATCACCTGTGGTTCAGGTTGTTACACGGCATGACACGTACCCGAGTACCGACAAGCGGTGACTTAAGGTCTCAGTGTCAAAGACGATTTATTGGGTTGACATCCATATCATCTTACGATCTAGCAGTATTTCATTCTACACATTTTTAATCGTCTGAAATACACAGAAGATAGAAGGGGTTGCTTGCTCTTATATTCAACTGAATGCTACATACCTAGAGCTGAAGTTTTTTATGCATTGTAACAGAACATGTAGCGGGTCTACCCGTTGGAGATTAGGGGGTTGGTTATACCCAACACCATACTGTATCACTTACTTGTATCTACCCGAACCAATAGGCGTAAAGATCAATCCTATGTGCGGGAAATGGGTAACCCTAGATATTATCAGTTCTCTGAATAAAAAAAGGAAACCTCTTTTTTTTTTCTTTTTTTTTTGTATAGAGTTGCAATGAGAACCTGTTGTTAGATGCCAATCCTAGAGCCTCAACCGAGAAGACAATCAAGTTTTATTGCGGACACTCATGTTGGAATGATATTGCCTTCTATATGCCGGCAGCTCTCAGCCGTGTCGAGCTACTAAAAGTCCCGATGCCGTCCTATACGATGCCACACCTAATTCCAATTGCAATGTGCGATATATTGGATCAACACGTGTTTAATGAATCGCACAATTCTATTCCAGGTTCAGGTTTCACAGAAATATAACCTCTTCACCTATAGCTACCTCCTTTTACTTATATCAATCGTGAAATGTGCCTTGATACCCCGCGATTGCATGCGATGTGCATCTTCACTTCGATTGCTTGTAGTATACCTTTGAACCTATGAACTCGATACTATTAGGTACTTTTCCTCTATAAATCGGCTACCGGGCCGTTGCTAGTATACTAGGATAGATCTCGTCATCAAGAAAAGCAAACCAAGATAGATCTAGATCCAGACCAGACTTCTTCCAATGCTCTCTTCTCTCCACATCCACACACACATGGGGGACGCGCCATCAAGATGATCCCACCAGGTAAAGCCTGTGCCTGCATCAGATCGAGTGTTGCAATCCACGGGAACCAACAGTATCATCGCTCGATATTATCCCACCTTTTACCGACAGCTACACCCCATGCTCGCCTCATTTTGCCGGCTCATCCCAGCCCGGGTTCAATCCCGCAGACCAATATTTCACTAGAAAGCCCAATGATATTTCAGTAGCATTGCGTGTCCTCAGCAGATGGACCTGCGGCCGAATGCTTGGAAGAGTTTTCATTACCAAGATTTTCCGCACTGCGGACCGAAAAGACTTGCTCAGATACTCAGGCTAAACACCTGGGTCAAATTGCTCTACTTCAAGATGACTTGCATTCGTGCTCACGAAGCCTGGGCATTCAGCTGCCCTATCGAACAAATGGAAACGTTCCGGTAGTGACGCGTTCGATGAGTTGAGATGGCACCTACATGCCTCCATAAAACTCGGTGGAAGGGCTCGCGCGAGTCTGGGCTCCAGCTGAGACTTGGTGGGGAGTGGCAAGCTTTTATTACCGCTCGGGGCTTCTTATATATAAACTGAAGCGGTTTGGTTCCCATCTTCAGTCTGGTTACGTACTGCTGGAGGAACCGTTCACTCGTTTCATCAGCCTTGTCGATCGAAATGCGGAAGACTTCTTTATGGGCCCCTGCCCAATGCCTCCTCTGGCACTTGGTATCTGGGTTGGAAGAGCGTGACGATTGTGAACCCGTCTACTTAACGACGACAGTATTCGCTACTAAGACTATTTATACAACCGCTCCCCCTAATGGAACGGCTGTACCAACTACCACTACGGCTCCATGGGGCAATACTACAACGTCCATAGGAACTACGATCAGTATTCCGATTGGAAATACCACAATTATTATTCCAGTCCCAACATCAAATACAAGTATAGTGCCCACGACTAGTGCTCCGTATGAAAATACCACATTCACTCTACCCACTACGACTCCAAGTTCGAGTATAGAAACAACCACCAGCGCCCCCACTGGAAATACAACTACCAGTGTTCCTATCCCACCTACATCGATCCCAACTTCTACGCCTCCGTTTGTCAACACTACCACAAGTGTCACTCTTGTCCCAACAGAGACCTCGAGTTGGACTGTACCTATAGAAATCCCGACTACCAGCCCTCCATTCGGAAATACCAGTACCAGTGTTGTGCCCCCAACAACGGTACCATCGACCACAGTTTCATCAACGACGTCGGAGTCAGCCGAGCCTACTGCCCCTTTCTTCCCACCACTACCGCCCGGCCCTTTCAGGGGCTTCAAGAATGCCGTGTACTTCACGAATTGGTATGAAAATGCGCTCTCATTATCGATTCGAAGTCGTGGCTAACATACATCAGGGGCGTTGACCAGGGCTACCACCCTCAAGAACTACCCGTCTCCGAGCTCTCACACGTCATCTATGCCTTCGCCGATATCGACCCGGACGGAACGGTGAAGTCCTCGGATCTACATATCGACCTCGACAAGCGCTACCCCGACGACTCGAAACGGAACAACACCAAGAACGCCTACGGTGTGGTCAAGCAGTTGTTCATCCACAAGAAATACAACCGCAACTTGAAGACGCTTCTTTCCATAGGCGGCTGGAACTACTCGCCGAAGTTCACCACGGTCGCCGCCTCCGACGCCACGAGGCACACGTTCGCGGCGTCTGCCGTGAAGCTCGTTACGGACTGGGGGTTTGACGGTATCGATATCGACTGGGAGTATCCCACCACCGACACCGACAAGGCGAACTTCGTCAAGCTGGTCGAGGCGTGCCGCCACGCATTCGACAGGCACTCGCTCCTCCTCGGGCTTCACTACCGGTTCACCATCAGCGTGGCCAGTCCCGCCAGTCCCCTGTACTACGAGAAGCTAGACCTGAACAGCATGAACCGGTTTGTAGATACGTGGTACGTAGCATCCATATTTCCATATTTTCACATTTACCACCGTTCAGTGTGTTTCCCGTCACTAGAAAAACTATCTAACACCGAACAAGGAACCTGATGGCGTACGACTACTCGGGCAGCTGGGACACGGTGAGCGGGCACCAATCCAACGTGTTCGCCTACGACGACGACGACGACGACGACGAGCCGTCGGCGACGGTCCGCACGAGCACGGACGAGGCGGTCCGGCACTACGAGGCGCGGGGCGTGCACCCGCGCAAGATCCTGGTCGGCGTGCCGACGTACGGGCGCTCGTTCGAGGGCACGTCCGGGCTGGGGCGGAGCTACACGGGCGTCGGCGTCTGGTACTACCGCGACCTGCCCAGGCCCGGCGCCGACGTCGTCTACGACGACGTGGCCAAGGCCACCTACAGCTACGACGCGGCCGCCGGGGAGCTCGTCTCCTACGACGACGTGCGCAGCGCCGCCTACAAGGCCGAGTACCTCGCCCGGAGGCGCCTCGGCGGCGCCTTCTTCTGGGAGGCTAGCGGCGACAGGGCGGGTGCGCAGAGCCTGGTGAACACCGTGTCCAAGCGCTTGGATTGGATCGATGAGACGCAGAATAACCTGCACTACCCGACGAGCCAGTACCGTAATATACGGTGGGGAATGCCGGATGAGTAGTATATTGAATATTGTCTTAAGTGTCTGAATGTCATCGTTTATTGTTTCTTATATATATGGTTTATGGAAAATTGGGTTGGTTGGGCTGGAGTTAAATATATGTTAGGGACTATTCTTAGATTGGCGTATGCGGTCTTAATAAATACCAATCAAA
This sequence comes from Hypoxylon sp. CI-4A, assembly GCA_002120315.1. Classification (NCBI taxonomy): domain Eukaryota; kingdom Fungi; phylum Ascomycota; class Sordariomycetes; order Xylariales; family Hypoxylaceae; genus Hypoxylon; species Hypoxylon sp. CI-4A. The sequence goes on from KZ111525.1 coordinate 756,794, forward strand.
CATACTATTATATCTCGAACGGGCTGGGTAAGACGACCTACCTACCTTACATGGGCAGCTAGCTCGTGGCACTGGCTTCATTTAGTCCTGTCTAGAATGAAGACTAATACTAAAGCACATAAGAATAGTATGTGATATCGTAAACCGAAATGGTATTGGTGAATGTATTGGATATTTGTTGAAAATAGGGTAGACTCTATGCAACGCCTTGTATTCGCTAGAATGTCTAAAGCCTCGTTGGATATAGGCTCGTTGAGTTTCATAGTTTATACCGGACGAGACTTTACGTCTCAGCATACTGGTATGAGCTGGTTGACTCCTCAACGGCGACTTCAATCTTGCTCTCTTCAAGTTCCTTGCCATTGACCTTGATGCCGGCTCGCATAACATCGCCTGGCACGACCGGACCTACACCCTTGGGCGTTCCGGTGATGACGATGTCACCCTTCTCGAGGGTCATGACCTTAGAGATCTCGCTTAGGATGCGTGGGATCTGGAAAAGCATGAGCTCAGTGTTGTCCGACTGGTGCACCTCGTTGTTGACAGTGAGATAGAGATCTATGCTGTGGGGGTCAGGAATGGCTGATTTCTCAATCAGGTTGCTGATCGGCAAAAAGGTGTCGAAGCCCTTGGCAATGTCCCACGGCAGCCCCTTTTTCTTTGCCTCGTTCTGAACGTTCCTCGCTGTCATGTCAATGCTGAGGGCATAATCTTTGATCGTTGGTTAGTTCTTTTCCAAAAAGAGAAAAATTAGGCAGAAGCTGCTTACATTCAATGGCATCCAGGGCTCCCTTCAAGTCATCGGCTGCAAGATCCTTGATCTGCTTGCCCAGGATCAATGCCAACTCAACCTCATAGTGGAGGTCTACGCCCTTGGGACGAATAACGGGTCCAGCGCCTGGTAGCAGGATGGAAGAGGTGGGCTTCAAGAAAAAGAAGGGTTGTTTGGGTCTGGCACTGTTCAACTCGGCGATGTGGTCCCTGCAGGTCATATATTAACACCCCCTTTCACATGTAATGGGATGAATGCATCACATATGCTATGCTGTACTCACGCATAGTTCCGACCTATGCAGACGACCTTGCCAGCTTGTTTCAAAGAAGCCACAGACGCCATAGTGCGACGAAAAACATTCATCACCCACTAAGACTCGAATTAGCAATCAGTTCCATGCAGGTGTGCGGTCAAGGGCGGCACAGGCAAGATCGTCAGATCCTACGAATCGAACTTACAAAGCAACAAGAAAGATGAACGGCGGAGAATCTTTTTCTGAGCCTGATGCAGCTCACACTCGGTACTCAGGGTCCTTTTATGACCTCAACTGGACCCTGTAAAAATGTATGTATGTGTGTATGTATGCGGAGATACTATCCACCAGTTGGGCGACGACTTTCATGAATTAACCCGAAGAGATCGGCTTTGAAAAGCTATGGCTTGCTGGGCGCGGGATCAATTAAAGCCCTGGCACCATTCCGTTGCGGTGTTAGGGGCCCTCATCGGAAGCTTGGCCGTAGAACGTTGCCGTGTTTTTTGAAGCTCCTCCCGATAAGGACCCGATAAACCTGCCTACCTGCCCCTCGGGATTGATGATGAAAATGATAAATCTGGATGTACATACCAATTACGGATTACGTCGAGTCTTACATAAATTGCATAAATTACATAATTATCTAGCTACATAATTTGTGGTACCAAGGCTGCTTGGATGATGCACGGGCGCACGCGTGCCAAGATTGATAGATGTACGAAGATACATACATGTCACACGCGGGGTGTAAGATGTAATCGTGGGGGAGTTCATGTAGAGTTGTCTAGCCGTCGGACTGGCCGGGTCTGGGCCTGGGGAAAACAAGCACTCCACAATGATTGTTAAATAAATTATTTCTCTCACCTTCCAACTCCCCCTGCAATCCCGTAATAAGACCCCTAAAAGCCCACACTGATATCATCACAAGACCAACTTATCTTGTTCAACAACAATAACATTCCATCGCCAATTTTGCAACCGTGGACATAGTTGTTGCGATCGCACGAAGCCATCAATATTTGATCATAGTCTAACCTCTACTACCTATCAAAACTACCTATTCTGATTATAGTAAAATCACACACTTGGAGAATTTTTGGAGCGAATGCGACGTTATGGAGGCTCTTCAGCTCGCACAAATGCTGGCTGATCTTAACGATCTCCAAGCTTCTGTATGTGTTTGTTTTCGTCGCCTACCTTCCCCCCAACCGTTAATAATGTCCTCTTTGACTGACTTGTGATGATTCTTTGTAGCAAGATCAATCAGCCTCGAAAAACTTGGTGAGCGCCAACCGGACGCTCGACCGTAAGAGCCAGCTGCAACATGAGCAACAGCACCAACCCAGGAGTGTCCCCGAGACCAGAGTGACCTCGCCTCCTGCTGGACGCATGACGGACAGGTTTGGCCGTCGTATGCTCACACCGCCATTGACACGAACAAACTCTGCATCGCCATCTATTCCCGGCAGCCCTGCTGGCGGAGAGGTATGTTTTCTTCTATTAGAATATGTATGCCTGTCACAGCACATACTGACGTGTATATAGCACCCTAGTGCCGACATTGACAGAGCCACCACGCTGCTCTCCCTTTACGAAATCCGCGCCAAACTTAAGGAGCAGGACAACAGCAGTTTGATGAAGGCGCGCGAGAAGATCAACGCTCTCGCAGCCAAGCAACAAACTCAAATGAACATCGAACGCAAGAAGGACCAAAAAGAAATCAACCGTATAAGCTATCCCAAGTGAATTACGACGCGTCTCGAATGAAAAACAGAATCCTTCCGGATACATCTAACGAACAAGTGCATTATGATCATCACAGGCGTTACAAAAAAAGGATCAAGCGGATGAAAGGGAAGCGGTTAGGCAAATCATGTACGAGCGTGGGGTTGCCCTTGGGATAAAACGGCGTACGAGTTGACTGCAATATGGGTTGAGCAGTGCAATTCTGGTTTTCTATCATTACTATGGGACTTGGGCTGGTATGATACACAAGAATATGAAAGACACAATCATGGGCGAACTGTTTTGGGTTCCAGTTGGTTTTAATGCTAATGTAGGCGAAGCGGTATGCAAAATACACGATATAAGCGCTCTGTGGCGTTGACTTGATACCCTCACGATGAATGATTTCTGACTCATTATTTACTTTCTCTATCAACTGTATCTTGATCTGTACCCCAAGAATTAAAATGGCGATTGAATTTCAATAGCTTGCGCAGCTAGGTGATTATCGTGGAACTAGGTTTGCGCCCGCAGGCCGAAGATCGGATAGCTCATGCATACTTATTGACCACCTCCTCATTTTTGGAGAATTTGCTGTTAGGTGAGGTGAGAGCGGCAGCAGGAAATAACACGATCCTACGAAATTGGGGGTTACCATCAAGCCAAGTACCTAGGTAGGCAGGCAGCTAAAAGCAACACGCGGAATATTATGCGCGAAAAGCGAGTGTCAGGTGAGAAAAGGAAGATGGAAAAAAAATAATCATCGTGGGCTTATTCGTTCCGGGATGTATGTCACTCAATCTGCGTCATATAAAGAAAGTCCTTACTCTCTTTGCATATGTTGGGTTGCAACTTGTGCTACACACCGCTGGTACTGATATGCAGCGACGGAAATCCTATCCCGTCTTCTTTTGCATTTTCTCCTTTACCGACTTATGTCGTGGCAAGTAAATTGCCTTATTGTGGAAGACTCGTTGTACAAGGAATATACACAGACTTCTACTAAACCTGGTGGATGGGTGAAAATTCGCATCTTGGGTGGTGTATACTCCGCGCATCGGCTGGTTTCTAGAAATAGTTTTAATTGACCAATGACCAGCTCTATGAATAAATATTACAGTTTTTTTTAAGGAGGATTGAAACCTAAATTAAGCCCAGGGCTTCTCGTATCTACCACCTCATCGTGACAGCTGCGGGCGTGTAGCTATGGTGGGGTGTGTAGGATGAAGCACATACGCAATGCAGCCAGATGTCTTGTGACTTCTTTATGGCGCTTCTTGTTACGCATAGCTATAAAGAAACGTGGGGGGATGTTCCTGTCCTCGAGGCTTTTAAAACAAAAACTGAATGCGAACAAGTCTCGTTTCGCATTCGTTATTTATTGTAGAACTCTACGCACGTAGGAAGTTTTAGCAAATTCTAGCAAATCATTTGGTCCATTTGTTCATTATTCAAAAAATAAAGACAAATTACAAATTGCATCTTAGGCTGCTAATTCATTGCTCACATGTTTCGTTGGCAGGTTGGTTAAATCAAAGTCGACCTTACATGATGGGATTACGTACTTCCATAGAGCTTGAGCTCCTAATTTAGTTAGGGGGTTCAAGGGAGCTTTAGGTACCGCCATGCCGGTAAATTTAGCCGTCTGCAGGTGGCTTCCTTGAGCCTGGCAGTTGCCCACTCACTGAACAAACCGAAAGGCCAGAGAGGCCCGAGCTTCGCCAAGATTCCAACCCCAAACTTTCCTTTGGAACGCCGAACCAGTTCGTTCGGACGGTGTTTCTCCAGACGTCATTTTTCAAAAATCCTCCATTGATCCTTTCATCCCTCAATTTTTTTTGTCGCGACGACACACGATATTTTTCGCGATCCATATAACTTCGAGAGTAAAGACAATTATGGCGTCCAGCGTGGACGCGAAGCTCCTGAGGGCGACGAAATTCCCTCCTGAGTTCAATCAAAAGGTTGACATGCAAAAGGTCAATCTGCAGGTTATGAAGAAGTTGGTATTCCGCAAGCCTGGCTGCATCCGGTTCGAGGGCTAACCGCAATTTCTCGCAGATGGATTGCTAGTAAAATCTCCGAGATATTAGGATCTGAAGATGATGTCGTCACCGAGTTGTGTTTCAATTTGATCGAAGGACCCCGATACGTGTGTATACACCAGCGGCAATGCAAAGACTTCCAATCTTACTAACGTTACACAATGCAGCCCGACATCAAATCCATGCAAATCCAGCTCACAGGCTTCCTCGACAAAGATACCGCTCCCTTCTGCAAAGACCTATGGAATCTTTGTCTAAGCGCCCAGGCCAGCCCGCAGGGCGTCCCAAAGGAGCTTTTAGAGGCCAAGAAGATGGAGCTAATTCAGGAGAAGGTATTCCACCAATACATGTTAGGCTTATCTGGACCATCCTAACTAAGTATCGCTAGATTGATGCGGACAAGGCTGCTGAAGAGGCGCAAATCCGACGAGAAACCCAGGAACGTCGCGAGCGCGAAATTTCAGATATTCGAGATCGAGAACGTCGAGACCGCGGTTTCCGTGGCCGCGGCGACAATTGGCGCGGTGGCAGACGCGGTGGCGATCGAGCTTTCGGCGGTCGTGGCGGAAGAGGCCCTGGTCGTGGCGGTGACCGATCACTTTCGCCCCCAAGGCGAGAAAGAGATTCGTATCGAAGCGACCGTGACCGTTATGTTCCACAAAATCGTCGCGGGAGCCGACAAGAAGCTCGACGTGGACGTTCCCCATCGCGATCTGCGAGTTCTTCGAGAGCTTCGGTATCCCGTTCTCGATCGCCCAGCTCGGCCAGTGACCGTAGCCGCCGCGCAAGTCTTCGACGATCACCCACCCCACCACGCTACCGCTCTAGAGGACGTCGATCACCGCCTCGTTATAGAAATGCAGCCAAGAGAGACCGATCCACAGGACGGGGAAGGAACTATAGACCCCGTAGAGACGATCGCAGAAGAAGCACCTCTTCAGACAGCGCCAGTCGATCAGGCGGTAGTAGATCTCGTTCGCCACCACCCAAGCGGCGAAGGTACTCGGACTCGCTTAGCCGCTCAAGGTCTCCTCCGCGCAAAGATAGCCGACGACTCAGTCGTTCCCCGTCGTCGTCAGTTTCGCGATCACGCAGTCGTAGCCGCAGTCCTAGAAGAAGGCCTGTTCGCGAACTCATCAGTCGCAGCCCCTCGCCTAACCGTCGCGGAAGGCTAAGGCGCTCTCCAACACGTAGCCCCAGCGCATCAGATTCGCCGGAGGACAAGAGGCGACCGCGAGAGAAGAGTCGTCCAAGAAGAAGAGAAGATAGCAAAGCTAGAGATGTCCCCTCGAGAAAGCGGAGAAACTCTGCTAACTCGCCTCGTGCTCGTGACAGATCTGCTGATGGTTCGGAAGATGAAGAAAGACCCAAATCCCCCAGACACCGCGCGGCTGTCGAGGCCGATGAGGTTCGTTCCTCTTCTTAGGGAGTTTTGTCTCATGTCTCAAAACAATGCTTAATTTTCCATATCGAGAACTGACCCTGATGCTCTTCTTTCAGACCAAGACGCCCCAGCAACGGGCCAATGAACTACGAGAAAGGCTTCTAAAGGAGCGAATAAAGAAGATGAGAGGCACCTCAAGTAGAGACAACGTCAAGGGGTGAGGCTAATCTTCCCAGACTTGCAGGAACTTGCAGACCCGGTCATTCCTCAGAGGTCATGATGGCTCGCTTGACTATCTACTCTTTTCTGTTGCTGCTGGCGTTGGCTTCGAGGTTAGTAACACACAAAACATTACGCAAGTACGTCTTATTCCTAGCAGATAGTTGATGAGCATAATGGAACTTCATATTAAATTTCGACCTTTGCACGCGTGCTTATAATCGTATCGTACGTCTGTAGGTTTTATAGCATGACACAAGGTAACCAGGACCTAATATGCGGACCATTTGGTTAGTCAAGATGCTAGTATCATCGTTGTACATGTAATTTGTAGGTAGGTGCTACCACGCATATTTCACGGGGCAATATGATTTAGAGGCGGCATGAAGCAACCTTTTCAGAAAGTAAAGTACATTACAGTAAGACCGATGCGAGTCTCCGTTCCTCGTAGTTACCTAGAAGTAATTCCGGCTAGATGCATAAGGTGTGGATGGCACTTAATCACTTTATGTACCCCGGAAGCTAGCGGTTCAGCGCTACCTTTTAGTTACACTATCCACTGGGAAACAGGGCTACCAATGGAAACCAAGCACTAATTCCAAGCTCGATCTAGCCGAAACCAGCCTAGATCAGTACGAGAAGGCTGAGAGCTCAATCCAGAATCGCAAACAAATGAAAATCAATCAACTTTTGGAAATAATCCGTCGCTAATCACGAAGCGTCGCATCGAAGAACTACCTCGAGAAACCCCCTTCTACCACGATGACCGAAAACCCACAGTCCGGATCTGGCGGTGTTGCAAACGGCGACCGAGCAGCAGCTCTGGCGGAGTATAACAAGCAACGCCAGACGCTCAAGGAACTTCTGCAAAAGCGGAAAATACATGATCGCCAACTGGTGAGTCGTGTGAGGCCCAAGGGCGTGATTGAAAGAGAACAACAATGTGGTAGCTAATCGCATGGTCCGAAACAAATAGTCCCAACTAGAGCAGAACATCGTCGATCTCGAAACCAAGTACCTAAGCAACACACGCGTCGGCAACATCGTCAAGGGCTTCGACAACTACATCAAAGGCACCAGCTCGGCCGCACAACGCAAGCAGAACGAACTCAAGGAGGAGGACTACATCTGGTCGCGATCGTCAATATCGTACAACAGCCTCCACGTACGTGTCTATCCCTTGAAGAAGAAGTCATCTCTCCTCGTGCAAATACTCCTTCCGAACGTAGCAACAGCATCCAGCAAGGTAAAAACCAATAACAATAACAATAATACTTACTCTCCTCACCATCTCCAGCCCGACAACATCGACGCCGCATCCGCCACCTCGACGCCCGCCGCCGCGCCCACGCCGGTATCGACCTCCTTCGCCAACACCAGGGACAAGGACAGCTCGAACCAACCCACGCCCACTTCTGCGACTGCGGAGAAGAGCTCCGGTAAGGCCGGAAAGAGCAGCAAGAAGAGGTCGTCGACGACGACATCGTCGCAGAAGAAGGAGAAGAGCGCCGATGTGGAGGATAGCGAGACCGACTCCCGCGAGGCCAAGAAGGTGCGGACTCACTTTGGTGCGTCGCGGAAGTAGGAGGAATTAGCTAGATCACCTTGGGGAATATTTTTGACCTAATCGATTGCGCTGTTCTTGCTTTTGTTCTTCTCGCATAGTTTCGGCGTTTACCTATTTAGGAGGCGGAAATACGGCAGGGGGTTTTTTTTTTTTTTTTTTTTTGCATGGCGTTTGGTCTGTTCTGTTAAGGAGGATTGCTGCCCGTCTTTTTTGAGAAACGGTACAATACAACAATTCTGCTTGTTAAGACGAGACGAAACAAAACAAGAGAAGAGAAAAAGAAGGCGTTGCGGTTCGCGCCGTTTACAGAGTTTCTATCATGATATCCGATGGAGGTATGCGTGGATTTGCAAAGTAGAAGATGGTCGACTTCTTCGCATAAGATACCGTATGGCGTCAGCATAGCCTTTTTTGCTCTGTTCGCAACAACAGCTAGTACACTGGCTCGTTTTGCGTCTGGGAATAGCTTCATTTCGAAAGAAAAGGAGGTCATACGTAAAATGAAGAGTATTCCACACATGATGGAGATACACCACCAACCTTTTAGGGTGCTACAAACTTCCAGATACAATGACTAAAGTACAACTCATTAACAAATCGCCTACAGATATGCAATTAAGAGTAATCCTTTCCGTCATTTAACGTGCGGGGAGAGGTTGGACGCCTCGTTAGTCAGGTACACGTATCATAGTGGACACCTGGATGGGCGGTAGAGAGAAGACGTGATCAAAAGGAGTTTCCTAAACTGGTTGTTGTCATGATCTGTTGTTTGTTGCTTTTGAATCGGTATTATATGTGAGATAGTCGTCCAATTCTAATTCAAAAATCCATCCCTTACCCTTCATCATGACGGTTATGGCCACCAAGTTCACCCCGGAGGTGTTGCTCTCTGCCCCACGCCGCAGTCCTGCTGTGCCGAACAGCACTGGCACTCTTGCTTTGTTTACCGGTATGCTCTGAGCCCAACAATCCATATTCTGAATATGAGAATTGATTATGTCTAGTATCCCAATACTCTTTTGAATCGCACTCCAAAAGTTATGCCATCAAAGTCCTAGATATCAAGTCCTGTCAGTCGACTCAGTTGTTCGACAACCCGGCTTATACCGAACCAACATGGATCTCGGAGAAGGAGTTCATCATACTGAAGAATGGAGAGTCTACTACGTCCATTCTGGTAGCTGATGCTACGAAGCCAGGTTCAGAGTGAGTATTATTTATATCTCTATAAAGTTAAGCATTGCGTGTATATAAGAAGCATCTCACTTATAATGAAACATAGTCCGTATGAGATCAAAACCTTGAACACCTCGATATCAAACATCAAGGCAAAGGACATCGGCAACGGCACCATTGCCATCGCCGGCACAGCTCCCACCACCTCTTCGGGAGAACTTCTAAACCAGGCCGATGAGAAGAAGCCCCTCTCGTCCGGCAAAGTGTACACAAAGCTCTTCGTGCGTCACTGGGACTCATATGTCTCTGAGAACAAACAAGGACTATTCTACGGCGCCCTGAAAAAGGACAGAGACGTCTACAAGCTCCAAGAACCCGGCCTCGTCAACGCCCTCGCCGGCACCAAACTCGAGTGCCCGGTCCCGCCCTTCGGCGACGCGAGCGACTACGACATCGGCCCCGCGGGTCTAGTCTTCGTGTCCAAAGACCCGGACCTGAACCCGGCGCTCTACACCAAGACAGACCTGTACTACGTGCGCCTGCAGACCTTCACGGAGCCCAAGCCCCCCCTCCCGCAGGTCGTCCAGACGGGCAAGCTGCAGGGGTACACGGGGGTCCCGGTGTTCTCGCACGACGGGAGGCAGGTCGTCTTCAAGCGCATGCGCAGCAAGCAGTACGAGTCCGACAAGTGGCGGCTGCTGCTCCTCCCGGACGTCGCCGACCTCAGCAACGTGCAGGAGTTCTACGGGACGGACGACGGCGAGGGCGGCTGGGACGCGCGCCCCGAGGCCATCCGGTGGAGCGCCGACGACGCCGAGCTGTTCGTCACGGCCGAGCGGCGCGGGCGCCAGATCTTGTTCCGGCTCCCGGCCGCCCCGCGCAAGGCGCTCGAGCTGCCGCCGCAGTCGCTGACGAGCGAGGGCACCGTGGGGGATTTCCACGTCTTAGTAGCTGGAGATGGCGACACTGACGGGCGTCTGCTCGTGACGTCCAGCTCGCTGGTGGACAACTCGTCGTACTTGATCCTGGACTCGGCGACCCGGGACTCGGCGTTGTTGTCGTCGAGCTCCAAGGAGGGCAGGTCCTTCGGCCTCTCGCGACGCCAGGTCGACGAGTTCTGGTACCGGGGCGCGGGCGGCGACTATGACGCGCACGCGCTGGTCGTCAAGCCGTCGGGCTTCGATCCCGAGAAGAAGTACCCGCTCGCCTTCCTCATCCACGGCGGTCCGCAGGGCGCCTGGGGCCACAGCTGGAGCACGCGCTGGAACCCGGCCGTGTTTGCCGAGCAGGGCTACGTGGCCGTCATGCCGAACCCGACGGGCAGCACGGGGTACGGGCAGGCGTTTACGGATGGGATCGCTGGCGATTGGGGCGGGAGGCCTTATAATGATTGTGAGTGCTATGTTACGTGCTGATGGGGATATTCTCGGTCGAGAGTCAGCAGTTAAGCAAGTTACTAATAAGTGAATCATAGTGGTGAACGCGTTCGAGTATATTGCGGATAACCTCCCCTACGTCGATACGAACAACGCCGTTGCCCTGGGTGCCTCGTACGGAGGGTACATGATCAGTAAGCCACCTTTTCCCCAAGTCCCATTTCCATTCCCCTATATTTTTTTTCCATCTCTGCATATACTAACAACGCCTAGACTGGATTCAAGGCCACCCGCTAGGCCGAAAATTCAAAGCCCTGGTCTGCCACGACGGCATCTTCAGCACGCTGAACAACTGGGCCACCGAGGAGCTCTTCTTCCCGCTCCACGACTTCGGCAGCGCCCCCTGGGAGGACCGCGACGGCTACGCGCGCTGGGATCCCTCCGCCTTCGTCGCCGACTGGGCCACCCCGCAGCTCATCATCCACAGCGAGTTGGATTACCGCTTACCTATCTCGGAGGGACTGGCTGCTTTCAATGGTACGTGAAGAGATGGCTTCATCTGCCGACTTGGCTCTGAATAGGAGAACACATTGCTTGCGACATGAAGCTAACAAATTTATCTTCTCTATTTCTAGCCCTTCAGACACGCGGCGTACCAAGTCGAATTCTCATATTCCCCGATGAAAACCACGTAAGTCCTATTGGATTCCTCTCTAGAGCACCGTGTATATCAAAGCTCGACTGCTAATTTCACAACAGTGGGTATTAAAGCCTGAAAACTCGCTCGTCTGGCATAAAGAAGTGATAAGCTGGATTAACAAATGGACTGGTCTGGATACCACAGGCTTAGCTAGCGACACGGAAAACCTAAACGTCGATTAAGTTCTAATCTTGCACTTCCATTCTCTAGCTAGAAGATGTCAACAGTTATGTATAAACTTCGGGTGACGATGGGAAACTAGGAGGTAGCTAAGAGGTATTACAAGGAGGAAATGATTCATCTATCATCTGTCAATGATAATAAACGCCCGCCAAATAACCGTTGACAATGATGTTGATGAATAACTGTTATACTCGAGGATGCGATATCCCTCCTAGACACATACTGCGCCAACATGATGTTCAGTTATGACGTCTCCGTTCTGGGTTTTTTGTTGGGTGACGTGTCCGCCTCTGGCGCACGTCTCTTCAGGGCTGAAGAATAACGTAGCTGCTTCTCTTCGGGCGTCTCCAGCAAGGGATATAGCTCTTTTATGGGGTCCGTATTATGCAAAATGGTACTGATATGTTCCCACTTAAGGTTGCTGATATCGATGCGTAATTCCACGCCGGTCCTCTTGCTCAGTTCCGGCCGTTGGAGTAGGGGCGCGATATCTGGCCATGCTTGATGAATCTTTGTCTGCATAAACAAGGAGGCGCAATTATCTATCTTGACGAGGAAACTCCTGACGAATCGGACCTCTCTATCTGGGCGCTTAATCCTATACGATCTTCGGTACTTCTCAATGATTTTGTCTAGTTCTTGTGCGAGTTTTGGAACGTGCCCAGTAAATCGTGGTGGCTTGAGAGCCAGGAGTTCCAATTCTGTGAGCTCATTTGCCTTGCTGTTTCTCAGCAAATCCGTAGAGTCTTCTAGGAAAAGTTAACAACATGACAGAAATGCTTATTTATGGTCCAGTCTCACCTTGTACTGTAACAGAGGAGCTTGGACTGTGGAGATTCTCAAGGAATTCGGAGAAGGCGTCTCGGTTCGATTCGAAATTCTCTAAGGAGGTACGATTTTGCTCTAAGTCGGAAATAGCGTTTTCTAGTTCTGCCTTCTGGTCTACAACAGCCATGAGTCCCGTCTGCACGTCCCCGGGTTGAGGCTTCATCGTCATCAGAAGATTCGACACTGCCTTGATCATCTCAGCAGCTACGTCTTGGCCCCTAGGTAGCATGGTGAGAAAATCGTCGATCTTTTTCTCTAATTTTGTTACCAATCCTTCGTGATGATCAAGCTGCTTCTCTAACGTCTTCATCTCTTGACTGTTTCTGGCCGTGTCCGCATTTAGGTTGGTATACTGGTCGGTCACCTCTGAGCGGAGCCTGTCGAGATAATCTTTACAACTCTTAGGGCTTGCTTCCCAATGAGATTTGCATGTACGGAGTTCTTTCAATTGCGTGTCGATATTTTCGTTCGATTCACCCTGTGTAAGAGATTTCTCTTGTAATGTGATAAGGTCTGCCTCAACACCCTTGAACTTCTCTTCCAGTCTACTGAGATTCATGACCGTGATAGCTAAGAGCAATTTTGAACATTTCCCCTCATTTTGAGACAGGGCAAGTAAATGCTCCATCTCTGGCAGCTTTTCGAATCTCCTCAGTTTGTGTGGGGAATACATTGTATGGCAATGGAAAATAGAGAGTATTATGACAGTGAAATACTTGCTATGTGTTTAAGAACTGGTAAAATCACTGGCCGTTCATTGTAATCATATGGGGAGAAAAAGAGTGGTTGCAAATGCATTGAAGAGTAGGTGTGTTTTTGAATGAGAGTGAGAGAGAGGGAGAGAGGGAGAGGGTGTTTCAACTGAAAGAAACTGACAAGCTTTTTAAGGTTTGATTGCTATACGCACTTGCGGAAGGAAGTCCCTTTCGGTTGACTATTGTCTCTTTCCATAGTGGGAATATTAGCATTTAGATCTGGTAGGTACAGTAGGCACCCTTCTTAGTCAGTATGTGAATGACGCCTACTTCTTCCACCAAGGTCAACACAACGGAGGCGAGCCATTGCCATAAGCTGTTTCATCGTGTTAGAATAGGCAGTTACTTATAGATGTACCTACCTCAGGGAAGTCGGATATGAAGACTAGAATGGTAATGGGTTGATCACATAAAACTGTCTTTACCATCCCTGGAATTTGAGTCTTACGCTACAAGATAGCTCGCGAGCGCGGGTGGAATTGCTTGAATATTAGTAGGTGGGCAGACTAAGGATAGAGACCTCTCAAAGTAGGTGGGTTGCAATTGCGTTTACTTGAGACCAGGACAGGTAATTAAGTTCAGAACCTTTATTTAGGAAAACTATCTGGCGGCCTAGGTGCAGAATGAGAAAGAGCAATAACCTAGTTCACGACCGCCATCATCAGGCCGTATGCATTACCACTGACTGAAATGTGCTAGATTAGGTACCTAGCTGCAAAGCCCATATGCATCTTTTTCCCTCCTTACCGACCACGGCTTGTCGCATAGCCGGGCCAACAGAAAACATGCTAGACGAGAGAGAATGCCATCCCCTCCTGATCCGTTTATGCCTCGAAACTTCGTAGTCGACGTAACAAGGCTGGCCACTCTATCCCCGTGCTGTGACCGGATGTATCATTAGGAAAGAAAGAGGACGAGTTACTTGTTTAGATGAGGTCGGCAACGTTCATCGGCATCTCCTCAATCTGGGTGCTGTAGAACTGCTCGATCTCACGCATCATGCGCACATCATCAGCAGTGACAAAGTTGATAGCCACTCCCTTTCGGCCGAATCGTCCACCACGACCAATACGGTGGATGTAGTTCTCGCGGTTAGCGGGAAGGTCATAGTTGATGACCAAGGAGACCTGCTGGACATCGATTCCACGGGCCAGAAGGTCAGTGGCAATGAGAACACGAGAAGATCCAGAGCGGAACTCCTTCATGATAAGGTCTCGCTGGGCCTGGTCCATGTCACCGTGCATGGCTGAGACGGTGAAGTCACGGGCAGTGAGCTTGTCAGTGAGCCAGTCGACCTTTCGGCGAGTGTTGCAGAAGATGACTGCCTGCGTGATGGTAACAGTCTCGTAGAGGTCGGAAAGGGTGTCGAGCTTCCACTCCTCCTTCTCGACGGCAATGTAGAATTGCTTGATACCCTCGAGGGTCAGCTCGTCCTTCTTGACGAGAATGCGGACTGGGTCACGCATGAACTTGGTAGTGACCTCAAGGACGTCCTGGGGCATAGTGGCGGACAGGAGAACGACCTGAGTGGACTGGGGAAGGAGCTGGAAGATATCGTAGATTTGCTCGGTGAAACCACGCTAGACGGTGTTTGTTAGCATATTTTACGTAATCATAGAGAAGATGGTGATAATAGAACTTACAGAAAGCATCTCGTCGGCCTCATCAAGAACGAACATCTTCATGCCGTCGGTCTTGAGGAATCGTCGCTGGATCATGTCGTGGACACGACCGGGAGTACCGACAACGACCTGAGGTCCTTCCTGAAGGGCCTTCATGTCCTCGCGGACACTGGTACCACCGATGCAAGCGTGGCACTCGATCTGCATGAAGTCGCCAATGGCCACGACGACCTTCTGGATCTGCTGAGCTAGCTCACGGGTGGGGGCAAGAATGAGTGCCTGGCACTGCTTAACGCTAGAGTCGATCTTCTGGAGAACGGAGATAGAGAAGGTGGCGGTCTTGCCAGTACCGGACTGGGCCTGCGCGATAACATCGTGACCTGTCGCGAGTCAATATTTGGCGCATGGAATATTGGGTGGGATTAGGTTGGTAAAACATACCCTTGATGACCGGCATGATAGCGCGCTGCTGGATAGCAGAGGGACGCTCGAAACCGTAGGCGTAGACACCTGGTAGGACATGGTCAGTCACCGCAGAAAAAATTGTGGATTGATGTCTCGAGGTTGGCGCTGGCGCTACTTACCTCGCAGAAGCTCGGCCTTGAGGTTCATCTCATCGAAAGAGTCGACAGTCTCGTCATAGTTAGACTCGATCTGGGATTGCTCGATATCCTCGAGCCCCTTGTCGGTAGCCATGATTGCTAGAAGTTGATCGATGCGACCTCTCGAATTCCAAGCACAGCTTAGAATTCAAAGAGACCTGAGCGGCGATCTTTTGGTGGGGTTATGAGAAATGAATGCACGAACTTTGCACAAATGCAAGTCGTACCGTGAAGAAAAGAAGCTGGTGAAGAAAATGGACGGAATGCTCTCAACTACAAGCGAGAGGGATCTGTCCAAAGACGAGTTGTTTACTGGTGGTTGATCGATTAAATGTGTGATGGGTTTGGGAAAATCAGAGGGGAAGAAAAGCCCGAGACAAAAGTCGTCAATGTTATTAAAGAGGGTAGGCAAGAAAAAAAATTTGAGTGGGGGGAAAACTTCGGCGGAACCCTGATGCGGGGCATTAGCCATGGTTTATTCAATGGAAGGTTCTGTGCAACTAAGGAACTAAGGTATCTGTCTCTATTCGCCTGCCTTAGACATATTTCCACTGTATTTCCACTGTATTTCCAGCGAAGGTGCTAAGGCAGCTGGGCAGTAAGGGTACCTACCTAAATTTTCATTGGGTTTGACACGCGCAGTACAGTATTTTGAAAATATAGGTACATAATACTTAGGCATCTCATTCAATTTTAATCACCAAAACTTAGCTTCCCAATTGAATTTTCCATCATCAATGATAACAAAATCTAGCCCCACCAATCTGAGTGCGACAACCAAAAGAATTCAAGAAATTCAAGTTTCAAACAATTACATCAACCGTTTTGTGACTCATCTGAGCTGAATTGATACTCTTTTGTGTGGCGAAAGACCCCTTCAGCCTTAAGCACATACCACATCCTCACTAAAGAACTTGGCTAAAAGGGGCAGTTAGCAGCAAGTTCTAGGAAGAACCATGTTGTTGGCAGAAGATGTCCATCGAGGGGACCTTGGTGGAGGCGCAAGAACAAATGAAGGCGAGTTAGACGAGTTAGACTTACAGATCACGGGAATATCGTCAGATTCCATTCCAGTTCACCCAATGGGTGTCAAACCTCTTGGAAACCAATATTTCGCATCTGGTCCAACCGCTCGGCAATCCCTTGGTTCGTTGGGTTCGCTTCCGGATGAGATGATTTTACAGATGCTGGAATACCTTGACATCGATTCACTGAAGAATATTGGATTTGCATGCCGCTTTCTCTATGCTTTTTGTCAGCTAGACGAATTATGGAAAGCATTATTTCTTGAGTGAGTCACAATCTGACATGTGAAGTCCCCTGGTTATCAGTGACTCTTTGGCGAAAAGCCACTCATGTATCTTATGTGCCATTGACTAATTCTCATCTGCTACCAAGGGTTGGCCCCCAATCGCTCGCCTGGAGAGGTTCCTGGAGAAATACTCTCTTGAAAGCCCCTAGTGGATGGCAGACAAAGATCGACTGCAGCAATGTATTTTCCGATGTCATGCATAGGCCATTCGCCTGTGCCAACATTGCTCTGGGGAAATACACGTCGAATATTCCTGAAGTAAACCAGATTAAGAGATTTGAACGGCTTAGTTACGATGAGTTTGCTCAAAATTGGAGCGACAAGCCATTCGTATTAACCGATTGCATTCAGCGATGGCCTGTGTGCAATGATTGGAGCATTCATGAATTAAACAAGAGATATTCGAATGTCGAATTCCGAGCCGAAGCTGTGGATTGGCCGTTCTCGACTTACCATGAATACATGGCCAATAACGCGGATGAGAGCCCACTGTATCTATTTGATAAAGAGTTCGCGGAGAAGATGAACATCCATATCGGACGTGACACGGACGTTGCGTACTGGCCACCCGAGTGCTTTGGGCCCGACCTGTTCGAGTTACTTGGCAAGGAGCGGCCGGCCCATCGCTGGCTTATCGTCGGCCCTAAACGCAGTGGCTCGACTTTCCACAAGGATCCAAACGCGACTAGTGCCTGGAATGCGGTCTTGGAGGGATCGAAATACTGGATCAGTACGTATATCACAACGGGGCACAAATTCTGGGTTTCCCTCATGGCTTAGAATCTCTCGTGATACTAGCCGTGGACTACAATGACTAACTGTAGATTCCGCAGTGTTCCCTCCCACGGCGCATGTTCCCGGTGTCTATGTATCGGAAGATAGTAGTGAAGTCACTAGTCCGCTGAGTATAGCTGAATGGTTGCTCGAATTTCATGCGGAGGCGCGTGCGCTGCCGGGCTGCGTGGAAGGGGTTTGCAAGGCGGGAGAGATACTACACGTGCCTAGTGGATGGTGGCATTTAGTTGTCAACCTCGAGGCGGGCATAGCTCTCACACAAAATTTCGTGCCTAAATCACACCTCGCGGATGTGCTCTCTTTCCTTAAAGACAAGGCCGACCAAGTCACCGGCTTCAAAAGGAACATCGAAAGCCCCTATGACCTTTTTGTAGAGCGACTGAGGACACAGTATCCTCATCTCTTGGACGACGCCCTTAGTGAGCTGGAACGCAGAAATCAGTCCAAGAAACGAAAATGGGAGGAGGCTGTCGGGAAGAAGATCGACGCGGAAAATGATGGTGGTGGCTTTAGCTTCGGTTTCGGAGGTGAAGAGGACGACGAGATACCTTAGAATACACGGTAGTTACGGTGAGGTGATGCTTTCCTGTCTATAGGGATTAAAATAAACGAGAACACTTGGAGGATTACAGTACTTCATTCATCAATGACGATGGAACCAAGTCTTCGGGCTCTGAGTAATAAGGCCGAATGCGGCCCCGGTCAGAGGTAACTTTTGTCTTACTGCTGGAGCAGCTGAGGGGCATTGGAGATGATGGTAGGTGGCTTAGGCTCTGCAACAATTCTCTACATTGACGTGCTACCTGTTTCCGGAATAGACATAGCAATTTGAATTGAGTGAGACAATGGGTTATCTATGGCCTCATTCTCGGTAAGGCATAGGGCGGTGTGTTCTTACATATAGGTTATTTTGGCATTGTTATTGTCATTGTCATTGTCGGCTTAGAATATGGAACCAAGTCTCACTGGTAGAAGGCTAAGCAAAAGGGTTGTGCTACCTTGTAGGTACATATATATCCATTATCTGTTGTGCCTGGAACTTCAAATCGGTGTAGACATATACTATGTAGGTGTAGTATGTTGGTAAGTTAGCAGACGGTAGGTACATGTAAGTTATGTCTACATGATGCATGTACGGAGGTGTTAGTGACTACGGGGCGTTAGAGACAACCCAACTGGAAACAATTGAGTTTTGGCATGTACCTTACGGTAAGGGTAAGTACATCTACCTGATGACACTTCCTTTTAGCTGCATATTTCCAAGTACCTGTACACAGCCGCGTAGTAGCATCCCTGGGTGCTTGTCCGAGTGTTAGTGGAATTGGTCGTTAATATTACCTAGCTGAGCCCCCCCCACATGATTGCATCAACCCGTCCGGTCCATCTAAACTCTTACTGGATTTCCACGTCTCTCCTGTGAAAGCCTCCCTGTTCCCGCGACACGCAAGTGCAACTTCAAGGCATGCAGGTCAGTCCTGAGGAGCTGAGGTCCTGACAAGGCTCTTCTCTGCTTCGAAGTTGCTATTTTGTTTTTATCTTTCCTCCCCATCTTGTTTGATTCCTGAGCTGCGAGATTAATACAGAGGTCACTGCTGTTGCTGTTACCCACTACCTACCTACACTTAAAGCAATCCTCGACACGCATTCGCTCCAAGCTGCCTTGCCAGAACAGCTTCTTCAATATACGAACTTCGTCTTACGGCATCTGCATGATGCGAATAGTCGCTTATTATCTGTGGCACCCATCCTTTAGTTAACCTTTCGTCTCTTTTCGAGCCCTTTGCGCCTATCTTTCCCTCTCTTACTCGTCTCGTATCCAGCCTGTCTGGACTAAACAGGTATTTGCTACTTTCTAATAAGACAGCTCGGGATTGCTTATGCTTGGCATCCGCTGGTCTCTTGCAATATCCCTTACGGACTAGCAGCACTTGATATATCCCGTCACTATCTAAACTTCGTCCTATTTATTCCCACCTATTTTGCTGCTTACCGCCTACGCTCTACGCTCTATGCTCTACTGACCCTCACCGTCTCGTTCAAGACGCGTAATCATGGTCTCCGACGAAACTTTCGAGATATGCCTCCCCGTCCTACAGGACCCGGACCTCGATGACGACGAAAAGACAGACCGACTCGAGGAGCTGCTTAAAAAGGAGACGACCCTGAGCGGCTCGAGCCTGGAGAATGCGGTACTTGACGTTCTATGGCGATATCGCGAAGGAGGGGGTAGTGCGACCTCCCCTCCCCCGATACGACAGACCATCCTTCGCCGACCGTCCCCTGCCTCGTGGCGTGGTTCCTCGACGCCTTTATCAGGTTCTCCTCGACTAGGAGTAAGCCCTTTAGCTCCGCCGGGCTTTGTTCCTACCAGCCTAAGTCGCACGAAATCCTCGACCGCATCCCCCTTTTCATCCCCACGCCCGTCTCCGCGGCTCGCATTTGCAGCCCCCGTAATACCACATAGCCCGAACCTGAACGCCTATGAATTTGCCAATGATACAACACCATCTCAAGAGATATTTGGCGAATTCCAAACCGAAAATGTGGATTGGCTGGTGAGCGACGATGCACTCAGTATTACTTCTTCCGTGGGCACGTCTAGCGGCCTCAACGCCGCCGCTCCCGAATACGTGTCCGCACAACAGACGGACATGACACCATATGATATGCTACGTTCGATTCTTGGACAGTCTAAGACCGACGAAGAGATCGAATTAGCGTTGTCGCTTCATGGTTATGATTTGAGTGCTACTATTGCATCTATAATGGAATCTCAGAGTCAAGACTCGACAAACGCTGCAGGGCTCACACCCGAGTCCAAGAGCGTACTCATTGGGAAGTCTATGACGCCGGAAGGGAGACCTACCACACCGTCGATTCAGAAGGCTGGTATCATCTGCAAGTTCTATCTTTCTACTGGACAATGTCTCCGAGCAGATTGCCGATTCAGTCATGATCTTAGCAATCATATTTGCAAGTAAGTTTTATGCCCACTCTCCAAGGTCTATTCAGTTTTGCTAATCTTTTAGGTACTGGGTCATGGGCAACTGTTTGGCCGGGGATACGTGTATTTTCTCTCACGACCCCGCTCATCTTGTGAATCGGCTCAACGTAGACGGTAGCAGCACGCCGCCACAGAAAAGCCAGAATCTGCAGGTGCAGGATTTTAGCTCATTCCCATCACTCCGTCCAGGCACTCCGGAGTTAAACCCGTATGCCGCCAGTTTTAACTATCCGGCACCTGGGGTGACACCTCCACCTGGGTTAAGGCCACATGGATACGCGGGCAGTGATGGATCTCGCCCCCGCTCGCGGCCTGGAAGTAGGCATCAGGCCAAAGAAGGCATGAGTGCGCCCTTGATAGACGACAATGATGCATTTCCCTCTCTTGGATCCGCTTCGGCCAAGCCTAACAAGAAGCATCATGGAAAACGTGGTGGGCATGGCCACGGCCACAAAGACAACTTTGCTCCAAGCTCTTTAGCTGACATTGTGAAAATGTCTCCTTCACCATCCCCATCGCCTGGACCTGGATCCAGCCGGCAAGAGTCTAAAAAGATTGGTCGCAATGGAAGCGCAACAAATGTGAAGAATGGAGAAAATAGTGCTACAGCTCAAGCCATCCCCATGCCTAAACATATTCCATGGCTAGAGACGGGAGATAAAGCTAACAAGGCCTACCTGAAGGCTCGCCAGGAGGCCATCAAACATGGTGGCCTCCGCAATAAATTCTTACAAAGGTTAGCTCATTCGCCTTCGATATCCTTACTATTGATGTATGTAGAGCTAATTATGTCTAGTGCTGCGCAAGCTTGGAACCGCAACGATGCTCGAGCGGCCAAGGCCCTTAGCCTCCGAGGCCAGAGCGAGAATGATCTTATGCGGAAAGCTCATCGTGAGGCCGCCCGGGAGTTATATGAAGAACGTAATAAACATAGCTCAGCTGGTTCGGAAATTTTCGTGGACCTACACGGCCTGCACCCAGATGAAGCTGTTGAGTATCTGGAGAGAGTGTTGTTAGACAACAGCAAGGAGACTAGACCTGTGTATGCCATCACGGGAACCGGTCACCACAGTAAGAACGGCAAAGATAAGGTGGGCAAGGCTATCCGAAACTTCCTCAACGAGTGGAGATACGCCTACAGAGAGTTCTCGGTTCCCGGAGACCGCAACAGCATGGGTGGGATTCTTGGAATCGACGCTCGTAGCTGGGACAAGTCGTTGGCGAGAGACGGTTCGAAAGACAAGGAGGAGTCGAAAGAGGATGTTGACATCTTGAGCCAGGGAGTTGAAATCGGAGACGGGAAGGTCAGACTTCTTGTCCGAGATCCTCCTAAGGGGCCGAGTGGAAATCGCAGCCGGTGACTAGGAGCAGATAATATGAATAAAGAAAGTTGAGATATTCTCTCAAATATGCTGGGTTATTTCTACTTGTCTACCCACATACTAGATACTAGATATCCATTCTGATGTAATGTGAAGGGGGATCCAGACGCGGGCCGACGCGGGGCGATTCATGGCCTTCGTTCATTCTCTCGGAACTAACCGGGACATGATGTAATGCATTATGTAAGGCACCAGGCTTGCATGTTCATGTAAAGTCGCGACGTCTCAGATGGCAGCAGAAGGAGTTTCAAGATGTACTATGTATGTGCCTATTTGTTATTTATATTAAGTAGGTATGTATGCATCTCTCAACCAACTGAATGTCCACTTACAAGATACAAAATACATACTTGATGTGGGATTCCTACATAGATTGGCTGTGCATTCGAACGTGGCTGAGCCTGCTGTTTCTTTCATACATAGTATTGTTGATTACATGTATGTACCTCTTCATGGGAAGTAGCAGGTACTTAGCACCACATGATACATGTACATCAGGCATAATTCCAGGTACAAAGGGCAGGACCTAGAAGCATGGCGCCCTTCCAATTGGTCGTCTCGTTTTAGCTCTCAGCCGCTCGAGTCTCACCAAAGGTTATTCTGTGGATTGCTACTTACATAGTAACAGCATTTCGTCTCTAACATCTTACACGAAATATTAATACACATTTTTCAACTCTTCCAACTCCCAGGTTGCATGTGGAGATTTGCATCGTCAAGTCGGTAACGATGGATAGTTAATACTGATTGATTACAATTGACTATCTACATACTACAGATACTGATATCCAATCGGATTTCTCTATCGTCTGCCTACCTTAGCTCCCTTGTACTTCGAGCTACAGAGCTTCCGTCCCGTCCGTACCGATGACTTGAAGATCCTAAGCACTTCCAACATAACCGCTGAAGAAGTCAAATCAACCCGTGCATACCTAAACCACCAAAATGCCATCCGATCCTCTTTCCGAACCCCAGGCCCGAGAGTCTATGCTCTCGCCCTCACCTTCACCCGCACCCACCCGATCCGCATCGCCATCTCCCTCTCCCTCCCCAAGCCCACGAGTAGACGCCCCCGTCCCGCCATGGGTCCGACCGAACCTCCAACGTCCTACATCGGGGACCAACACGCGGCGTCTCTCCACGCCGTACTCGCGGTCCGCCGCAACCGACGACTACGCCCGCGCTCCCCTCGGCCGGCGAATCATGCACACGAGCGTGTCGGTGCTGAACAACATGCTGAAGCTGTACTACAACATGACACCCACGCAACGAGTCCTCGCCGTCGTCGCCGCGGTCGTGGTCAACGTGCTCCTGATCCTGTTCCTAGTGTACTCGCACCGAATCTTCGCCGCGCTAGGTCCCGTGGCGGATAAGTGGCGCGCGCTGCCGGGCGGGTGGGTGATCATGTTTCTCATGACGAGCCTGACGGGGTTCCCGCCCATGATCGGGTACAGCACGTGCATCACGATCGCGGGCTTCGTGTTCGGGTTCCCCGGCGGCTGGCCCATCGTCGCGAGCGCCACCGTCGTCGGCTCCACGGCTGCGTTCCTGACGAGTCGGACTGTGTTCAGCGGGTACGTGCACGCGCTCGTGGGAGGGGACAGACGGTTCGTGGCGCTGGGCCAGGTGCTGAGACGGGATGGCTTGCTCGTGCTTGCCGCGATTCGCTTCTGCCCTTTGCCTTTCAGCTTGAGCAATGGCTTCCTCGCTACCATACCGAGCATCACGCCCGCCCGCTTCGCTCTCGCCACCGCGCTCGCGACCCCCAAGCTCTTCGTCCACGTCTTCATCGGCAGCCGGCTTGCGCTGCTCGCCGAGAGCGGCGACGACATGTCGGTCGGCGACAAGGCCGTCAACTACCTGAGCATGATCGTCGGCTCCGCCGTCGGCATCGGGTTGAGCCTGTTCATCTACCGCCGCACCATGGCGCGCGCCAAGGAGCTTGCTCGCGAGGAGGCGCTTGAGCACGGCGTGCCGATCGACGATGACGACGATGGGGAGCTCGACTACGCGGATCTGGAAGAGGGCGTGCTGAGTGGAATTGGCGGACGCAGGGGGGGATCCGGCGAGAGGGCCGGAGAAGCAGATGAGGCGGCGCTCATGGACGACGATGATATTTCGCTTTGGGAAACGGATGGTGTTGAGAATGGCGGGTATAGAGATGAGGAAGAAGTTGCTAGGCAAGAGAGTGGGCAAGGTTCGAATCAAGAACACAAATAATTAGGCGGTTTGTACGTTCGGCATGGGTTCATTCTGTTTACGGGATGAGATATTTTACATAAGGTATTTATGTATCAGGCGTTTGGCGCGGCACAGGTCAACAGAACATAAGAGACAGCCAAGTATTGCATTTTCTGGCGGGATGGGAGGGATGGATGGGATCTTGGACTCAATGGTGTACGGATACATATTTTATACTGGTTACCCGACCTGACCTACCTCTTAGGGTAGTAGGTATTTTAGACGGACACATATGGAATGAAAAAAAAAAGATTGGTAACACAAGTAGAGTAGGCACTTCACGTACGACGAAAACTTATTGTGGTGCAAATCAATAATGTCCTCAATTTCCTGCCGGGTATCGTCCTATGTCATGTCCTCCGTCCTAACGCCCAACTTGATGCATACCTAACATGCTATCGTAAAAGCAAAATAACAAAAAAAAGCGAGTGCAAAAGCAATACCAACGCCTCCAAGTCTCGTGTGTGTCTTATCATCATAAGTTTCGCAACCCTTTCTATGCCTCTGTAGGCCTTTGTGTGAGGAATTTTCCGGTGCAATGCTTGCTAACCCATTCCATAGCCAAGCCTGCCTGACCATAATATCGTGACATAGTAACGCGCAAAAAACAGAGGTGATGACAGTAAACTGTTACTGTTGCCCCTGAAAGCTCTGCATAAATCGAATCGCATCCTCGATGGGATATCCGATGAACACAGGACCAGTGAAGAGCATCTGGGGCTTGTTGTCTTGTTTGTGGTTCATCTCAGCCGGGTTGATAAATGCAGGTTGGGTTCGCTGACTAGCCACACGACGCGGAGGTTCACGCATGGGGATAGAGGTCTGGCTGCTTGGCGGTATGTCGTCTAGTCTGACAGAACCCTTTTCGTCGTGCTTGAAGGGAGTGGAACCGTTCATCATCTCCGACATCTTTGTGTGGTCGAAAGGACACTTGCCCGTCTTCTTCGCCGGCGTTGTCTCTGGCAGAGGTTGTGGCGACAACGACTTGGGGATCTGCACAGGTGCTGGTGGAGGAGAATGGGGACGTTCCACGCCATCAGGCCCGACTGGTGTGTCGAAGACGGGCACCGAAATACCCCACGGGCGACTCGGCGACTCACCCACACGAACCTCCTTAAGTGGACGATCAAAGTGGCTTAGTCTTTCCGGGTCTTCGCCATCATTGTCCAGAGCGGTACGATCTAGGTCGTCTGAAACAGCCTCACTGATAGTTCGGGCCCAATTCTCAACCATCTCGTTCGGGGTTCTTCCAACCTCGCTCTGCGGCCGTGTGTCTTGCTCAGGCAACATCGGTTGATGTATCCGACTAAGATCCTCGACCATGCTGACGAGATTGCCGTACTTTGCATCCAGCTTCCTTATCTGCTCTTCATTCTTCTGGTATCTTCGTACGCAAACCTCATGGCTTCTCGGCAACTCATGCTTGTGCGTCTCCAAGTAGTGTGCGATCTCTTCCGGAGAGTGCTGGTCCATGTAGCGGATGGGACACTTGGAGGCGGCAGGCTGTGAGGTCGGATCATCAGACATGGCCGCGCATATGGGGTCTTGAGATTGATGTGGTGTTGTGTCCGGCGCGTCGTTTACCTCGTCGCCCTGTTTCTCTTCGCCGTTGGGTTGGGAGAAAGGACAGTTCAGGGTACCCTTCCTTCCTTGGACAGTGAAGTCTTGCTCGAGGATGGTGGAGAGAGTTGTCATAGTAGTAGGAGGAAGACTGTCCCTACTAGACCGACTGCTTTTGCTCGTAGCTGTCAGCGACGATGCGACACGTCTACCTTCCCTAATTATGACGGCAATCTGGTGTTTCGAGTCGGATGCTTTCCTCTTTGGTAAGGGTACGAAACTGTTGTTTGCGAGGGACGGGTTGTGCAGTTCGGGAGGGATCTGCAGGTTTAGAAGAGTTTCCGAGATCTCGGTTGCCGCCGGGGCATATTTGTCGGCAAGATACTGAAACTAATCGGAATCAACAAACGTTAGCTAATTGTGCCTCGGCAACAAAGAGTGTGTTGTTGTTGTTTTTATTATTAGGTTGTCGTTCAACAAGGCAAAAAATTTGCACAATACATCAGAAATTATATGGTATGTTATCAAACACTGCTACAGCAAGGTAGCTCTTGATCTAGAGCTAATAACTTCTCATCATATGTAGATAGGCGGAGAAACGGATGCTGACATGACAAGGAATCAAGGATTGTTTCATACCTGCTCGTGAGCATATCGGAGTTTATGCTCTAAGATGGTCTGTCTGTCGCTTAGATTTTGGACTTCATCGGCCAAGGCATTAAAGGACTCTATTAAGGTCTGTGTGAGGTTTTGATAATTCATCTCCCGGTTGATGCTGGAGAAATAAGAAACGAGATAAATAAAGTGCAAAAGAAGAATAAGAATGATCAGCTGAGGTGAAAGAAGGAAAATATTAGAAGTGGTGCAATTAGTGATAAAAGCGATAAAAGCGTTAAAAGCTCCGACAGCGCCGACGCTTGACTCGATTTCGTTCAGCTCCGATGCACCGATGTGGGGGTTACCTTGCTTCATTTGTGTGTATAAATGCATAAATTTGTAATTGTATGCAATTATCCCAAAGTTAAAAATCGAATGTTCAACTTGAAGTTGCACATGAATTATCCCCGTAACTTTGACACTAGTCTCAATCAATTCTCAATTCTCAATTTTATTTCCTTCAATTTTCAAAGACGAGAATTAATACATAGACTTCCATGGTTGTCAAAGCCCCCTATTTATTTGCTTATATTTCAACGTTGACCCGAAAAAGCCAATCAATTGACATACCTACCTACATAAATATGAAGGGAGACCATTCATTCTTCTCTTACCTTCTTATAATGACTTAGTCTATTGTCTCTTGTCAGGAGATTGTACAACCAATATTACCCAAATTAATCTTCAAGATGCCAAAGCAGGAATTTCTTCAGCCCATATTCCAGTTAGCAGGCAAACATTACATCGCCTTGAAGTACCTAAGGAGTACATGTATGACTACTTATAGCTACCTAAAGTAATACAAGCCCTACGCGTGAATATATCGTGCTCCAAGTATTCCGTACTGCAATGAGAAAAGCTCCACCTATCGGCATTGGGAATCGATACTCTTCCCCGCTTGGACTCAAGCTACCCAGGTACGTGCGTGTATCATACAAAGTGCCACCAGGAGAGAAGCCAATTATCTTCAACATCACTCATTTCAGAGTCATCTCTAAAAGAAAGATATGGATCCAGTCGTTGCTCGTCTCGTTTCTGAGAGCAAACCATATCTAGTGCCAGGTAAGAAAAGTGATATAGTGACCACCTCGGCCTTCACATCAAGTAGCTGATACAGCATTGCTATATAAGGGAAGCTACTTGTCAAGGAATTATGGTTCGAAGTACCCCTAGATCACTCAGATCCAAATTCCAAACCCCTCAAGCTCTTCGCGAGAACAGCTAGCAGGTACAAGCGACCCATCGTCGAGTCTTCCGAGGTCACACAACGACCTTATCTCCTCTACCTGCAAGGTGGTCCTGGATTCGGCTGCCCCGAGCCTCAAAACTCGCCCTTATCAGGCACCTTTCTCGATAGAGGCTATGAGCTGCTCCTACTCGACCAGCGTGGCACGGGCTTCAGCAGCCCCTTATCGGCCGAGGTGCTGCAGCGCATCGGCGGTCCGCAGGAGCAAGCCGATTACCTAAAGTTCTTCAGAGCCGAAACGCTCGTCAAGGACAGCGAAGCCGTGCGTCTCTGTCTGACCAAGGACTTCCCGCCCGAGAAGAAGAAATGGTCCACATTCGGCCAGTCCTTCGGCGGCATGATGACGCTCACCTATCTCTCCTTCGCGCCGGAGGGGCTCCGAGAATGCTTCATCACCGGAGGACTGGCTGCTCTGGACAAGGGGCCGGATGAGGTGTACTCGGCCACGTACCAGAGGTGTATAGAGCGGAACAACGCCTACTACAAGAAGTTCCCCGAGGACATCGCCACGGTCAAGTGGCTCGCGGAGAAGATCCGTGAGTTCGGTGGTGATAAGGGAATCCCGCTTCCTGCCGGCGGTTACCTGACTGTTCCGCGATGGATGACTGTCGGTCTAGCTTTTGGCACACACGGAGGCATTGATAGGGTGCATAACTACGTCGTCCGGATGAAAGCAGATCTAGATCAGCACGGTTTCTTCACCCGCGCCACTTTGCATGCATTGGAGCAGGACAACGATTGGGATACCGCACTGATCTACACACTGCTGCACGAACCCATCTGGTGCTATAAGCCAGGGATGGCTTCAGATTGGGCAGCCGAGCGAGTCGGTCAGAGCCTGGAAGAATACCAATGGCTTCGAGCAGACTGGACCGGGCCCGCAAGCCTTGGTGATAAGCCGTTATACTTCTCCGGCGAGATGATCTTCCCCTTCTTTTTCGACACGTGCTCCGAGCTCATCAAGCTCAAAGACACCGCCCAAATCCTAGCAGAATTCGATCAATGGCCGCCTCTATACGACATACAACAGTTGGGTAAGAACGAAGTGCCCGTCTATGCGGCGAGCTACAATGATATGTACGTCGATCCCGCTCTGGCGCGGGAAACGGCATCTAGGATCAAGGGCATCAAGGTATTCGAGACGAATGTTTTGTATCATAATGCCATCCGCGCTCGGGCGGAGGATGTGATACCGCAGCTGCTTAAGCTGCGCAACGACACTCTCGACTAAGGTGGTGCATAAGTAGCTCGTAGTTAAGATTGAATAGATATCCCAGAGACTTCTAAACCAGTACAGAAAGAAACAAATCATGAAACATAACGAATACCTGTCTTGTCTCCATTTGTCAATCTCAAAGATAACCCCATTCTCCACACACCTGCATCAAGTGCCCAAAACGAGTAGACAAAACCCGTTCTATCCTACAATCAATACGGATCCCCGCGCCACCTCT
Organism: Hypoxylon sp. CI-4A; assembly: GCA_002120315.1. Taxonomy (NCBI): domain Eukaryota; kingdom Fungi; phylum Ascomycota; class Sordariomycetes; order Xylariales; family Hypoxylaceae; genus Hypoxylon; species Hypoxylon sp. CI-4A. The sequence goes on from KZ111525.1 coordinate 785,655, forward strand.
GCCCACGTCCATAAACCCCAAGATCACCCGGCAGCAACGGCCCACCCAGCAACCGAGTCGGCGGCGGCGGCGGCATGCCACCGAACGGCAGCACCTCGGGCCTCTCGAGCTCCATGGCCGGCAATCGATCGCCCTCGCCCCTAGCGGCAGACCCGTCCACCACCTTCTCCTCCTCCTCCTCCTCCTCGCGGCGCACCACCGTCTCGCGGAACATGAGCGCGGCGACCTCGGGGTGCTCGTGGAAGAACTCGGCCGTGCCGGCGGGCTCGCCGCGCCAGAGGCCCGGGCTCAGGAAGCCGACGCGCGCGAAGACCATGCGCAGGAGAGGGTCGGTCTCGGGCAGGCCCGCGTACAGCTTCTGGCAGAGGTGCAGGACGCGCGCGTGCGCGGCCGACGAGCCCGCGCTCTCGAGCTGGTCGACGGTCGCGCGCGCCACGGCCCGCTTGAAGTCTGCCAGCAGGAACTTGTGCGCGCAGATGTACACGTCCAGGTTCAGCTCGTACGCCAGGAGCCAGGTCTGCAGGTCTTGGCCTTGGATTCGGGATTCTTCGTTGTTGTTGGTGTTGTTGTTACCAGGACCGTTGTTAGTAGTATTGTTGTTGTTGTTGTTGCTGTTGCCGCCGGTTGGGAGAGGAGATGCTGGTCGGTGACGGTTGTGCCGTCGTCGTCGATTTCGCCGTCTTGGAGGCTCGACGTCGAAGAATGCGATTCCTGGCGGGAGCGGGCCTAGAGGTGGTGGTGGTGGAGGGGGCATGCGAGGAGCTAGGCAGTTCCAACATGGCGGGCCTCCACGTGCTCTTAGACATGGCTGACAGGAACAGTCTGGTCGATGTCGACCAGGACGTTTTCGTCTCTCCCTCTCCCAGACTCGATTCTCCCGTCGTCGCCTCCTGTTGGCTAATCTTTGGCTGCGAGCAGTGGTAGAGTCACTGGAACCACTCGCATCGGAGTCATCCGAGTCTGAGAAGGCATGTTCATTCTCTTCTCTATTTCGGTCTTTCACCTTATCGTCCGAAGCTGGTTTTTTTTTGTTAGAAAATTGGTTGGTCATGCGTAGGGCTAGTAGTTTACCGAGTAATGTGGCGGCCGCCTGAATGGGGACATATTTGTTCTCGTATAGAAAAGCTACGACGAAGTGAAATATCGCCGGGTCCTCTTCCGGCAGCTCAACGGCTTGTGCCTCCGACTCCCTAAAATCACCACATAATGCCTTCTTGAAGAAATCTGCTTTCAGGAGGACATTTTTATGTACCTGATACTGGTCAGCAACTCCTTTTCTCTTATCAATCGGGATTACTAACGTAAAATGTTTGAATATCTGGCGTCGTACCAACGCGAAGTGGGATGATTGAAGAATTGTATCGTCTGTATCTTAGAACTTAGCCTAGCTGATTTGAGATGATGACTTTAGTATCAACGATAGATGTAGTGTCTGTAACAAATTGAACTGAGGCACACAAGACGTTAATGAGACCAATAGGCCCAATAGTTCCCAAGAAATAGCCATATCAGTGCAGCTGGACTGGAACCGCTGTCCCGGAGGGGATGATCAGTTGAATGCGTTCACACCTACCCATCGGCTGATGTCAGCCATAGATCCTCCTTTGGATTGACAGCTTCTTCGCGATTCCCAACACCATGCATCGTGTCTAATACAATAACTCTGGGGGGGTTAATAGATGGGGCCCTCATAGCATCGCCAAGCGTCATCGTTGTCGCCCTGGATCTACCGGACCCTTCCCCGATATCTTCAGCTTGAGCCATGCTTGAAAATCAAAATATCTAATTAGGATAGAAGTAAAGTTACGGCCTCTTAAAACTTTTTATATTCAGATGCTGCCCGGGTTTCTTGTACTCAAGAACACAGCGCATAGGTAAGTGAAGAGTAGAACATGGATACAAAGTGATCCCTCTAACCAAGAGGGTAGCCTGCTGTGTTCCATCCTCTATATAGGTCGGCTATTGCCGACACTTAGGCAACCAAGCGGGAAGAGCCTGGAGCTGCAACGGGAAGCAAAGTGTATCACACTTTTCCCTGCCACTGTACTTACCCAGCCTTTCGGCACCGGGCGCGTAATACATAAGGCTAACGACAATACCCGCGCTAACGCCAAGCGAATGTGAAAACGCCCACCATCCTTCAGAGGAGGGGTTGTGGCAGCTTACAGCGAATCTGTTGGTGACCGGATGGTCGCAGTTCCCTGTAAGTGGCTGAAGCCAACCAACAAAGCGGCTTTTCACCCGGTCCAACCCGAATGAATCAACAAACGTTGAATGAGTTGCGAAATTTTTTTCTATTCGACCTGTCTCAGAAGTGACGCCGAGATGACCGGTACCGGTACATATAGGATGCCTGGAGTGGTATCAGCTCGCATCAAGCATGCTCGTTCAGTAAAGAACTTAAACTGTTCGCATCGGCGAAGCAAGGCAGCTGATCGAATCACAGGGGAGCCAATACAGAGCCAATGCAGGCCGCGGATGAGACAAGGTACAATGGGGGTTGGGGTAAGCCGTATGCGCGCATTGGCTCATTCTTCATAAACCTGCTGCTGCATCTCGATTTCTGCACAAATGTTAGCTGCGGTGCTGCGACAGGCGGGGGTCATGTGCGTACGCCATAGCCGATTCGCAGAATCTGCGATCACTTTTGCCTTGGCTAGAAGTTTCTCTTCATATTTCTGTTCATCTTTCGATTTAAGCCTCACTTTGCTCGGTTGTGCCTATTGATTCGTTTAGTCCCAATAGTTTCCCTTTACTTTATAATCGCTTTTTATACGGACCTGTAGAAGAATAGGCACGAGCTCTTTAGGATCAGCATTTGCAATTGCTGCAACCGTCTTGAACCCGTTCTCGTAGAAAACTCTTGCTGTCCGGCTCTTGATAAAGGTGATTTTAGCTAATGCTAACAGATCTGACTTGGCTCCAGCGTTCAGCCTATCCGAGAAATGATCAAGAACGGCTGCCATTGCACTGGTTACAAAATTAGTTTCGTGTAGGGCTACAGGGTACAACCAAACAAGTCCTCAAGCTTACCCCCAACTCATTTGTTCGCAAAACTTTATCACTACACAAATCGAAGTTAGTCATGAATATTATCGTGGGCCTCACGGATGCATTCGAGCTGTATTCGAGCTGTGTCACCCGTTTCATGGTGACGTCTAGGCCTAAAAAAGAAAAAGCATTACTTACTTCCAGCAGCAAATCCTTGGCACGTTTGCGCCAGGTTCTGTACGGAGCCCCGTGGCATGTCATACTTCCGAGCTACCTTATGGATGGGCATCTCGTTGCACAGATCCCTCAATTGAAGAGCCAGGTAGAACCTGCGGTAAATACGGGCCGTTTCCCTCTCCTGTGGTGTTGTTTCTTTGAGTGTACCACCCTGTGCCCTATGATATATTAGTACGGGGGATCGGCCGCACGATGTAATACTTACATCCTGTTCACCTGCGTTGGTTTCAGGCCGAGGAAATTCAGGACGCGAAGACCACTATCGTCAAGGCTTTCCATTTCCGACCTAAAAACCTGCCAACTAATGATAACAGATGAATCCTGCACTGGAGTAAACATGTACAGAACATCTGTGATTTTGTGAGTATATCTCCCCCAGACAAAGCGCATCCTAACCAATGCGAGCTGTTTCTATTTGGGAATCCACTTACGCATTTCTCCATCCATAACAAATGCACGCAGCGCACGCTGCATCTCTCGATGAACGAATGCACCATCCTCCGGTTCCAGCGACGAAGCAACAACTGCCTTGCCTAACTGCGTGGCAGTATAGGAGTAAGAGTCTTCAGAATGGATGAATCCCATGTCGGCTAGATCTTGCAAACTAGATTCAATGTGCGTCCTTATGATATCTGGCTCGGTGGATAAATTTAATAGGGTTTTGTCGATATAATCGTCGACGGACTCTCTTGAAGTCGCCAACCTGATGGCAATGACTTCAAGCAACGCTCGCTGTATACGGTGCTTGTCTGTTGTTAGACCACTTGAGATTTGAGGTAAATCTGCATGCATGAGCTCGATTACGCTCTCCAGGTCATCTTTCCGGCAGCATAGGTAGGTTTCTCCTACTTCATCCTTTCCCTTCCTCCCTGCGCGGCCGCGCATCTGGCGCAGCATAGACGGCCCCACCAGATCCCGACCCATTCGCGCATTATGGAGTATGACTCTTCGGGCTGGAAGGTTTATACCTGCGGCGAGGCTACAAGTTGCTACCAGAACCTTTAACACGCCACTATCGTAAGCGCTAGCAATCAGCTCACGTTCTTCTGTTGTTAGCCCGGCATGGTGAAAAGCAACACCGGATGAGACGGTTTCTCCCAGGCATGGGTCAAGGCCTGTACTAAGGCTACGTAGATCTGCCAAAAGATCAAGCCTTTTCTCAATAATTGTTGGGTCGATGTGAGGGGTATCTCGGAGGACACGACTGATAAACCGTGCATCGGATTCACAGCCAGCTATCACATATTAGCACAGACACCCCGAACGCCAACGTCCTACCGCAAAGATGATGTATCGCTTACGACAAGGGCGGAAGGAGTAAGATTCCACGACTTACTACTAACGTATTAGCCATAATTGAATGAAGGAAGAGCAACAAGATCATGACGGGAGCCAGGGATACTAACCGACGACTATTACAAAACACAAGAGCGCCATAACCTGAAATTGCTGTCTCAGTTGCTAGCGCAATCACAGCATTCAGTACCGGATCTATGAACTCTTTGTGGGGGCTAGGTTGAATGATCCTCACGGGGCAGTTTCGGGTTTGGCTTGCATTGGAGTTTGAGGTAAGCTGAGTGGCAGCCTTCAGGAGGCCACTGGTTGAAGCCGCTGGGTAGATTTTGCCTTCGTGGACGAGGTGCTCCTCAATAGGTACTGGCCGGTAGAACGTGCTGTAAATGTGCCCATCTAACCACCGCGACAGTAGGTCGATATTCTGCAAGGTTGCGCTCATGCCAATAATTTGGACGTCATGTTCAAGACTCAAAAGCTTCGTGGCAACGAGCTCCATGAGATAACCACGATGGTCGTCATCGAGCATATGGAGTTCGTCGAGTACGACGGCTCGAAGCTTGGTGATGGTGCAGTCATCGATGGCAGTGTTTATAAGCGCATTTGCCTACGTTTCTATTAGGTTCCCGTCATATTAATGTTACGGATGGACTAACCTTCTCGAAAGTACAAACTCCAATATCAAAGTCCGACCACGTCGCTCTAACTTTGCCGCCGCCGAAGAAGCCGACTACTCTCACGGTATCTTCGTCCGGTCGTTTCTGCCAAAGAGAAGTTTTCTGCTTCTCAGATGCATCGGCGTCGGGGGGTCGTCGTTTGATATCTTGAACTACATTACGTAGCCATCTGACCTTTTCTTGGACTAATGCAACGTATGGGAGCACTAGTAAAGCCTTGGCACTGGTATCTTCGAGAACTCTCTTGAGCATCAAAATATCAGCGACTAGAGATTTGCCACCACCCGTAGGTGCTGTGTAGACTAGGTTTCTCGAGCCATTCAAGAGACCAGGTCCTAAGAGACACTGCTTTTGCCAAGGATAAATTTCCTTAATACCTAGTGTCGCTAAGTTTGTTATTAGCTGAGCGGGTAAGCCGTACCTTGGGAAGGCTAACGAAAGGGAGCGATCGACAGCTGATGTCGGTGTAGCTTTAACTGTCCTGCGTTGTGAATACTCAGAAGTTTTCGAAGCTGTATCTGGATCGACTGTTATGATTGCACTGGCGGTTAATGTCGGCGAATCTCTTGCTACTGCAGATGCTCTTTGGAATTCGGTCGCCCTCTTCTGTGTGGGAGGTTGCTGTTTAGAGCTAGTAGTGTCATCATAGGATCTTTTACTTCCAGCAACTGTGGTAGTATGAAATGTTTTTTGGTTTAGTGTGGTCGTGTTTAGTGTCGTCTTATGAAAAATTCCTTGTTGATGATCCATGGTGAAATCCCCAAACAAGCGAAGAGCCCCGAGCAAGTGCAAGTTGAAAAGCGCTGATAGTATGCATCAGAACTACTAGTTGTAAGTCATGCTTCAATTTTAGCTTAAGTTGAAGGCACAGACGATAGATGTAGGGACTTCAATTTATCCCGATTAATGTTTGCTACCTACTTTAGGTAAACTTTAATTATTAAAGCGTGGTATCGGGAAAAGACGTCAGACACGAAAGCAACACCAGATCACGTGGCATATTAATGTGCCTTTCATGCATCCCTTGCATATGCCAAGTGGAGTAGAAGATCAATTGAGGATCAATCAAGGCAAGCCCGCCTGTCCACGAAGAACCCTCCCCAAGGCATCGGGAATGGCGTCTGGGCTCCGACTCCCCACTTCATTGACATAATCAGGTACCGCATCGCGTAATCATTATGGCCGTCATCCCAAAGAGGAAGCCATGCAACAGCCCAATCCCGTCACTTCTCATTGGATCTCCGATTGACATCTAAAAGTGGTCCGTGCTGGTTTTACGAACCTTCGTTACGTTCAGCGTTGCGGTCGGGTCATCCATCCTCCCAACGTCAAGCTTCCAATTTGATTACCATTTCGGTCAGTGCTAATGCAACGGCAAGGTGGCCTAATACCTGCCTACTGTACATACTTATCTAGGACTTTTCTCCAACAGAACTGAGAACGGCAGGCCTTTTATTTTGGGTACCTTTACGTTTCGATACCGCACAATATTTCCATGCACTACGGATTCAAACAAGTTGGATAACTTTCTATAGTGAACGTCATTAAAAATCTATCTGGTCATTCTACATAACCTCAGACCCATTGTTTGGCTCGCTATCATATTCGATACACGTTCTAGTATGCTATAGCGCCATTTTTACCCTATTGTGAAGGTACTTTTCGGTAGACAACGGACGACTTGTTTAGCATCAGTGGATTCGCTTCCGATTTTATCTATGTGGGTGGCGAAAAAAAAAAGCCGAGTCGCGAAAACATGACATATTGAAGCCAGCAGTAGCAGCCGCCTCCTGATCATTCTCCTATCTCTTTATTTTACTCGCAGCTAGGCAACTTTTGCCCGGTAGGCTTCCCACCAATTTCCAACTTGCGGGGATGTGTCGAACCGGTGAAGTCAAGGCGGTGGTACGTACTCTAGCAAGATGGGTTGCGAACTGTCACTGATGCTAAAGTGTGGAAGTCGTCCTTGCTGCCAAGCTGCTCCAAATGGCTGACCATTATTGGATTCTTTTACCCATGCGATTGTGGGAAAGTGGACCATTATCAGTGAAATAGGGACAGCAGAAGTATCCTGCTGTCCTTCGGGTAGCAAATACGTAGCAAACCCTACCTTCAAATCTTGGGGAACGCCCATTTCTTTTTCTCTTGGCCCCTAAACCCCATGTGCAAGTTGCCAACGAGGAAATGTCTCTGCAAGTATGCATCGTTGCTGTGTATTAGTTGCTGCCCGCGAAAGGTTGACCGATCTCCCCCGTTCCTATGTATAAATGCAAGGCCAATTCCGCCGGCCTCATCTTATTAGGAAGCAAGGAGGCTAAAACATGCCTCTGCGCGTCAGGACCAGTCACGTCCCCTTAAAGTCCCTAGGTTAAAGATTGCCCACACCGAAAGGGACCATTCTAATTCCGGTTACATTTGATGTGAGGTACTTTAAGGCACACACAATTACACGTGGAACGCCGAGTGAAGTGCGACCCGCGCAGGCGGTTGTCATGGCGTCAATCAAGCAGAATCTGATTTTGACCTATGATGAGGAGTTGGGCATTGTCATTAGGAACAATTCACCTTGCCGTACCTTTCGTAGATGTATGAGTTCGGTTGTCTTGGGCATGTCTCTGCTATTGCACAGCGGTGACGGGAGGGATCCTTGCTCCATGTGATCTGGTTGGACCATTGGATCGCGAGGTGGGGGGGTTTTGTCCCGGCCGGTGGTGCCCAGACCAGGCTTTGCCAGATTTACTGCCTCGTTCCTCGCAGCGACTCCAATACCATGATTGAATTGTCTCCAAACATCCAAGACGACGAATGTGCGGAACAATTGACCATGTTCTAGTTGGGATGGTATAAGGCGTGTAAGTAATAGATGGCACCGTATTTTTTGGTCATTGGGCAGTGCGACAACCTAGTGCAAGAAATGAGATGGACAACGGCGCTTGCTTGCGTTGAAAATCTCGGGATGGGCGGTTTTGACTCGCGGTCAATCTTGGCCAGATCCCCACCTATAAAGGTGCGACAGGTGATAGGAATGCTGCCTGTCATACACCGCGCAGTTGCCCCGATGAGGTGAGCTCGAAAGTTCGGGACGCGCGGTACATGTTGTAAATGGGCGACAGCCTGTGACGAGACGACGACGATCCATCTAGATTAGTATAAAGATAAAGGGTCTTTATTTCTCAAGTACCTTCCCCAATAAATTGCCCCTAAGCGGATAGGTTTTTTTATTAACAAACGCATCGCAAAATGTATGTTATGTAGGCATTAGCTAGCAAGCAAGCTAGGGAAAATGGAACGGGTATACAATTGTTTCCAACAAAAGAGCACCCGCGATTCATTGAATTCAAGCCCATCCAGAACCCGGAGAGAGAAATGGCTAATTGACCGATGATGGCATCCCATCGATACAACCGTGAGGATATTTTCTTTGTCGATGAGAAAGGCAAACCAGGCACGACGCAGATTTCAGATCCAAGAATGATGAGATGAAGTCGAATAGAACATGCAGCCTTTAGCAGGAAGCGTGAGTTTGGTTGGACTTGACAGGGGTGGGATGTAATGGGAGTGGGCCACCCAAGGCGACGAAGGCGAGACTTTTAACCTCAGTGCCGCTCCACACTGGGGCCTTGCCCAGCGCGGTATAGGTACAATGTATACCGTTGCAGTTGTGCAATTTAACAGCTTAGAAATGCCTCCAGGAAGTATCGCTACATGTGTACGAATAAATTTCCAGCTGGTACAATATCAGAGTTTGAATGGCTGAAGATCCCACTCCGTCCTCCCTCCCATACCCCCGTCCACATATTCCCCGTGCTCTCTGCCCTTTGTGACAGACATTCAATAGACAGATGTATGAAGCATTGAGGTAGATGCAATGCTAGGTTGGGTAGGGTACTTACGATCGTGTACTGTACTATTACATACAAATAGTAAAAAAATTGCCGTTGGCCATCCATACATAGATACATACGGCCAGATGTTGCATTTGCATCTCTTTGCATATTATTTCTTGATCGTTTTTTTTGCAACCCTCCTCTGATGCACGGCGCATCTATCCCGTTTATCTATCTCATCTTTCTTCCACCTTGTCAATATCAGCCCTTGCAAAGCTCGTTAGCCTTTTCCTAGCTTTTATTTAGCGTACCCTTGTAACTGGCAGCCGAAGTAGCCAGGTACCTAACTGATAATCTAACCAGCACTGCATCTAAACGTTCGTCAAAAAAAAAAAGAGGCGACCTGACCCTTCTATTAATTCATTCCTCCATAAGGTATGTCACCTAACATCGGCACCAAGCATCCCAAGTTTCGTTTCCCAATCTGCTGCTTCATCCGAGTTTTAGACCATCCGTCAAATCGGCTTCCTTCATTCTTCATACGCACACATACATACCTACACATACACACATACACATACACATACACACACATACACTCATATTCATATTTAGTCATTGAAGTCATCGCGTCCAACTGACACCAAGGAAAGAAGAATATTCGACCACATCGACCATCTCGATATAATAGGTCGACCATCGTATGCTCTTGGCGACCCCTGCCTTGCCAATATATACTACGTACTACATTCTTACATAGTCTGGTAAGCTGCTAAAATTGAATTGTCTGCTCATCCATCCATTTCCTCGCCTACCTTACCCAACCTGTATCCCCATGGCCCATGGCATACCCGGTTAGTCGTTGTGGATAGTGGGCACCGATTTGATGGTCTGTCCCGCCGCCTCACGTCTCCCCGGTACATCTTGGCCTGCTTTACATAAACCTTCACGTCTACTTCTACTTTCTACTTCTTGTACATCTTTCCTGTCCCACATCACCGTCACGTCTCCCACCTTCTTTTCACTCACACACCACTTCCACCACCCATTTTTCTACCTGGCGTGATATATCCTATGTTTTTACTACCTTTTGATTCCTTTTTCACTCCCCAATATTTTCACTTCTGACTTGCCAGCCAAACATCCCAGTACACCTACTCACTTTTCTTCCCACCATTCGCTTCTTTTCTTCTTACACCTACAACCCCCGAGCTAGCACCATCGTGGGACATAATTCGGTAAGCTTCCCACAGACCCTTGTTTCCACCTTGCCGCAGTACCACCCGCGAGACGCCTTTATGCTATCCACGTCGTCCAGCACGGTTTTTGACTGAAACATTCTGACAGCGAGTTCTGCACCTAGACCAGCCAGCATATGGACACACTTTCGCGGCGCCTGCATCGACTAATTCGCCGCCAGGTTTTCGGCGTTCCGTGTCACATTGGATGCGCCGCATGGTAATTGCCCAATATGGCGCAGACCACAAGCGACTCCGATGAGCAGGCAAATCCTGCGTCATCCTCAAATGGTAATAGGAAATTCCTACGCCCTCGCTCCGCGCAACACAATTTGACCTCTAACACACCCACAGCAGCGCCACCAACTCAACCAGCAAAACCCACCGTCGCAAAAACCGGGGAAAATGCAGCAGACTCGCAACCCATGACCAAATCCACTTCGTCAGGGTCAAATCCATCAGCGAAAGATGCTGCCGCCATGACAGGGCCATCTCCTTACGGCACGCGTTCCCGCAATCGGGGCCAGGCGCGACCAAACTATGCAGAGGACAAAGATATGGATGTCGAGATGTACGACGCCTATCCAGAGAAGAAGGAAGAGGACCACAAGAAATCCTCGAAACAGAATGGCACAACCACAAATGGCACCGGCGATGCACCAAAACCAGCAAATTCTACAGTACGCAAAGGTGCAACGGAGGATAGCAAAGTCAATGGTACTTCACACGCGACAACGAAAGATTCGCATCCAACCACCAATGCGACCTCGAATTCCGTGTCTACAACCACGACTTCTGGCCAGTCTAAGAAGCGAAAAGCGAATGCGCAATCCACTGCGAACAACGCGCATAGCCACACCAGCACACCAGCGCCAACGGCTCCTGTCGCGACGGGAACAAAACGGAATGGTGTGCACACAACACCAGTACCACAAAATACCGTGGGCTACAAAGAAACCAACATGCTTTCTTTTCAGAGCAGCAATGCGCTCCCGAAGGATGGAAAGATGATCGCAGACGATGGCACTGTTTTGGAGGCGAACGGTATGTCAAACGCACGATTGGATTGCGACAGATGACATTTTTGTTATTGTGAAATATGTAACTTTACTGACTATATCCTATACAGACCATGTGTATCTTGTATGCGAACCACCAGGCGAGCCATATTATTTGGGCCGGATCATGGAGTTTCTCCATCTGCACAATAATGTTGCGAAGCCTGTGGATGCGGTGCGAATTAATTGGTACTACCGACCGAAGGACATCGGTAAGAAAGTTAATGATACGAGACTGGTCTTTGCCACAATGCACTCGGATATTAGTCCATTAACTGCATTGCGTGGTAAATGTCAAATCCGCCACAAAGCCGAAATCGACGATATGGAAGCGTACCGAAAAACACCCGATTGCTTCTGGTACGAGAAATTATATGATCGATACATTCAGAAGAACTACGACGTAATTCCGTGCTTCCAGATCGTCAATGTCCCCCAGAGGGTCAAAAAAGTGCTGGACGAACGATGGAAGTACATCTTGGTGGAGCAGGGTCGGTCCAAGGAGTTCACTAGCGCCGTCAAGCTGTGTAAGAGATGCAGCGGGTATTGTGCAAGGTACGTGCTTTGATTATGTCATAAATTACCTTCCTTTTTCCACGAACCAAGAACCGAGAACCGCAATAATTAGCAAGGGGGGTATGACTAACTTGAAACAACTTGCAGCAATGATTCTGTTGATTGCGCCGTGTGTCAGCAGACATACCACATGAACTGTGTCCGACCGCCTCTACTAAAGAAACCATCACGTGGTTTTGCTTGGGCTTGTGCTGCATGCAGTCGTGCCCAGGAAAGAAAGCTAGAAGCTCGACATACGCCAAGTCTATTAGATTCGCATCCAGACGCAGAAGAAGAAGAGATCTGGGAGGATGAAGATGATGCGATAGACACTAATCGCACAACTCCTGCCGATGGCATAGATGACTCCCACCAACCTGCTACAGCCGAGCAGATATATCATGCAAGCTTGTGGCCCTACCGGTACCTTGGACAACACTGCAAACCCGAAGATGCGCTTGACTACGATGACCGCATATACCCACGTGCAGGCTCTCGGCTCGGCCCAAAGCACCAAGCAACCGTGCTCCCTTGGCCTGGTCGTCCAGTTAAATTGGTGAAGCCTTTGGAAATCAAAAAGGGCGGTAAAAAGGATAGCAAGCATTCCAAGGAAGTTCTCGCTGCTATTGAAGCTGATAAAGCTGCCCGGGAGAAGCGCCCAATTTGGGTTCAGGATGAGCCTCCGGGATATGTAGCAAGAGGCGAAGATTACGAGAACGACGATCCGAAAAACACAGCGCAACTGCTGTGGAAGCCTTTGGAGGATGTAGATACATCAGTGACGGAATCACGACTGGATGATTATATGGAGACTGCGAGGGCAAAGATAACGCCTGTCTTTAACCTTCCTAAGCAATCCACAAACCTCCGGGATGTCATCATCAACACCCTTTTCAAGAACGACTACGATATATCCAAGGCCATGAAGACTCTATATAAAGTCGACAAATCAGTTTTCAAAGAGCCGGAGCTTACACCAGCCGAGCTCAAGAAATTTGAAGAGGGTGTTGCTAAATTCGGCTCGGAACTATGGCCCGTCACAAAACTTATCAAGACGATCAAGCACTCAACAACCGTTCGTTTCTATTACACGTGGAAGAAGACCGATCGAGGCAAGCAAATATGGGGTAACTTTTCCGGAAGAAAAGGCAAGAAGGAAGCTAAGAAGGCCGAGGCTACAGCCAACAAGCTCCAGGATGACGTTGCCGATGCTCAAGACGACTCGGCTTTTGATACCGAGAAAGCAGTCAAGCTGAAGAGAAGTTTTGTGTGCAAATTTTGTTCTACAAAATCTTGCCGGCAGTGGCGTCGGGCGCCCAACAGTGCCTCTGGCCTAGTGACCGAGGGCGGTAAGCATTCAAACAAGGACAAGGGAATACAATACATCGGAGCATTATGCAGACGCTGTGCGGAACTATGGCGTCGATATGCCATACAATGGGAGAATATGGAGGATCTCGCCAAGAAGGTTGCTGCCTCTGGTGGTCGTTCGTGGAAGCGAAGGGTCGACGAAGAATTGCTCAAGGAGATTATAGCAGCCGATGAGATGATGAGCATGACCGTTTTCAACACACCGAAAGTATCGACACCGACAGCACAAGCCCCTGCAGCAACGCCAGCTCCCCAACCAACTGAACCACCGCCACGAAAGAAGCTGAAGACTATCGCGGATAAGGAAAAGGAGGCTGAAGTCAACGCTTCAGACTCTGGCGCCTCTACCAATGTCATACAGCACAAGAAGAAAGAGAAGGTGGTGGAAAAGCCTGTACCACCTCCGGCGCCGGAACTACCCAAACCTCGCACTCTGCCTTGTGCCATATGCCACCAGATGGCTCCCACAGGGGAATCCTCTCATCTTTGTTGCAAAGAATGCCGACTTACCGTGCACCGTAAGTGTTACGGCGTCTTGGACAACCGTCTGCCTGGGAAATGGACTTGCGACATGTGCCTTAACGACAAGAACCCTCAAGTCTCTATCGTAAGTATGCCCAGTTTATTTTATTTTTAAGTATATAGACTAACAATTTCCACCAGGACTACAAGTGTGTGCTATGTCCAGTCGAGTTCACGGAGCACGACTTCATAGAGCCACCGAAGAACACACACAAAAAGAAGACAGAGAAGGAAAAGGAGAAAGAAAGGCACGATCGTGAGCTCGCTCAAAAGGCTGCTGACTTCTACCGCAAGAAGCAAGAAGAAATGAATCGACCAGTCAATCCCAGGGAGCCCCTCAAGAGAACGGCAGATAATAATTGGGTTCATGTTACCTGTGCTGTATGGATGCCCGAGGTCAAGTTTGGAAATGCCCTTGCCCTAGGCCCGTCGGAAGGTATACCGTCTATACCGCGCGCTAGATACGAAGAAGTGTGCAAGGTGTGCAAGCAGAAAGGCGGCGCATGTGTCGCCTGTCATACCTGCCGCGCTCCTGGTAAGTGCAAACTCATAACAAAGTGACCATTCACCGCTGACATGTAGGTAGTTCACGTCGAATGCGCCCATCAAAATGGATACCTGCTTGGCTTCGAAATTATGCCGGTGAAGGGGTCTCGACGCGACCAGCACAACATCGTTACTATGGGAGGCGAAACGGGAATAATGTCTGCAGCCGTCTGGTGCAAAGAACATATTCCTCAGAAGACTCTGGTCCATCGAATACAAGACCCAGTGGCTCAGCTTGATAGCCAAAGCAAGGATCCCTCACTTGCAAACGCCCTGCAGCTTTACGTACAAAACTATAAGCAGGCCGATCTCACGTACACAGGCAACGTTCGCAGGGCCAATCTAGCTAACTTGGCAACAAAGACACCCGCTGCTATTTCCCAAACGAATTCAAACCGCAGACAATCCACCACAACGGTATCTAACGCAGGCCAGAGGGCATCTTCGATCGACAATTCCTCGGATGAAGTATCTACCGTATCTCAGTACGGAGATAAGATATGCATCACATGTGGCATTGATGTCAGCCCGAAGTGGTGGCCCATCGACAAAAGCCAGGCGGAAATTTTAACTAATGGGCACCACGGATCACTTAGCAGCGAAGCATTGAAATTTGTTGCCCAAAGGAGCGTACAATGTCACAAGTGCAAGATGGAGAACCGGAAATTGACTCCTCATTCTCCGCCGAAGATAGAAGCGCCGCCGAATGAACCTCTACGGGCTGCTCCTCTTGCGCCCAGCGCGATGGCGAATCATCCGCCCTACATGTCCCATGTCGTGAATAGGATTTCAGACATAGGAAATCGGCCTACGGATATAGGACACTCGTACGGACCCCGGGCTCCTGTGGTGCAAGCAACTACACCATCGGCTCCATCGGCTATTGCTGCGCCACCGTTACACGCTCCCGCTGTCGGTGTAGCCCCTCCATTGCCACTGACTGCTCCTCACGTTGGGGCCAACCCGATGGCTGCTGCAGGTGGTCCACCGGTCCATGTCCCCCACTACCCGCCTCCCAGCGCCCCTTATGGAGACTGGCGCCGTAGTCCAACCCAACACCCTCCTACTCTTCACCAGGTGAATGGAAATTCTAGCGGATCGAACCCGATTCACCATAATCCCCTTCGTGACCTTCGCCCACCTCCTATTGCTCCTATGTCTCATCACCAAGGACCTCCGATTCAACACGGGCTTGGCCAACCGATGCTCAATGGCATTCCACCGTCACCGCCCCGGCGAAATCCCGCCCCCGTTCAGAATGGCGCATCCCCATATATGACATCCTATCATCCGGGGCATACCTCACACCATAGCCTAACCAATGGCAGTCCTCCGCCGCGAGCTTCCGAGCATGCCTTCTCGCAAGGCTTACTTGGGTCACGGTCGCCATTCGTGAATGCACACGGAAGCCCGCCTCTTCCCCGGGAACCAATTTCGATGAGTCGCGAGTCTAGTCACAGCGTACCTCCTCGACCCAACGATAATCGGCCTGCGAGTGGAGCCAGTGCCAACGCATCGTTGCGGAACCTTCTATTGTGATCATTGGGAGTTGAGGATACTCAGGCCTTAGGAACTTTGATTTACTAGCATAGCACTTTTTGATGATTTTTTTTCCCGTTCCGAGTTCGGCGTTACTCAGGCTGGTTGTATAACTAGAAGGCATATACCACAGGCGTGACGGTCGATAGAGGTTTTAACTCTGGTCAGGATCGAGAAGGGAAGGGGAGTGTCATTAGGGGGGGGGCTATTTCGTCGTGGACATTTGAGACTTGTACAACACGTTTAACTCTTTAAGGTGCCTAAGGTAGACAGAGACTACTTGAGGATTTAGCCTCTTTATTCGAGATACAGACCCAATAGGGAAAGGCTTCGTGGAAATTAGACGCGCCGAGGGCAAAAAATTGTCTGGGATGGCTACTCCAGACAGGTCAATACACTACAGGCATAATTGTGAAGAATATTTTTAGAAACCAACGTCTTTCGTTCAAGATATGTGATGAAGGTGTTGATGCCAACATGAATAAATATCTACCTAGGTACTTATCCAAGTACTATTACTATGAAATACCTCGAAAATACTTAACTTTCCGGATAGAGAAGACGATAGATAGATAGGAGGTGGATATGGGGCCCTACTAGGACTGCTAGAGGAATGAGGCGGGCGGGGAATGCCGCTTATCTCCAACCCGTATATTGTATTTTTTTTTCCTTCTTCTCTAAATATCAACATTTCCACGATTAAACCGATTCTTCTTGAAGAATCCGGTCGCTGGGTCCTTTTCATAGGAAGCTCGTAATAACATTATTGCTTTTCAAACGAGGTATAGCAAGCAAAGATGGATGACGCCAAAGGTCTCGCCCTCGCTATCGAAGAGGCCAAGATCGGATACCAAGAAGGCGGCGTTCCGGTGCGTGTTGTAAATGAAGATTAAATAAATGAGTAACTGCTTACTATAGATCTCGTAATAGATCGGCGCTGCATTGGTTGCTTCCGATGGCAGGGTGTTGGGGCGTGGTCACAATATGAGGGTCCAGAGCGGCAATCCGATTCTTCACGTACGTGTCCATTCACTTACCACGTTTTGTATAATCTAGTATGCATAATGTATTTGGTTTTGGCTAGCTAGGTAGCTAATAGGTTTTGGTCAAATCTACGCAGGGCGAAACTTCTTGCCTACAGAACGCGGGACGTCTGCCGTCTTCTGCGTATCGTGGCAGTACCATGTACACAACGCTTTCGCCGTGCGATATGTGTAAGTGAATCCTGTATCTCCTATATATTTATATATATATTCATGTATTGTATCTATTAAAGACTACCCACTAAAAAGCTGAATGGTCTGGAATCAACAGGTACCGGCGCCTGTCTTCTATACGGCATATCCCGCGTGGTCATCGGCGAGAACAAGACGTTTCTCGGGGGCGAGTCGTATCTGAAGCAGCGCGGAGTCGAGGTTATCGTGCTCGACTCGGTCGAATGCAAGGACTTGATGGATCGGTTTATTGCTGAGAAGCCGGAAATTTGGTATGTTGTTCCTCACTCTACTATACTATCGTGTGCATGAGACTAATGTTCGGGGGGTGGGAAAGGAATGAGGATATCGGTGTTGAAGAGAGGGTTTATTCCCGCGAGGATATTAAGGCGCCTGCTTCATGAGATCCGTAGATGTTCATTTTATATGTTTGGTCTGAGTATTTTCACGTTGAATCAAATGCAATGTGTCGGGCAACTTAATTGAGCTATCACGAAGATTTGACCCAGGGTTCATGAAAGTGTCTAGTGCTCAATATCAATCTGTTGGTCCCCAGGTATCCAAAAGTAAGTCAAATCGTGGTATGTTGTCTGTTGAATAAAATTAGTCTCGAGTTATACTATGATGGATAACTCGTAATGACTTACTTCGGCTCTCGACCAAGTACTGGATGATTATGCCAACGACCCTCATGGAGGAGGCGGAATCTTCAGTTAGATGACTTGCTGCGAGTCCGACAACGATGCCCCGAACGGTAGTTCAACAGAGAATCGAGTAGTCGAATGGAATCTACCCTAGTCTTCCAGCATGACAAGAGATCGATTTTTACGTCTGCATGCCGTCCATCAATCATGATCCTCCTCCGTAACCCCAGGACAGCCATCCATGCTTTCGTCCAAATAGCTGCACTTGCACCAGAAGCAGTAGTTGTGCTCCGTTCTGAGATACTCGACCAGCTTTCGCAGCCTCTCCTCCACTTCAAGCGCGTTGAACTCCTCCAGCTCCGGATCTTCCTCCTCGAGGTCTTCGACAGGAACGTACGCGATGCTCGTCTTCCCCATCGCCTTCTTATCGTCGTCGTCCTCGAGGTCGTCGACGTACTCAGGCAGTCGCGTCGAGCTTTGCTCCAGGTCGTACCGCATCCTGCGGTCTCGCTCTGCTTCCTCGCGGTTCCGGACTAGCGCCCGCCATACGACTGGGATAGACTTCAAGGGCCGCGTCGAGAGTGTTCGTTTCTTCGTCTTCTTTGTCGACTCTTCATCCGCCGACTCATCACTAGAGTCATAAACACCACCGGCCCCCTGCTTCTCATCACCCATCCGCTCGCAGACCTTCATCCCCGCGTAGAATTGTCTCTCCAGCCTAGCCGTCTCCCTCTCCCTCCTCACGCGATCGCGGAACTCCGTCTCGTCCGTCTTCCTCTTCTTCTCCTGCGAAGCCGCCGCCTCGTTGATCTTCCGCTTCCTCTCCGAGTCCAGACCGATGCCGCCCCTGTCCTCCTTCATCTCGGGGCGGATGGGCTCCAGCCGGGCGTTCTCGGCGTTCTCGCCGCTGCCGAGGGCGGCGCCGGCCTTGAAGCCCATCTTGGCCATCATGGCGAAGCCCTTGCTCTTCTTGGCGCGCGCCGCGTCCAGCAGCGACTTGGACAGCGCCTCCTCCCGCGTCTCGCGCTCCTCGGCTTCCAGCTCCGCTTTGGATTTCACGCGCCCTTTGATCTCGCCCTCGCGCTTGAGGCGCTGTCTTCGCTGCAGCGAGGTCTCGGGGGCCTTGGTCGGCTCTTCGCCAAAGGTCATGTTCATGTAGTCATCATCATCTTCTTCCTCTTCTTCCACCTGGGTGGGATTTGTTGTTTGGTGGGTTGGTGTCATGTTGATAGCTGATAGATGGTCCCCTATATGTATTGATGAGGTCTCAGTGAGAGGGTTCCGAGTAGCGAAGCTCCGACTTAGTGAACCTTTCTTCTCGACCACCCTTTTGGGCACCAAGCCAGCCGAATTATGCGTGAGTACAAAGATACTAGCTTTTGAATAATAATTTAAGATGATATCCGGATTTTATTTGTTCATTATTATGAGAAGTAGATGGTTTGTTTAAGAATTGCATTTCAAGATTTAAGCAACCAAGTTCACCGTATTTAAAGTGGGTCTTTTTACATTACGGATTTACCTTCTTGATAGGATTCATTGAGATTCAGTAGCGATAAATTCAAATATCTTCTAATTATAACAATACACTCAACTGCTGCATACAACGAAAGATCACTAGTTTCTAGTCAAGTGGCTGTAAATTATTGGCTCTCAAAGCAATATCAATTGGCTCTATACAGTATAAAATGCGGTCATCAGCGATATAAGCCTCCTTCCTACAACGCCGCCAAAGAACATGGCAAACCTCATAACCTATCCCTAGGTAGTCGTCCAATACAGAATGGTATATAGTTTACATTATACACAGAAGAAACGCCCTCTCACTCCCAACTTTTATGCGTCATCCTCAGGTAGTTCTTCAATCACCTCTTCCACTATACTTATTAACTCGTCAATATCGGGACGTTCATTCGGTTCGACTTTCAAACATTTCCTGACCACTTCTTTGATCGGTTCGCTGATCGTTCCTTCTTCGCGGGCAGCTCCAGCTGGAGCTTTTCCTTTCTTCTGGCCCCTTGGACCCTCATCCGGGAACCGCCAGTCTCCTCCCAGTACACACATACTCAAACTACCACCAGTCTCATCACTACGCATTTCGAAGGGTGACTTGCCCACTAAGCATGCATACAGTGTACATCCGAGAGACCAGATATCGACTTTAGTGTCAATGACGGTGCCGGTCTTGACGTCGAAGAGTTCGGGCGCTCGGTAAGGCATCGTACTGTGCTCCGCAGCTATGTCTTGCGTGGCGATGGCGAGGGACCGTGTCGTTATAGGTATAGGCGATTCGGAAATGGAGCCCAAATCCATGATAATGGGTTGCGAGCCCGAGTCGTCAATCATGATATTGCCTTTGAGTCTCGTGTTAGCGCATCAAATCCAGCTTAGAAAGGATGTTACAAGGAACTTACCTGGTTTAATATCTCTGTGTGCGTATGATCTTCGCTCACCAGGCGCCACGACCTCTTGGTTCACCATCAACGGCCTGGCCTGCTCCGTCTCGTCATCTGCATCTGCTGCTGCGACAGCCTTGTTTCGCTTCCCTCTTCCATTTCGTCCGCCTACATCTTCCTCGCCGGCTTTCGCATTGCCAGCCACCATATGTTCTCCAGCTGGTGGTCCTTTGTAGTTGTGCATGTATCTCATGGCCTGACACACGCCGAGGAACAAGCGCATAAGCTCTCCTTCTGGGAATTTGGTGTGGTTTACTAGGTTCGCATTGATAATGTCTTGTAGGTTTCCTCGTCTATAGTATGGTAGTAATACATATACCGTTTTCGAATCGGCATCGTTTCGTTCGCTCGCGATAGAATAATCGACGCTGTGGATGATGTTGGGTGTGTGGGCAAAGGTCTTGTATGCCTCGACCTCTCGCATCGCCTGCTGGACGGATTCGGCACCGAACGGACATCGGATCTTCTTGAGCGCAAAGAGCTCTGCGGTTGCCGTATCTTGCACGAGGTACACATAACTGAAGCCACCCTCCCCAAGTAGGCGCAGGATCTTGAAGGACCGGCTATTGATCTTGAGGGTGGGCGATCCGGGGAAGCAATTTAGACAATTGCCGAATGAGTAGACGAGATCGAGTAGGAGTTGCGCCATGACGGGCAGAGGGAATTGAGTTGATTGTTTGGCGAAGATGTCCACCAGTATCGAAGGTCACTTGCGCACAGTCTGTCTAGCTCGAGCTACCGTTGTAGTCAAAGTCAAAGTCCAAGTCCATAAGACGGATCAGCCGGTGTTCGTCAAATCAAATTTACCATTTAACAATTGAAAACAGTATAAACAATCATGGGAACTCGAAAAGCCACACAACTTATTCCGATCAACTTGGTAGACTGTATAAAATTAATTGTCGTATGAATAACTAATAATTATCAAACTGTCATGAAAGATATCGTGAGACGTGTACGACGACGGATGAAATGATCAATTACAGAAAAGGTAGGACCCATTTTAATTCGAACTGGCGCGATTGGCGTAAGCTGCGCCACCATCTGCAGCTGACATGGGACGTAACCAAGTTATGCACATATTTATGCATGGCCAAGACGAGATTATCGATACATAAACCCCACCAAAAATTTAAGCTTCGTTGAATTGTGCAATAAACCGTGCTACTATTCCAGCTTTGATTTTCATATGAAGATTTTAAATCTTTTAAATCTTAGACCAGAACAAGCAGGCAATGACCTTAATGAATATTAATGGAGAAAATACCTAATATATAAAATATATAAATCTGGATATTTCTCACTAGAACCTCGCTAGAAAATATCTATCAACGGCATCTGGATCTAATTGCATCTACAACACCATGAATCTCCCATATCAATGTTTGACGATCCTGGGTCAGAGCTCTATTCTCTGCGCTGCACAAGGAACCAGCATTCACACATTCGACCTAGAGAATAACACTGGATTGCTCTCATCATGGTCTCACCCGGCCGCGAAGCAAGGGAATACCAAAGAATCACAAGGAACCGCTCAAGAAAAAGACCTAGATCTTAACGAGCAGGAGAATGGTCAGCCTCCGTCGAAGAAGCGCAAGCTGAGCTCGGATGAGAACGCCGAGATCGAAGAAAAAACTAGCCAGGCTGACGCTAAAACAGTCGAGGCTGCAGCAAACGGCAATGGCAATGGCAATGAGAAAAAGAAGCAGAAGCCTGCTCAGCGGCCAGAGCTACCATTTGTGATTCTCCTAGCCGCCACCGAGGATGGAAGTCATGTAGTTTCTGTGACGGGCCAGGACAAGACATTATGGGTATTCGAGCATGATGGGAAGGGCACGCTGAAGGAATTGAGTCAAAGGTACGATGAGCCGAACCCGTTCATACAGTGAAATGAAGAAGCCAGCCCACTAACTTAATACAGAGTTATGCCTAAACGTCCCAGCTCTATCGCCATTACCAAAGATGGAAGTACTATTCTCTCCGCAGATAAATTCGGAGATGTTTACTCACTCCCCCTAATCTCCTCATCCGTATCTGTGCCCGCACCAGAAGCCACCCCTATCCCTACTCCTGCCCCTGAAACTCCACCCGCTTCCACTTCCACTCCTATATCATCAGCATCAACTTCAACCACGGCACCCAAGCCCTCAGCCAACCGCTTCACAGTGCACTCCAAGCGCAACCTGCGCGCGCTAGAAGAGCAAGAGCGGCAGCTAGCCAAGGGCCAGGAGCAAGCGCGCAAGGAGAAGGAAACACCGTCCTTCCAGCACGACCTAGTCCTAGGCCACGTCTCCATGCTCACCTCGCTTGTCCTCGCCACCGCCTCCTCGTCCGGAAAGCAGTACATCATCACCGGCGACCGCGACGAGCACATCCGCGTCTCGCGCGGCCCGCCCCAGGCCCACATCATCGAGACCTACTGTCTCGGGCACGAGGCTTTCGTCAACGCTCTGTGCGTCCCTGCTGCGCGGCCCGAGCTGCTGGTCTCGGGTGGCGGTGATGACGAGTTGTTTCTCTGGGAGTGGAAGACTGGCCGGTTGCTGCAGAAGGCGGATTTGCTGGGGCCTGTGAAGGAGGTTGCGCATGCTGTGACCAAGATTGCCGTCTCCAAGTTGGCTTCGTATGAGTTGAGCGGTCGTTCGTATGTGCTGGCGATCTGTGAGCAGTAAGTTTGATTCTCACCAATTTTCTTCTGTTCTCTGTTGTGTCTAACCGTATCGAAAACAGGGTTCCGGCATTCTTCATCTCCCAGCTACAGGGCGATGTCCTCAGACACACGCAAACAGTGAATGTGCCCGGCAGCCCACTAGATGCGCTCGTTCACTCGCGATCAAACCAGCCCGCAAAACTCGTCGTTGCGATTGATCCCATGCAGCTGCAAACATTCGAACTAGATGCCGAGGGTAATTGGGAACAGCGTGGCTGTATTCAAGGTGTCGTCGAAGGAAGCACGGATCTTACCCGGAAGGAATTGGACGATATCCTGTACCCGATTAGAAATCTGCGAAAGACCGAGGTGGAGGACGAGGCAGAAGATGATTCTGCTAGGAACTCGGTTGTCCCATGATCCCCGGTGACAGTAAAAACCAGATTTAGCCCGAACAAACTCTCATCCACATCTCACAGGGTAGAAAGAGCCTCATGTGGCCGTAAGTTCAACGTCTTTTTTTCTTGCAGACTCTTTATCATCGTCCTACAAGAAAAGCATATGCCTGAGACACTCGAAGGTTCGCTGGATTATGCTGAAGTTTCGTCCTCAGGACATAAGGAAAATAGGCTTGGACATGCTACTACACTTAAAGACTCGTGGCCAAGGGGAGCCTCAAACTACTTCGCTGAATATGGATGTCTGTGATGTGAGAGTGAGGAATGGGTAACCCGCCAGTTATAAATCTTTACCTATATACTTGAAGGGCGTTGGCCCATACGAATATCTTATAGCCCAATCACTTCGTCATAGATGATAGCAGAAGATCACAAACGTATTATAAAAAAGACTGCAATGGTTGAAATGCAATTAATATAAGAAATATCAATTGTGCAAAGCAAACATGTGTCCTAGTTCCTCTCTATGTTCCGTCTTAACGCCAACTCGCAAGAGCGTCGTGGGATGTGTAAGATGACGCTTGTGATAGTCGGAGAAGAAAAAAAAGACAACTGCAAAGGGTTTAATTAGGAAAAGGCCATTATCCTCCTTTCCCTCCCTCCCTTAACAGTTAGAAATAGCGGACCTGTTCGCATGCATTGGTCATCATGTATAGCAGCCTTCTTCATCCTCTTCTCCTTATGCTTCCCTCGCGCATCTTGTGCTTAGCCCTTCCGTAACATGCAAAACATTCGTTCGTTATCCTCAACCTGTCGTCGAAAACGTTACGCCGTAAGTGTAGCCCTCTTCTACTACTAACATTACCGGAAGAGAGAGAGAGAGAGAGAAGAGCAGAGCAGAATTCCTAAGAGAATTGGGACGAATTATGCAAGTTGTAAAAACCCTCCGACGAATGAACTAAACCATCTGGCTAGACGAAAATGCACTTATTGGGATGCGCATTGCACACGATCGGCGTGGGGGTTGCCGTCGTCATCATCTTCATCCATACCCGCCGCAGCGCCGCCAAACGCTCGGGCTTGTCCCTGGTGGTCCAGGTCCTCTAGATCGACAGTATCGGTCATAGCGTCTGCCGGAGGGGTGATTTGGAGAGCTGGCGAAGGGAGGATTTTGCGAAGGGCTTCAAAGGCCTCTTGGTTGTCTGTCCAGTTGCGCTCGGGGAATTTGACCGAGAACTGGATGTACATGTTGCCGTGGTGGTGATGTCTGTGCGCGGGCATACCCTGTCCTCGCAACATCTTGACGGTGTCTATTGGTGGAATCATTAGCGTAAAAATTCGGTGGAGATAGGGTCTGACGACATTATACATACCTGGCGCAATAGCTTCTCCCGGGAGGACATCAACGCTTAACCATCTGTCATCCAAGTGCTCAATGTAGATTGTGCCACCAGCCAGAGCCGTGACAAGGTCGATCTCGGCTCGGTAGAGCAGGTCATCCTCTTTCCGGGTGAATCGAGGGTGTGGCTTCTGCTCTATCTCGAAGACGACATCACCGGCCTGAACACCAGGAGCCTGGTCACCCTCGCCTCGGAACTCGACTTTGGTACCGCTTCGGACACCCTTGTCGACGTGTACGTGAAGCACCTTCCGGTCGACGATGGTTTTCTTGCCGTTGCAAGACTTACATCGGTCCTTCTCCTTGATAATCTCACCCTCGCCATTACAATCAGGGCAGACGGTCTGGAAGCGCTGGATCATTGGACCCATCTGTCGCATCATGGTCTTCATACCATGGCCGTCACAGCCAGGGCAGCGTCTGACGGCACCCTCCTTACCACCTCGGCCCTCACACTTGGGGCAGATGACAGATCGTTGCAGAGCCAACTTGGAGATCTTGCCCTTGTAGATATCCTCTAGGGATACCTTGTGTGTGTGGTGAATGGTGCGGGCCTTGGGAGGACCGCGGGGTGCCCCGCCCATTCCACTAAACATGCCACCAAGACCACCGCCGAACGAACCAGAGCCGAAGAATTGTGCGAAGAGGTCCTCGGCGGCCATGCCACCGCCTCCAGCACCTCCCTCGAGGCCAGCTTCACCATATTGGTCGTAGATTTGACGCTTCTGGGTATCCGATAGAATTTCGTAAGCATGTGAGATCTCCTTGAATTTCTCCTCGGCATCAGGGTTGTGGGCATTCTTGTCTATTAACTAAGTCAGCAATACAATACATGGTTATGTTTACTGCAGCTAAGCTAGGCTAGGCTATTTCGTAACATACCAGGATGCCATTTCAAGGCACTTGTCTTGTATGCCTTCTTCAGTTCTGTTTCTGTTGCTGTTGGCGCAACCTGAACAAAGAGATTAGTAATTTTTCGGTTTATGTACGTTTTCACACTTGGAATTAGGAACATACACCAAGGGCATCGTAGAGCTTCGTCTCTTTGACCATCTTGTCGGTCGGGTTCGCGCTTCAGGCGTAAGAGTTGAGAAGAATGTAGGATCCGGTAATGGGTAGTGGACAGGTTAACCGGTCAGATTAGGCGGTATCTTCAGTAAAGATTAGCTGTCAGTCAATAGTGCGACTTCGAAACTAAATATGAAGTTTGGAGAGCGGGAGCCTTGTATGTCGAGGAGGAAAAAAACAAAGTCGGAATCAGGAGCCCCACAAATGCGCGAATCTCTTGACAAGAACTTCCATGTAATAACGAGTTGATGGAATACAGTGGAAAGTGTCTTTTAGTCAATGAAGAAAAGACCAGTGTGACTTACCAAGAATTATAAAGGAGAAGGATGGATGGAAAAAGTTGACGAAGGACAAAAACTGTGAAATTGAATTGTCCTTGGATTTGCTTGTGTATGTAAATTGTAAATGGTCTGGTTAGTGATGGTGCACAAGATTGGTTGGCGGATTCAATGGTGGGATGCCGTGGGTGCCTCCGTAGGTAGGTACTTGGAGTAGAGTTGCTGGAAGGTTCTGGCTACGTTCCTGCCTCAGATAATAGCCCGCACTCCGATTCGAGAAGGCTCTGCTAGTTCTGGGTTTCAATCAACGATAAGGCCTAAGAATGCCTAATGGATACCATTGGAAGTAAAAAAAAAAAAAAAAAAAAAAAAAAAGAAATCTTGGAAGAAATCTAAAATCGTCGCTCGATTAATAGCATTCGATTTCTAAGAAGTGATCGGATTTTGAATCTTATTCTGTTCGCACCAACAACTACTACTTCTCCCGCTCCGTTTCGAGGCTGGAGATTTTTCTTAGTGCGCCACTGTCCTGTCGTAGAATCTGATAGAATCGTGGCTTTGTATCTTAAGTACTGTACTGTATTATTGGGGCTAGAACTCGGAACTTTAGCGGTAAGTTTGCAGTAATTTGGGGCAGCTCAGCCTCAAATATACTTTTAAGTACTTTGTCCCCGGTTCTCTTCTTTCCTATTTTCGGCATTTAATTTGGACAGGTGCTGCATGCGATGTGGAGGTGGTTACACGGTGCCGTAACTCATGTAGATTAGTAGCAGTATCCATTCACTAAAGTCCTCTAATAGTACAGTGTGTAGGGCTCTCTTCAATTCAACATTCGATGTCAACATGAATGTTAAATGCATTGAACCTTTGTACCATGTCAACTTAAACAGAACTTGTGCAGCAATCTGTGTTACTAGATTTTATGGACTTAGCTTCAATTATTAGAAAGACCCGAGTATCGTTTCTTCGAAGGCGGGAGGGAGGCCTTTTCTGCATGCGTCTTGTTGACACAGCCTCACCATCGTTAGGCGTTTTCAGGTTTCTCCAATGCATCATTTGCAATGTCATCAGCTTCATAGTTCCACAGCTTACAGGGTGATGCAAGTACAGCCGGAGGCCACATCTTTGACATCAACATCGTGGCCTTTAAGCAAACTATTTTATCTGAGCCTTGCCAAAACATCAACACCTGGTTCCACAGCGCTATTAATTAAGTGGAAAAGTGAATGGAATCAATCTCGCCTTTGCCCAATTCTTTATATACTCCGTAGGATAAGCTTGCAAGACGCTTATTCTATTTTGACTGTTGCCCACTTCTAGATCTTACCCAATCAGCGGATAGGCAAGCGAGGCTTTCTGACGTGTGCCGAGCCGAATTTTCTTATCCACTTTCACAAGCTCTTGCGTGAAGCGGAAGACGGTAAGATTCTTATTGATCTCTTTAGCCGATGGAAATAGAGTAGCTCCCAAACCATGGGGCTGAATCCTAATAACAGTTCGATCAACCCTTAGTTTCTCTGCTGCTATCCAGCAAGCAAGCGTCAAATTTCCGATTCAACTACCTATCAGGCTTCGTATTAATTCAACCAATTAGAATTTGCCTTCTCTTTTATTTAGTGCATTTTGATGTCAGCTGCGAAACCGATGGAACCATTATGCGCACATGGTAAAGTGGTATTAAGCAAGATCCCTTTGATTAATACTTAATAGTAACTACCCAATCAATAGTTACTGCATACATAAACCTGGTCTCAAAAAAAATACGGACTATGGTATCTCCTATTACCTATTTGCGTCAAAAGCATCGAGTTCGTCCGGTACATAGTAAGAACAAACCTGCCAATAAGGCTGAAGGCCGATGAATCCTAGCGGACCTTGTGCGGGATACGGATATATGTGGATCGTTACCCCTGATGGCCTGGGACTTATTCAGCTATAATTATCAGGCGGCCCGTCGACGAATCTATTAGGTATCTCGCGCATGCTCAACTAGGCTAGGTGACATATGTACAGAATAATTACTGATCATTTCGCGAACTACTTCCATTATCTCAACGTGGGTGCGTAGTAGACAGGTAGGTTTATCAATAAGAAAACAGGTGTATGTAATCTTGTAAGCTACAAAATGCCTATATTACTCAACAGTTAGATAATTACATTCAATGCTTTTAACTACATCTTACTATATTGATCATGTACATGTAGCATAACTGTAGAATCAGTTTAAACATTTACCCCAAAGCATGCGTGCGTACAGTAGGATGCAGGTACATAATGTAAACAAGCAAATAGTGGCTAATCCTATTACACAAAATAGGAAAAGAAGTCGACGCCATTTTACGATAGAACCCTAGCAATGCTGAAATGAGTATTCCTCATGCCTGAGCATATCCTCGTTCAAAACGAGCCGCAACAAGGATACTTTGGAATCATTACAGCCCTACGAGGTAAAATGAAGCTATCGCCATCATTGCCACTGTTCGTTTCGGCGACAGTAGCGAGAATAAGCGAGCAAGGCATGGGGCAAGTCATCATTAAGATGTACATGGTGCATAACTAGCTCAAGGTGCTGAGATAAGCTTGGCGGACACCGTTAAACTTCTAGAAGAAGATCCTGGTCTTGCTTCTCATTGGTTGCGCTATAGTTACTAAACTGCTTGGTAACGAGATGACTAAGGGTAGCCAATTATAGGGCTGGATTGGCCCCTGCCCCTCGAGATTTCGGCCTATGTTCTATTTTCAACTGTATCATCGTGCCTAGACCATTTTCCCTATTGAGCAAAGCGAGCCCGGTCGCTCCAGGTTCACGAGCCACTACCTCACCACCGTTCGTCGAGTCTTCGCCAATCAACTTGCCAACTTAGAGTCACATTGAGTTATTACCATGTAAGATCGCAGATATCATGCCATGCGTGGCATTCTAGAATATTAACCCTACTTAACAATAGAGATCCACATGGTGATCGTCTTCTCATGGGAGGGAAAAATGTACAGACTTACCCAAGAAGAGGGAACCCTCAAGCGGTGGACTCGAGACGGGATCCAAAGTCGGCATGTCCAATTGTGGTACGTAGCTTGGAATCATGATCGGTGATAGGGCTGCTCGTATTCTGGCTTCGATGGACATACATAATAACTACGGACCTCCTATCACTCAACACCTCCTTTACATATAACCAGTCGCTTTATTCCCACCATGCTCATCTTGGTTAAGTCGGCTCTTCCAGAACATTCAAATTTGCGAAGCTAGAATCGATCACCTCGTAGGGCTGCATATCTGCTGGCGCCATGGATAGAACAACCACGAATACTACCACATCAGGCCGAACAAAAGCGCCTAAGAAGAGAAATAGCGACATACGGAAAGAGCAGAACAGAATCGCGTCTCGTGCCTATCGTGAGTCAATTCGTGCAACTTCAACGTGTAGTTGCGCCATCATCCAACACTTCGCTGACCCCATCCCTTAGGAGAAAAGCGCAAACAAAAATTAGCACTCCTTGACGAAATTCTAAAAACCGATTCTCAAACGGACTCCATGAGTTCGGCATCCGACGAAACGGAAGCGCACTCGGCGTCGTGGAGCAGACAGGCTTCGGATAGTCCTGTGCCAGCTGCCCTCGTCCCCACGCAGTGGTCCACAGCAAGTCCATCAATGTCTTCGGCCGTCCCATCCTATGGGCACAACACCTATGATGGCTGGATGAACCCGTTCGAGCAGCAAAACAATGCATTTCCTACCAGCAATGACTACATGAACCCGTTCATATCCCCGGAAGTCGGAAGTAACTCCTTGGAAGTCTCTAGCTCATACAGTGTGCAGCCCATCTCGTCGATAACGTCGGCGCCCCTGACACCTCCTGTGCCTCCTATTCTATTGGATCCCCTGCTTGGTGGCGGCCACTACACGCCGCAGCATACGTATGCTACACATCACCAGAATATTGCGGATTCCCCCGACCCGGTCTACGGCGACGACGAAATTCAAAGGCAACTATGGGTTGCTTCCTTAGAGGATAATACATTGGCGGCGCTTGAGAAGTTTGCGGGATTTAGTCATGTCCAACAACAGCAGATATTAGCTGTAATACAAAAGAGGAAAAACATACCCAGTCACCAAGGCCTAGAGCTGAGATACCCAGCTTATCAATCTACGCCTCCACCATCAGGTAAGTGACTTGATTTTATCACTGCTATACCCCCCGTAATCATGGATAGTTACTTATACGGTTTACAGCACGATTTATTAACACCGATTATCGAAAGTATCAGAATATGCGACATGCCTCTGGATCACCTGTTCCTCATGGGCATCGTTGAATGTTATTTTAGACGAATTAGGACCACGGTCTCAACGACAACAAATCAACATGGTTTCGAACTTATCAAATCACCACCAAATGCCCGTTGGATAGATATCAAAAAGGCAACCCAAGGTTGCTTCAAAGTTCGGACACGTTGAATCTGAAACCACGAATACGCTCTCATCAATCGATATTCGCCTATGCCACGGGAGGCTAGGTAAGAAGAGCCGACAAACAATATACAACGAAAAATAAGAAATATTTCTAGGCTGGCCAAGCACCCACCTAATACGATACATTGAACGTTCACGCGGGCCATCACAAATAGTGCCTCTTGGAGGTTATGATATTAAATAGATCAACTGCTCAGTGCAATCAAAGGCTTAGAGGTAACAACAACTTCAGGCATGAAGTAAAATTAAAACACGACTCAAAAGTGTCAAGGAAACATCATAAGTTTTCTACAAAAGACGATAGGATTGGATGGTCTCTAGGAAGAGCCCTGAGATAGATGAAGGCGAAGGACAGGGTGATGAGAGATCTTAACATATCTGCCAGCGAAATTTCGCCAGACTAACAGCTGAATGTATTACCATCAGTAGACCTCACAAATATAGACTAGAACGACAAGCTATATATCTATATAATGCTGTAATGTATACCTTAGATACCCTTTGAAATAATATCTAAAGAGCCCGCAAACATCACACATTTACTTAGCAAAGGAACTCCATGTGATGGGTTAGCCTCGAAGCCACATGCGAATAACGCAAAACTAGAGCTCTAGAAAGTATATCATACCACGATCACTACACCATGATAAACCTGGACTCGAAGCATTCCACCCCACAAATCGAACGCAAAGAACTATTCTGCCAAGCGAGTTTTCTCACATGGATTGCCATTTCAGGCAACTGGGTACTATGTACTACCATGAGCACCGAACCAAGCACGAAGCATATGCGGCTGTGGGGTGTCCTACTAGAACCACTCATGTACTGTTATGTAGAGCTAGTTGGTAGTAGTTGAGTTATTAGTTTCCCGCTCTAATCCGATCCGATCCGATCCGGAGAAGAAGGATCCAGACAATAGCCTATTCGCTATCTAGTCCCATTTGTAGGTAAATTTAGAGCAATGATTAGAAAGGTTATAAATCAATACTCCCTTAAACAAAAACTGCTTTAAGATTGATATCTCTGAAAATCCCAGACGTAAACAGACCAACCACGTCGAAAAGGTGACGGTGAATGCAACTCAGGGGCTCAGGAGTATTATAGAGAACCGGGATCTCGAGCCTCAGCATCAGCAACCCACTTGTTCACTAATCATTCTGACAACGCGATAACCATGCATTAATCGACCGGGATCAGTATTAATAGAGAATCCTTCCTTATGTGTTCCTTGCTTCCCCGGCCCCCAGCCTTGCTTACCGGATATCGGTTCACTATCCACATTGGACATATATCCATACCACACATTTAACCTTAAATCCACGAAGAGCAGGTCCATTAAATTACCAGAGGTGCTACTATTTCTAGAACCTCTACTACTGTAATTGTATCTACACCTATTGCATCCAACGTAAAAAAGCGTAATACGAGCCAACCTATTATTTCTTCGCGGCGCGTTTCCGCATTTGCTTCTCGCGCTCGTAAGCATTTGCCTCGCGACCCTCCTCGCCCTGGATCTCGGCCACGAGCCTCTTGTATTTCTTGTCGTACGCGGCGTCCTTGGCCTTCTTGATGCGGAGGTGCTCGCGCGCCATGAAGTTGGCGTCCTTGCGGAGCTCGCGCATCGCTCCCTTGCGCTCCTTCTTGTGTTCCGCCTTGAGCTTGGCCAGCTCCGCGCGGTCGCGGTCCGGGTCGTAGTGCTTGTTCGGGTCGAACGAGTCCTCGAACTTGGGCACAGCCGACTTGATGGGCAACGGGCGGTGGTGGTGCAGTTCCAGTGGTCGTCGCGCCATGTGTGCTAGTCGGAGCATCCTGTCTAGCTTGGAGGTGAGTTTCTCGACTTGCTCGTTGAGAGCAGCTGGAAGCTTGGTTCTGCATGGCTTGCTGGCTAGATGGGCGAGGACCTTCTTGGCTGGTTCGAATGTCTCAAAGAAGGCGGACTTGCCGCTGAAAAGGTCTGCTGCCGCATCTAGTAGTTGAGTGGTGTTTGCTAATATCGCAACTTTGGTTGAAGCAGCATCTTCATCGGAAAGGTCATCCCTGATGCAGTCCGCGGGGGTTAGCTTCCTGACAGTGACTGATTTGGCGTTAGCAATCCGAGTTCCTGTCATAGGCTCGTGGATTGGGAAATATCCTAGAAACCCAGTCGCCTTTTCTGGTGCAAGGGCGCATAATGTGTTCAGGCAAAAGTTCATTACTTCAGGAACATAGCGCTTCGATACTTGCTGGTACTGGAGACCCAAGGTTGACAGATAAGACCCTTGAGTGAAGTCTGTAATCTGTTTGGGGACTTTCTCAAGATTCCGCGAGATGAGAAGCCCAGCCGGCGTGGCTACCTGGTGAAAATGATCTGACGTTGGAAATATAGTTCCAATTGCAGTTAGAAGCACCAGGTCACCAAAGTTAGGAGAAAGGGGCCTTGATTGACCCCATTCTTCAAGTTGCGAACGAAACTCGTTTGCAGCTTCTATAGGGTATGACTTCGCAAGCGAATGAATATGCCTGATAATGTTCTCGAGGACTGAGAATGGTGGCAACTCCGCGAGGTTAGACAAGTATGCCAAATATCGAATGAGCATTGCCACAAAGGTAGCGAGTTTTGACTTATTGTCGCTATCCAATTTGGGGTGATATAGTGCTCTGATTCTTTGCACCACCGTTGGAATATGTTGTATCGGAATAGCTTGTGTCGTTTCAATAAATTCGTCTAACGTCCGCGGGCAGGCGAATATGTAGGGAACTCCATTTGCATCCCCTTTTGCATCGGTTGTTATACTGGAGCCCGCGAGTCGACTGCTAAACACCGGATTTTGCGTCTCTTCCTCGTTTAATAGTCCCTTCGTAAACTCATCGTCGTCTTCTTCAGCGTCTGAACCTTCTTCATCCGATGATTCATCGCTTTCGACAGGTTCCAGATCTGAGC
The DNA here is from genome assembly GCA_002120315.1 of Hypoxylon sp. CI-4A. Lineage (NCBI taxonomy): Eukaryota > Fungi > Ascomycota > Sordariomycetes > Xylariales > Hypoxylaceae > Hypoxylon > Hypoxylon sp. CI-4A. The sequence continues at coordinate 819,008 of KZ111525.1, forward strand.
CGCTCGCTATCAAGTCATCTTCAATGATGAAATCGTCCTCGTCATCAAATCCAAGTTCTGCCGCAGTCGGTCTAGTTTTGATACCTTTTCCTAGTCCAAAATCATCTTCTTCCGTTTCTGTAAATTGGATCGGTCCATCAGTTGGCTCCTCTGGCTGATCGTCAGAGGCGTCCTCCTCAATCTCGCTATCGCTGACTTCTTCGCCGCGCATTCTCTTCAGTCGCTTCTCCTCAAGCTTCTTCAACTTTTCTGACTGTTCCTGGGCCTTTTCCTCATCTGTCTTTGTGCGATCCGTGGGCTGTGCTCTTCTGTCTTGCGCCAATTGTCTGAGGCGCATATCGTAGTCACGTTCCATTCGTTCCTTGGCAGCAGCCGCTGATTCCGGTGCTTCTGTCTCTGTACCGTTCGAAGTCTTCTTTCTGTTGAATAGTAAATCATGGAGGTCTGGGAGCTCCATATCGAGCTCCTCACGCATGTCCTCGTCGGCGTCTTTGGCTGCTTGTCGCTCAGCCTTGTAGAATTTTGACTTCGCAATGACTTCTTTCATAACCTCCTGCTTCGTTTTCTTCTTCTCTGGTTGCCCATCCGCCTGTTCCTCTTCATCCTCGGCATCGAAAGGTCGCACGCGCTTCGAACCGCGATGCTCGTCATCGGAGACCTCTGCGTCAGATCCAGCCGAAAGATCGTCCTCCTCAAAGTCGTCTACCAAGTCGGGACCATCAAATGACAAGGACTTTCCCATATGTGTCAGGCCTTCGCTAGGCTCGTCATCTTCGAGATCGAACATATTACTCTTATGACTTTGCTTCTCCCTCACGAATCTTTCTTGCATCTTCTCTTCGGGTGTCATGAATGGGTCATTTTCACCGAATCGTCGATCTAAAATTCCGCCGACTTTATGGCGCCGATTGAGTTCCACGAGGAGGGTTTCACGTCGCTGTAATATTTTGTCAGTACACAGAAAAAAGGTATCATTGCATCGCACGGAAGACTTACTCGTTGCTCGCCGAGTGACTTTGCTTCGCTAGGTCGCCCTTTGGTAGCATTGCTAGCTGTCGGCCTATTGCTAGTAACTTGAAATTTGGGGCCTCGCGCATTGTGTTTCAAGTCAAAAGGATTGAATTGTTCTCGGATGCCTTCCAACTCGGCGGCTTTTTGGGCCCTTCTGTTGCTGTTCACCTTTCCATCCTGCGCATTTTTCTTTTTCTGCTTTTTAGATAGTTGTGGACCAATTACACCTTTCTCTTTAAGAGAGGCCTTCAGCCTTTTCAACTGAGAGCCCGGCATGATCGTATGGTGTAATAAAGAGGTTTGGCGTGAACAACAGCAAAAGGATGTGAAAAGTGATGGGGTTTCGCATATTCACTTTTTTTCGTCGCAGCTGGTGCTTATCTTATCGCCCCACTACCAAAATGGCAAAATCCAAGTCAGATGGCCCACTTATTAGAGTGAGAGTTATCGATAATGCGATTTAAACTTGAGCTTGGCGGGCAAGCGGGCAGCTAGCTACATGAACTCAATTACATAACCTTCTTTATCGTTCGCCAACATTTATTTCTTGTCGAGCAAACATACCTAGGTTTCTATGCGATAATTATTCATATGGGAATTCGATATCTCACAAAAGATGGGGGCTTCTTCCTTTCTCAGAGATGACCGGCTCTTCGCCGTTGGTCTCGGCTTCACGACCGTCGGCTTCCTCTTTGCAATGCGATCTATTTTAGAGCATTATCGCGACGAAGCTGCGATTAAACCGACGCCCCCGAAAACCCAATACATCACCCAAGATACCGAAGATTCACTCAAACAGTCGACTCTTTATAGTCTTCTTGATCATTACAACTTTTCTATTCGAGACACAGCACTAAGAATTATTACTGGACGAGCTATCAATGACACCTCTGTCATCAACCACCTTCTATGGGGTATCACGCGCGAAGATTACGAGGAGCGCATGGAGGCTTTGAGGGCGCTTGGGTTTGCAATGGAAGATCGTATGTAATTGAATCTTTACGGTTATGGTGACAACTTCTAAGTTTACAACCCCAAAAGTTTGGAACGTATTTCGTAGCTGACGGGTTGCTAACCTACTTCTGAAGATACTATGCAGGAACCCTTGAGCGTCCTTAATACCCCCAAAGCCTACAGCGCACTTGTCAGATCGCTTGAGCTATGCATCGACGACGTAGAACACGAGAAGCTCGACGATCCTCTTTTCGATGAGTACCAACTCCGCGACATCGGCGAACGACGCTGTCTCCTGCTCGCCGTCCAGCTGATCCACCGGTATGGCATCGAAAAATTAATCAAGGCCGGGTTCGTTGAGAGGTGGCTGGCACGATTACCGTGGGGCGATACCGATGAAGAGAGACAAGAGAATTTCGCCATGTACCTGAAACGACGAAAGAACCGGATCAGTGATATTTGCTTCCACATCCAGTCGACCAAATTGGGGCGCAAGGCCTTGTACAGAACGAAATTGCTTAACAAAAAGGGAGTACATCATCGTCCCACAACCGGCAACATTAAAGTTGTGTTAGAAATAAGTATGACCAACGAAGATGGTAACGAGGATGGATCGCGAACTGAATTTGTTCCGCGTATGACTGGCCAGACTGCCGAGGAACAGCGCTTACGCAGAAGACACCGCGAAGCCATGGTTCTGAATGACGGAACACATTCTCTAGGTCGCGATGACATCATCGAGCGGGAGCGATGAGAAGATGTCGCCTCCTATCAATATTAATACCTAGTCAAACCTCTCTATAGGGTTATCGCAGTTTAGTTCTGCGGACCCCAGGTCATAGGGACCGCAATACCCCAGAGCAACACGATCTCGCAAACGGATGGCGTGGAAGTCAACCCGAGATTGGCTTTAGGACCTGACTAAAACCACAGGGAATTTAGAGGAACTTAGCCGAAGCTCATACAATAAGACCGATATATGCTTTGGGCATATGGGCAAGATTGCAATAGCATCACACTGAAACCCAGGTTGTCGCTAGCGATTCATCACACCGAACTCCGACCCTAAGTATAGGAGCCCATTTCAACGGGCGGGTCATATAAAAACTCCCTCGAAATATTAAGGCCCAGCTTAATTAGCATGGCTATGGCGAGATACTTCAACCCAACCCTCTATCAATCATCTTCATTTTGGGGGTTCTCTCAGGGTTGATCACTGACACCACGGCAAACCGTTTGGTTTGTGTTCGGTTGATTTGGTTGCCTTCTTCGGACACCATAGCACGGCGAAGTATGAATGTTCGCTGAGAGGATGCCAAAAGTTGACAAATGTAGCCATAATTATTGGTGTATTACATGAAAAGAAGCTTTGGTCTGATTTAATAATAGAAGAAAAAACCATTGGCTCCTGTCAGCCTGTGAGCTCAGGTTAGGTACTTAATTGCCCGTCTGCCTGTCAGGGGGGAGGCTTGGAAAGTTAACCGACATCCGAACCATCAATGTTAGCTTCCGAGACGCTACCAAGCCCGCTAGGCAGATATAGGAAATCAATCCTAATCAAGAGTGACGCAAAGCCGTTGAGATTTGTCTTACAGACCAGGGGTTTCGGTATGTACCGTGATACTAACTTACACCGTCTTTTATACAAAGGTAATAATATCTTCAAGTCCAAATCTCATGGCCTATCTGATAATTGATAGGTTATATGGGGATACAATTAAATGCTGCGTATGTTGTTTACTGTATCAACTGTGTGTTGCCGATGTAAACAAAGAGAAATCTGCAACCCCCCGTCATTTGGATAATGTGTGAGAAGCCAATGATATCCGCCCTCCTGCATGTGCTCGTGTGTTGCAGCGTGTGATGTTGCAGTAGAGTATCCTTAGCTACAGTAGCGTAGTTTTAATTAGGGATGATTCGTGAGAGAATTGAGGAATCATCGGCGTTGCTATGTCGAAGAGCTTCCAAAAACGATAGGTTTCAAGGTCTCACCGCCTGAGCACTTGTCTGATCTGACCTGTCATTGGCACATGGTTGGCTTCTTGTTTATAGCCTCAACATGGCGCTGGAACCCCCCATGTACGTACTCAGTGCGTAATGAGCTGCATGTTGGATTGGTGAGAGGAGCGATAGAATATCTGTGACTTAGATCTGAGAGCTTTTCAGTTTCACTCTTTATTAGTTGACTCTGGTCATTTCTCACCACCATCACTATTATCACCAACCACCACCACGCATTCGCTTACCACCTCGCCACCACTGCCGCTCGTTTAGGAGTCACCCCCTCTTTAGCTGGTGTAACACTATAGTAGCTTTGCTGCCCATACCTACCTGCCTAGGTACCTACCTTACATCTATCGTCTATATACGTCGATTCTGGTTGGGCTAAATTTACACATATTATCTACGTGAGTACCTAATCATCAAGTATATTTCTCCTTGGTGCATAGAGGATTGCGCTTTGTTTCTCTAGGATCTGACAGCAGTGTCTTGTAGTTTCGAGTTGTACTTTCGAGATACAGAGTCGCTAAATTTCTTTCTGATAACTTCCATTTTGTCAAACGCCACATCGACTTCTCCTATTCGGCATTCGAATCGTTCGTTAAGTCAGACGTTTATATTTTATCAGGAGAGGTAGGTACTGCTTTGGTGGCATTTGCAAATCCCAATGTTTTTTATTATTATCACGGTTGCTAGGCATTGTCCCCTCATACTATGCTTATTAACACTTATCCCTTTTCGGCTCTAGTGTAACCCACCTTTGCTGGGTTTCTGCCTTTGTTCATTGGCTGAGACCAGTTCCCCCTATCCCGGCTATCCCAGCTGCCCAGGAAGCCCACGCGACTGCGCGACGGCTACCAGCAGCACAGCGCCGGACGCTGTTTTTAGTGGGTTATCCATAGAACTGTCCCCCCATTAGTGGTGTTCAGGGGAACGGCGGGATTGGACGAAGGCCTATAAGTCCCCGCCCCGAAATCAATAGCGGGTAAAAATAACAACTACGACACACCAAGGAGTGTGTTAAAGAATATTTGCCCACCATGAGTTCGACAGCAACAACTCTTTCTCTGCCACAAAGGCAACACACTTTGTCTCGGTCCCCCAGGAAATCAGGAATTGCAACCGCCTCTACTCCCAATCTTAACGGTTTATATTCTTCTCATTCCAGGCTTGTTCCGAGCTCGAGCGTTCTTGCGCGCAAAGCTTCATTTGCTGCTCTTACCCCTGGCTCACTAGCCGCGATTCCTGATGACAGCGAAAGCTACGCCATAGATAGTGTTTTTACCGACTCATCATCGCACCCAATGCCTCCCTTAACGCCCGCCAAAGGCGCCAGGGGCGTCGATGACTTCGCCCCCGGTGATATAGTCGAGGTTCCTGGGAACATGACCGGAACGGTTCGTTTTGTCGGCTCAGTCGCGGGAAGAAAAGGCACATTCGCTGGCGTGGAGCTGCATGCGGATTTTGCTGCGCGCGGGAAGAATAGTGGCGACGTCGACGGGTAGGTTTCAGCAATCCCGTTCCGTAGTCAACTTCCGTTTTGTTTTATTTGTTCTTTGCTTACCATTGTCTATCACAGTATTTTCTACTTTACTACCGCGTCCCCCGGCTCTGGCATCTTCGTGCCCATCAATAAACTATTAAGGCGCGACTCGCCGCCCACGCCCGCCAGTGCCTCGTATCCGCATACTCCTGGATTGAAAGTTGCAAGTCAAAATGCTATAAACTATACGCCCCCAACCCCGTCGCTACCGACATTCAGTAAATCTCTTGGGCCACCTAGAGCCCCCAGTCCCCAAGGTAAACAAAGCAGAATATCTCTGCCGCGGCCAGAATCCCCCGTCCGTAAACTACAGTTGACTCCAGTACCTCGGTCGTCAGCAACGCCAGTTCCGAAGCCGCCCCCTCGGTATGGAACCCCTTCCATATCTAGATTTACACAAAGCGTCAGGGGCACTTCTGGGGACCCGAACAAGAGATTAGAAAGGAAACCAAGTATAGTTCCCAGGAGCGCGTCCGCAATGGGACAAATACCCAACTTCGATGAAGACGAATTAACGCCTCTTGGTACGCGTCCTAAGGCCAATGGAGGCCTCGGCTCGATGTCTTCCTTGGGATTCAAGCGCCCCGCATCCCGAGCAACTCATGTAAACGAGGAAGAGGTCGAGCGCCTTAAAGGTCAACTTGAGGACCGAGATCGTCAGCTAAAGGATCAAGCCTCTGCTTTGGCAGAAATGGAAAGCAGTCTTACGGAACTCACAATGCTGATAGATCAGTCGGACAATGGACGAGCGCGAGCCGGCAGTTTGGACGACAAGGACACTGCGCAACTTCGAGCGATGCTTAGGGAGAAGAACGAGAAGATTGCTATGCTTACTGCGGAATTCGATGCACACCGAGCAGACTTCCGTAGCACCATTGACACACTGGAGATGGCTAGTACCGAGACCCAGAGAGTCTATGATGCAAAGATCCGCGAATTGGAAGCAGAACTCCATGAGGCGCAGGAACGACACGATGATGTCGATAGTGTAGCTCGTCAGCTTAAGCAGCTTGAGGAGTTGGTCCAAGAACTCGAAGAAGGCTTAGAAGACGCTCGTCGAGGAGAGGCGGAAGCACGTGGCGAAGTGGAATTCTTGCGCGGAGAGGTCGAAAGGACTAGGACGGAATTACGAAGAGAACGCGAGAAGGCCGCAGCGGCAACCCTGAATGGAGGCGAACATGGCGAGGATAAAATATCCATGTCGAAGGAACTTGAGCAGAAGGAAGATGAGATTAGAGGTCTCAAGGCTATCATTCACTCGCTCAGTAGAGATTCCGTTCCTGGCTCTGATTCCCCAGAGAAGACTCCCACGCAACCCCAACGGAACAACTCGTTCGACAAGTCTCGACCAGACTCGATCGAGGGTCGCTTGGCAAAGGAGAAGTTGGAACGAGAAGTTCTTGAATTACGCAGTCTTGTCGACAACAAGAACGTCAGAGAAGAAGAGCTCGAGCGCGAGATCGAGTCCCTTCGACGTAATAGCGCATCGACCTACCGTGTTAGTTCCGCGACTCTCGGTAGCGCCAACCGGTCGTCCTATCGTGATTCTAAGGGAACTGTTGTTCTCGCGCGCGAGCCACATTCGCCCGAGGCTACTCACAAGCGTAAGCCTACTCTAGACACGATGCCTGAGAGTGATGCATACTCCTCAGTTACGGAGACGAGCACGGCTTGGTGCGAGATCTGCGAGACCAGTGGGCATGATATTCTTTCTTGCACCAATATGTTCGGAACACAAAACGAGCAGGCCAAGACTGGAGCCAGTGACGAGGCACCTAACAGAGCGGACCGAGATTCTGTTCCGGAAGAACTCGAGAACATGTCGGTTCCTGCTGATGCCAACGAGGAGGACACGCCTCGCCCCTTGTCTCCGATAAAGCCGAAGGCAGCGCCGGTACTCCCACCGGCACCTGTGAAACTTCTTCCCAGTCCACAGGACACCGCGCCATTAGCCGGCAAAGACAGCGGAGTGGTAGATCCGGAGAAGTGGTGTGCTTTGTGTGAACGTGACGGACATGAAAGCATTGATTGTCCATTAGAGGATGCATTCTAAGGTCTATGCCCACGATATCAGATAATGACTCAACGATCCATCACACATCTAGGGAGCTCAAGCGAATGGGCATATCGAGATACCCCTGAAATTAAGACATAAGACGATGCGCAGGTTTTACTGGCATCGATTTTCTTTCGGCCACATCCGGAGTCGGTCTTTTTCTTTAATTTCCAAAAAGAAACGCATTGCAACTAACGGCTGATTCGGGGCGATGATACCAGACTTCCCTCCTTGATTACCTACATACCTAACTACCTTATAATCCGACTGTATCCCGATATATCTATCTCTCTTTCACTTATTCAGCATGTATATGCATTAGGGTCGGGTTGGCTTGGGAAAAGCTATGGAGATGGGGATATGATATCCCCAGAGAATGATCCGAGAGGGAGATGTAGTATAATTATAATGAGTTTAGGAGTATATTCCAGCTCTTGTTTATCCTTACTACTACTAGTTTAGTAGCTGTATTATAATAATGCATGACTTAATGCTTTGACATCCCCGTTTCTGAATTACCTTGAGTACCTAACTATCGAACATGTCGACGAAGCGCTTAATGCAATCCACGAATTCGCTTCCCGTCCCTCGCAAGAACCTCTTAACTACATATTCGAGTATGTTTTATACATTATGAGGTAGCCCGCTATCACTAGCTTCCATAAATTCAAAGTGACGGGACTAACCGCTAATGGTTCCTATTAAGCGTCTATTCTCAATACTATGAAACCAACTAAAGCAAAGCCAAAGTATCTAGTTAGCATGAAGCTTTGGCAAGACCTGAATGGATACTACATGTAGTAATAAGATGGGACTAACATGCTTTGGTGAAGCTAATATGGTCTTACTTTTAGCTATATATAGTGGCATGTATAGAGATGAACTAGACAAGTTAAGTTTACCACATATATTGACCATGGTGAAACTTAGTTTAAGCCAGGCAGGTATAACTGTAGGATATAATTGAAGGAGCTAAGGAACAGAATAAGTGAAATTGATTTTCTACGCGAGTAGTTTATATCTACTTTGACCATCTCAACTCTCCATCTCAATATCAGTCCGAATTTGACACACCATCCCAACCCATGATGGCCTTAAAAGCTAACCCTCCGATTACTGAAACCAGACAAGGCCTATGTCTTGGCAACGCTGAAGGTTAAAAGGACACAAGATCAATGCTATGATTTCGCTAGCAAGGACTGCATGGGCGCAGCAGTGGTTTATAGAGATGATCCCCGATGATCGTCATATTTTCATATGTTAAAACAACCCGCTGGAGGATCTACTCGCTCAATTTTCCACGCTCTGCAATATTATCGCCGATTTCGAGGATGGAGGCTGCAACACTCTCGTTCATTGCGACACGGGGGTGTCCCGGCCCGCGACAGTTGTGATTGCATATCTTATGCAACATCACCGATGGGGAGCGCGCCAGGCCCTTGATTTCGTCCAACAGATGCAGAATGTTCTTCCCATCCGGGCCTTCATTGATTGAACAGCTGTATGTTTAGCAGGCAGTCGAGTATACTCTAGGAAGACACAAACCCAGAAGGGAAGAAGAAGCTTAGATCAGAGTATAAAGCTTACCTGGTGAGAAAGGCTGATCGACAAAGATGGCGCGGGATACCCGAAAATAACCTGATACTATTAGATGAGAAGGATTTCGTGTGTACGTGTTCCAATTCACGATGACCATGGCAGATGCTAACTCCGTTTCTGCATGTAGGGTCGGCTCAAGATCAATCTTCTGAAAGTACACTGGTCGGAGATTCATCCGTTATGTTATCGTGAGAGAGTTAGGCATGACCTCGTTGAAATGGCATTTTTCCGTCGTTGCTTCAACGTCAAGTGGGAGAACCCAAGACCATAGCAACTTCTCTGGAATTATACTTGGATTCTCTTGCTTGAAGTTTTCTTCCTCTCAGTTACTTCGTAATATGTACATTAGGCATTGTATGTACGAATACCTAGGTACATACGAGACCTACATACGAGCTGGGGTAGCACCGGCTGCAGCATCCCAGCGCCTGACGTAACGATAGCTCTTCCCCGCAAAAATGCCAACACCAAGCCAGTCAGCTGGTCCTTCCCCAGCCCTCCATTCCAACCCCCCTGCGTCTCAGGAACCCTCGGCACCTACCGCAAGCTTGCCTGCCATCCCCACCACGTTCAGCTATCGCTGTCCGGTTCGTAAGAGCTCCAATTCCACCAACCTATGACCTTCCTCCTACCTAGATCCTATCATCACAATCATATTAGCACCCCATCCCTCCGTTGACATAGCTCGTCAATAACTACACTCTCTGCGGAACTCAGGTAGTTTACCGTACTACGACCGAATCCTTCATTTATACCAGTATCCCATTGAATTCCGTATCCAATTCAAAGCAAGCACCTTCATTTCCAACGGCAACTTGCATCTTTCACAGCAGTTTAACAAACACATACCTCATACATCACCATAGCACCAGACCTAAAACCCGATTACAACCCATTGGTCACCATGGGCGGTGAGACCACGAAGCCGAAGGTCATTTCGACCGAATACCCCGTCCGGGCACCCGCTCCGGTCGGCAAACGTATATCCCACATTTACAAGGAACGTATCACGCAATTCTACTCCAAGGGGCAATGGGAGAAGCGGAACCTACTTGCTATGATGTACGAGGGTGTTGCCTCTGGACAACCCCATGTTCAACTATCCACATGGGCCGCCCCAGGTCTCTCAAGACCGACGTTTGACGAGGCCGTGAAAGGCACCTATAGACCTACACATGTTGGCGAATCTTTCGGTCCTTCGTGGGCTACCCATTGGTTCAAGGTTATACTCAACGTCCCCGATGAGCTTCGGAATAAGGAGCATTTGGAATTCCAATGGGATTCCAACTGTGAAGGCATGGTCTGGACAGACGACGGAAAGCCCCTACAAGGTCTCACTGGCGGAGGCGAACGAGTGGAGTGGATTCTTCCTAAATCCTTCCGAGATGGCAAAGATCATACCATCTTTATCGAGATGGCCTGCAATAGTATGTTTGGCAATCCGACTGGCGGTGATACCATCCAGCCACCAGACCCAAACAAGAGCTTTCAGCTTGTAAAAGCCGATATCTGTGCCGTTAACCTAGATGCCCGCCAGCTTTGGATTGACACTTGGATCATTGGTGATGCTGCGAGAGAATTCCCTGAAGATTCCTGGGAGCAACACAAGGCCTTGAATGTCGTCACCAACATTATTGATTCCTTTGTGCTTGGTGATAAGGAGTCAATCAAGAAGGGTCGCAAGATTGCGCAGGAGTATATTGGGTCCAGCGTAGACTCCTCCAAGGTCTATGACAGTGAGCTCACCCCTCAAGTCTTTGGTATCGGCCATTGTCATATCGACACTTGCTGGCTATGGCCCTGGGCCGAGACAAAAAGAAAGGTGGCGAGATCCTGGTCAAATCAGTGTGATCTGATGGACCGATACCCCGAGCTGAACTTTGCATGCTCCCAGGCGCAACAATATAAGTGGCTGAAGACTCTCTACCCTTATGCCTTCGACCGAGTCAAGCAGAAGGTGAAGGAACGTCGGTTCCACCCGATTGGTGGCAGCTGGGTTGAGCATGACACTAACATGCCAAGTGGTGAATCTCTTGTTCGACAATTCCTATATGGACAGAGATTTTTCGAGAGCAACTTCGGAGAGCGTTCCCGCACGTTTTGGCTTCCTGATACCTTTGGATATTCGAGTCAGCTCCCTCAAATATGTAGATTGGCTGGCATGGACCGCTTCCTGACACAGAAGCTCAGTTGGAACAACATCAACAACTTCCCCCACACAACCTTCAACTGGGTTGCCCTCGATGGAAGTCAGGTCATATGCCACATGCCGCCGGCTGAGACCTACACTTCTGAGGCTGAGTTTGGTGACGTCAAGCGCAGCGTCACACAACACAAGTCCATGGACCAAGATCACACCTCCTTGTTGGTGTTTGGGAAGGGCGACGGCGGCGGTGGCCCGACCTGGCAGCACATAGAAAAGCTGCGACGCTGCCGTGGCATCAGCGACCAGGTCGGTCGTTTGCCTAGAGTGCACCTAGGAAATAGCGTTGATGACTTTTTCGACAAATTGGAGGAAAAGGCCGATTCCTTAGTTACCTGGTACGGCGAACTCTACTTTGAGCTTCACCGCGGTACATACACAACCCAAGCGAACAACAAGCGCAACAACCGAAAATCGGAGTTCTTGCTACGAGAACTGGAATTACTAGCTACTATTGCATCTCTAAAGTACAGCTCTTATAAGTATCCAAAGGCCGAGTTTGACGAGATGTGGGAGGCGACGCTCCTTTGCCAATTTCACGACTGTCTTCCCGGAAGCGCCATTGAGATGTGCTATGATGATTCGGACGAGGTGAGTATGCTTGGTTCAGTACTATTACTCGGGACGCTAACGTCGTCTAGTTGTATGCCAAAGTATTCGAGACAGGCAAGGCTATATACAGCGACATCTACAAACTATTTGGGGTGACTCCGGTGGGATCTTCTGGTGTCAGTGGCGAACCGGTTGCTCTAAGTACTCTTCCATGGCACCGAAAGGAGATAGTCGAGCTTTCTGAGACTGCTGTTGGTGTCGCTTGTGGTTCCGGAAATATTGTCAACATCAAGCCGTTCAAGACGAGAGCGAGCAAAGCCGTTACCATCGAGGAAGTTGGCGAAGGTATTTTCGTCATGCAGAACGATCAACTAACCGTAAGAGTTGAGAATGGCAACATCACTTCTCTTTTCGACCGAAAAGTCGGACGTGAAATCATTTCCAAGGGAGGCAAGGCCAACCAGCTTGTTATTTTCGACGACAAGCCACTATATTGGCAAGCGTGGGACGTCGAGGTGTACCATCTTGATACACGCCAAGTCGTACCTTATGGCAAGACTAAGATTTTCGAAGACAAGGAGCACCGGGTCAGTGTCTTGACCGAAGCCAATGTTGGCGAGAATAGTTCTATAAAGACAATTCTAAGCTTATCCGCCGCCATTGAGGGTCAGCAGTCGTATGTTGAATCCACCGCTCATGTGGATTGGCACGAGACTATGAAATTCCTAAAGGTTGAATTCCCCGTCGATATTAGGAACACCGAGGCCTCTTATGAAACCCAATATGGCATTGTCAAGCGGCCCACGCACTACAACACTACCTGGGACATGGCTAAGTTTGAGGTATGCTGCCACAAGTTTGCCGACTTATCTGAGCACGGATATGGTGTCTCGATCCTTAACGACAGCAAGTACGGTTTTGCTACTTGTGGAAGCCTCATGCGCCTCTCCCTCCTGCGATCTCCCAAGGCCCCTGACGCACATGCAGATATGGGTAAGCATGTGATCCGATGGGCTATCTTGCCGCACCAGGGCGAACTCAGCGCCACAACTGTCCGCGCCGGATACAACTTTAACCACCCATTGACGGTTCTCTCTGCATCCAAGACAGCCGACATCTCTTCGCTCTCAACAGAACCTGTCAAGCTGACGGGCGATGAGTCGTTGATCTTGGATTGTGTGAAGCGTGGCGAGGATGATGAGGACGTCTCTAGCGACAGCATCCTTCCACGTCGCAAGGGACAGAGCGTCATCATTCGAATCTACGACAGTCTCGGCGGTCGCAGCACAGGGAAGATTAACACCATCTGGAATGTCAAGAAGGTATTCAAGACCAACATTCTCGAGGATGATGGAGAAGAGATTAAATTCGACAAGGACGGCGCTTTCCAGATCTCGCTAGGACCTTTCGAAGTAGCCACCTACAGATTGCAGCTATAGTCCACTGCTATGGCTTCTAATACGAATGAATCCCTCGACGTGGAAGGTGTGAAAAATTACTGCCTTGTCAATTAGCTTGCGGTTGCACAGCAGGGAGAGATGAGTTATGTCAAGTAAATGTTGAAAATAGCGGAGTTTGTCAGATTGCTTCTTTAGGTACCTCCTAACTTACGAATGAGGGTAGGGCCTCTCTGGAGGGGGGTCATTTGAGCGCATAGATTCAGCTGGAAAAATTCAAAATTGCTCGTTGGGATGTTCCGAATAGATTATTAGGCGTCAGAGACATTCAAGTTGTCAAATCTGACTTACCTCGTGCGTGCAAGATTCTGTAATGTTCCAAGCAAGCGATTTTCTTTCCAGAAGCTATAATTTATTAAGTCAATATATTGATATGTGCTATTGTAGGCAATCCGCGACTTGTAGTTTTATGCATTTACGTCGGCGGGAATTCACCCAACGATCTCCTAGGAAGTCAACAACACAGTACATGCATCGTCTGGATTTCCATTGCGGACTGTGTTCCCCGGTGATAAACGGCGGAGCGCCCACAGTATAAATCGTCCAAGCCAATCAAGACGTGATAATTTCTACTGCATGCAAACTTCGGATACATCCGAATAGAACGAAAAAGCAACTACCGAGACACGATACCCACGTCACTCGTCACAGAGCTGGAATATACATGTCGATCCCATTAGGTTCTGGTATATTGGCCAGATGAATGGTACCACATGCCGGCGGCTGACCTCGTCGGTGCTCCTCAGCCGCACTGGGGGCCAGGCCGGCCGGCGGAGTAGACACTTCCTGTCCAGCTCACGATGGAGAACTCTTTCATCGCCGCTGTATTCTCGTGCCAGCCAGGGAATAATACCTACACCAAGTTCACAGTTCCAAACGAGAGGCAAGAAAACGACCTCATCTGTACGACTAGAGGACCTACCCCAGGGCCCCCTCAAGATCGACGATGTCTCGCCTCTACCCCCTGCCGAGCCCGAAGACGAGGGCCCCGCGTATCCGACGGTGGTACTACAGGCGCGGCGGAACATGCAGAGATTCGACCGCTGCGTGCTGCTTACCCGCGTCGGCGGGTTCTACGAGCTGTACTTTGAGCAGGCGGAGGAGTATGGTCCTCTGTTGAATCTGAAGGTCGCGTCCAAGAAGACTAACGCTGGGCCTGTTCCCATGGTATACTTTCCCCCTTTTCTGTTCTTTCACTCTTAAAATGTCTGAGATTATAGATATTATTATAGGGCGCTGTAGAGATAATTATATATTTATATGTATATGCTAACTTTCTGCAGGCTGGCTTCCCGTTCTTCCAACTCGACAGATTCTTGAAGACGTTGGTCATGGACTTGAACTCCTACGTTGCTATAGCTGAAGAGTTCCCTAATGACCCGGGTGACAAGATCAAGTCGAACGGCCTGATGCACGACCGCAGAGTCACTCGGGTCATCACGCCCGGCACGCTCATCGATGAGAATTTCATCGACCCTTATGCCAATAACTATGTCATGGCGATTCATGTTAACGCTGACCAAGAGGCTGTTTTCTCCGAAGCGAGCGATAGTAGCGGTATACGATCACTGCAAGTATCCAGTGAAACCCCGATAGGCCTGGCGTGGATAGACGTGTCCACGGGGCAGTTCTACACGCAATCGACAACCGTCACATCGTTAGGATCCATTCTCTCCCGTGTTGGTCCTCGAGAAGTCGTAGTAGACGAAGTCCTCGAATCCCACAGAGACCATCAGTTATTCTCAGTTCTGGCCGAGGATAAGCACCTGATCACGTATGCGCCGCATGGGAAGCACTTACCGCTGTCAGAATGGAGCCCAATGCTCGAGTCAGAGATCCCAGCGCAGACGGCAGAGAGCTTTACACCGGACGAGGTTCAAGCCGGCAGTTTGCTCCTGCAGTACGTCAGGGACCGTCTGCAGGGTCTGAGCATGAAACTACAGCCGCCGATGCGGTATGAGCACATGTCGGTCATGATGATAGACAAGAGCACGATGCGGTCGCTCGAGATCAAGCAGACGATCCGCGACGGCACTTTCAGGGGCAGTCTGCTGCACACCGTACGGAAGACCGTGACCAAAGGCGGCGCCCGGCTGCTTAACTCGTGGCTGAGCGCGCCCTCGACGAATTTGGAGACGATCACGTCTAGACAGGATCTTGTGGAGTATCTGATGCAGCACCCGGATCTCCGCGACGAGATCGTGCTATTGCTACGGAGGAGCCATGACTCGCAGCGCCTGGTGCAGAAGTTCGCGCTTGGCAGAGGCGATCCGGATGATCTAATCGCTCTGGCTAATACCATCCGAGCGACTCAGGACATTGTTTCCCTCCTTGAAGCCTCAGGAGAAGCGGATGATAGCGACCTCTCAAGTAAAGGAGCACCCTGTTTCACCCCCCTCCTCTCTCGCATCAACCTCTCGGAACCCTCCAACCTAGCGACCCGCATCCAAACCTCCATCGATGAAGAAGGCCTAGTACAGCAACACCGCGACGAAGACAGCGAGGCCAGCCAGCTCATGAATCTAGCCAAAGACGTCGTGACATCCGAAGGCACCGCCGCCGACGTGTCCGCGCTTCCCAAAAGCGTGACCTCGTCAACCGCTACCACAACCACCAAGCGAAAAACGAAATTCGTCTCGATCCGCGACCACTACTCCCCCGGCGACGACACAGCAACCTTCGTCATGAAGCCCGAAGCGAGCCCCGGTCTGCGCTCGCTGCACGCCAAGCTCGCCGCTCTGCTGGACGAGAAGTCCGAGCTCGCGGACCACCTGCGCGAGACGCTCGGCGCGGCCAGCCTGACGCTGCGCTGGACGCCGACGCTGGGCCACGTGTGCCACGTCAAGGGCGTGCGGGACATGCGCAAGCTGACCGAGTCCGCGTCCGAGATCACGGGCAGCGGCAGCAGCAGCAGCAGCAGCGGGATGACGGCGGTCAGCTCGAGCCGGAGCACGCGCGCGTTCCACCTGCCCGCGTGGACGGCGCTGGGGCGGCGCATCCACCAGACGCGCTTTGAGGTCGGGGCCGAGGAGCAGCGGCTCATGGGCGAGCTGCGGGCGCTGGTTGTTAGTAACCTGGTCAAGCTGCGCCGGAACGCGGCCGTGCTCGACGAGTTGGATGTTGGGGCTTCGTTCGCGAGGTTGGCGGAGGAGAATGGCTGGGCTAGACCTGTGTTGCGTGATACTCCGGATGGCAGTAACAGCAGCTCGGAGCATATTGTCATCGGTGGTCGTCATCCTACCGTCGAAGCTGGTCTGCGCGAGCAGGGACGGTCGTTTACCAGTAACGACTGTCTTCTCGGCGTTCACTCTCCTCCCCTTGAATCCCAATCCCAATCCCAACCCCTATCTCAACACACTAACCCAAACACCAACACCAACCAAAACGGCAACCTCTGGCTAATAACCGGTCCCAACATGGGCGGCAAATCCACCTACCTGCGACAGAACGCACTCCTCCTGATCCTAGCGCAAGCCGGATCCTTCGTGCCCGCCACCTTCGCCCAGCTGCCCCTGACCGACGCCGTGTACTCGCGCGTCGGGTCCGCCGACGACGTGTACGCCAACCAGAGCACCTTCATGGTGGAGATGCAGGAGACGGCGCTGATCCTGCGTAATGCCACGCCGCGGAGCTTCGTCATCATGGACGAGATCGGGCGCGGGACCACGCCCGAGGACGGGCTGGCCGTGGCGTTCGCCGCGCTGCATCATTTACTGCTTGTGAACCGGTGCCGCGCGCTGTTCGCTACGCACTACCATGGGCTTGCGGATCTGATTGCCGAGCGCCGGATGCATGTCGATCAGGGCGGCGGCGTAGATACTTACTGCACTGATGTTGATGAAGATGTGGGCGGTGGGTTTGTGTACGTGCACAAGCTACGGAGAGGGGTTAACAGGCAAAGTCATGCGCTCAAGGTTGCGCGGTTAGCGGGCTTGCCCGAGGCAGCGATTACGACTGCCAAGGAGGTTCTTGAAGAGATTGATAGTGGTATGTAAGATACCAATGACCAGATGCTGGTTGGGTTCGGTACATGGAATTACGTGGACACATAAGAAGAGGATTGCCTTTACGACAGCAACAACCAATTAAAATAGGATGAGAAGACGGATTACGATTGTACGATTTAGAATGGACAAGTCTGGTTTCTGGTTCCTGATTCTAAAAGCGAGTTAGCACTCTACTCCTTGTACGATATGTACCAATAAGTAAAAAATGAAGATGATAGTGTCTCATAGGGTTGTGATGAAATGTGTCATCAATGAAAGATCAGGGTTAAAAAGCTCTTGAGTTTCGTTATATAATCATAGAACACTGAGTGATAGTGGATAGGTATGAAATAAAATTAGACTTACCATTTACGATGAGGTTAAGCTTTGCTTTGCAGTTAGCAACGCATACCATACCATCATGTCACAGATAGTAGAAGCCCAAGACCTCAATTCTTCATCAATATTCCTCAATTGACCGTTAAAGGACCTATGTACCGTCGATCTCGTACGTCATGTCGATATCGTAAACCTAACCGAAGCCCAGTTTGATGCCAATCCGAATACACTATGATCATGCTGAAAAGTTTAGTCACTAGAGGATGTGTTAGTAAACCCGATACGTTAGAACTTGGGGGGCCGGAGAAAACGTACAAGAGACCACCGAAACCCTCATCACCAGACTCCTCCTCGGACTCCTCCTTCTTCTCCTCCTCGGCGGCGGCCGCGGTCGTGGTCTCGGCAGCACCAGCAGCCGGGGCGGCAGCGGCGTAGGCGTCAGGGTTGGCAATACGGTCCTTAAGTTCGTCGATCTCAGGCCAGCTGTAGTCGGTCTCGATGGCGACAGCCAAGACCTTCTTGTAGCTGTTGACCAAAGAGTGGATGACGGAGGGCAGGGTAGGGAAGTTCAAGGCCAGCGACAGCGCGGCGATGGTGGTGATGGCGCTGGTGAAGGACTTGAGGAGCTGCTCCTCGCCGATGTCGAGGACGCTCGGCGGGAAAGCGTTACCCTGGTCGTACACCTGCGAAACACCCAGACCGTAGGTGAAGGGAGAGATGTTCAACATGTTGAGAAGGGTAGCCTCGGAGGGACCGACACGGGTACCAGACTCGACGAGCTTCAGGTCGGTGGTGATTTCGATGGTACCACGGGCAATCTTGGTGGGGACACCGAGAGCCTGGAAGAAAGAAGTCTTACCAGGCTCCATACCGGTGTTTCCTGCGGGAACCCAGACATCGGCCGGGGCGACGGCACCAGCACGGGCGGGAGCAGCGACCTTGTTGGAGAGAATCTTGTCACGGATGGTCTTGAGGTCACCGTTGGTGAAGACAAATCCGATGTTGCCCTTGACGTGGGGAAGGAGACGCTCGTACTCGGGGGTGTCGGGGATGAAGGTCTTGAGGGCTCGGCGAACCTGAAAATCGAGCAATTAGAATAAGGATTCGCGCGGTGGATTGCGGATTGCGGATTGCGGATTTGTAACTTACCATGGTGTTCTTACCCATCAAGACAACAGCCTCTCCACGGAGAGACTGTCGAATCTCGTGCATCTGCTGCGAGCTGACATTGTCGACGGTGACGAGGAAAACAGAGCTGTATTCCTCGAGCAAGCTCTTCAGCTTGGGGAACTATGCGGCGAATCGCAAGTCAGTTGATGATGATGATCTCGAAATCAATTGCTGCGATAGATCAATTTACTTACGTATTCCGCCTTCTTCTGCTTGCTGGCTCCCATGTCTTCTTATTTCTGAAGTTAGGATTTTTAAAGCCGGTTTGGTTGTTGATTGATGGAGATTTAGGTGAAGCTTGTCAAGAAATCGAAAAAGTCTCCAGAGAGTTGGGGCTGGTCAAATTTCGGCTAATTAATTTTTGAGACGCGACAAATGTGTGCACTTCTCACTGTCCAACTTTCCCCGCTAGGGCTTTCTGCCTGTGCATCAGCTTTTCCCTAGTGCTGTCTTTGGTTTAGCGCTGATTTATTCTTGTCGGCCATGTGCTAAGTGCATATCTATAACCTAATTGAATTGCTTCACTTCTTACATAGGTATGTATAGGAGCATACCTCTACCCCCTAAGTATCGGAAGAGAGCTACGACATCACCATATTTGGTTTAATTTACACCAATGCATGGAATTCGACTTGTTTTATTATATTCTAGATATTGTTACGTATCAGGGGATTTCTTCAAAGCTTGGCACCTCACCGTGCAAGCCCATCTCTGCGGCAGCTTGTAAGACCAACTCTTCCGTCTTCTCATCGCCGAGACGTGCGATTTGGCTCTGTAAGAAAGCATCAAGAAAGTTGCCTAGCTCTTCCTTTTTGATGTCATCCGGGAGATCTTCACCTGCACTGAGTTCTCCAGATGCAATGAGTTCCCGGTGCCTTCGCTTCAGAAAAGCTTCAATTTGCTTTCCAGCGTGCATCAGTCGTAAACCGCCTTTACTTTTTCCGGTCCTCTCCAGATCCATTGACCCCACGTGCAATTCAAGCACGATGATATCTGGAGGGGTGAATTTGAATATCTGGCGCAATGCTCGATATGACAGCAGAAGACCGATTTTGTCGTCTAGCTTGCGGAATGAGTGTAGAATGTATCGCGCTAGCTGGGCGTCGATGCCGCCTGCAGCAAATATATGAGCAGATCTGACAAGCTCAGCGAATAATAACCGAGTCCTTGATATCTCCTCTAGAAGTTGCCCTGGGAGCATTTGGATGAGACGGTTAATTGGCAAAGCTTGCCAAAGAACCAAAAAGGTCCATGAGTCTGGTTCGACTTTGTAGTGGTTGGTTAGATCCCGGGAGAGCTCCGCAACATGCTTGCCCTGTCCGTCTTTCAAATATGAAGAGAGCAACTGGTTCAACATGAAAGAGTTAGGGGCGATTTCTGCATCCCTGAACGCCCTCCAGAGTTCCTCCATCTTGGTATGAATTGCGCGTTCTTTGTAGTTCTCCGCCAATAGAGAGAATGTTTCCAAATTCGCCCTGGGCCAACCCTCTCCAGTTTGCCGTAGCCTGACAAAAGTAGCAAGATTGTGCATGTCTTTCCTAATATTTATAAACTGCATTCGGGCATTGATCATAGGCCAAGCAACTTCTTCAGCTTTTTGTATATTGTCGGCAGTACCAGACCTCAGCCAAGCGCCGATCAGACCGTTGACTACAATTGCCTGTGGCATGACGCCCCTCGACTTCATGTGAAGCAAGACATTGTAAGCACCTTCCAAATCGCCAGCACCTATCAACCGCTTTAGCCATTTCCCATAAAAGAATGGGCTGGCTATGCTAGCAGGCACTTTATGGGTCCCATGCAGGTTGACGGTCGTGGAAGTCATCATCTCAACGAAGATATAAAATGCGAACTCGGTCTGGTTCGAAGCCAAGAAATACGATATGACCTGATCGTAGTCGTCAATCGTCATCGCGTCACCTAGGGTAGATCGCAATCGTTGGTACATCTCGAACCCTTTTTCCGCAGTTGTAGGTTTTTCGGCACACATCCGAATGAATGGTAATAGAAATCGGGGGTCCTTCTCGTGGGGAGACTCGAGAAGGGTGTTGGCAACCCGCTCCGCTCGAGTGACATCGCCTGACAAGCAATGCATCCGAAGACCTAACTGCCAGAAATCCACGAAAGTCTCTGGTTTGGCACCAAGCGTGGTGACAAGTCTCCTATGCGCCGTGATTGCCTCATCCTTAAAACCGCTTATAAAGGTGGCCTCAATAGCTAGTAGTTGTTGATCGTCGCGCAGAGTCACGCCTGCTTTCTCCATATCCTTGGCTAGAATATGGATATGGGACATGCGATTGGGATTGTTGTCATGGTCTGCAGCGAGAATCTGCCACAGCAAATCCCATATATCTGCATGGACCAACCCCCATTTCTTGGATAAAGCTATTCGTGCCGCAGAATAATACTTCCATAACGAGTTGATCCTCTTCAGATTTAACACTCCACCACGAACTTTCCTACCAACGGTTCGTATTATGTTGTTTAGTTGTACTATATGTGTTCGATCCTGCGGCGAAGGCCAGTCCTCTTCAGGCAATAACAATGAAAACTTGGGTAAAGTTTCATCTTGAGATGAGGCTCGCTTTCGCAGCTTCTCGGCGCCTTGTTTCCCCCATATGTCTTCGACAATTTTGGTAAACTGTGTAGCTTGTTCTAGCTCTTGCTCCATTTCTTTCAGGCGGGTTTCCATCTGGCCATCGGGGTCCATCAGCGACTGCCCAAACTCGTCTTCGTCCTGCAGGCGACGCAGCCTCCCTCCCTTTCCCTGTTCAAAATAATTAACTGATATCCTTTCATCTTTATTTTCCTTCAAGAGGCCCAGCGCTGCTAGAGTCTTCCGACGTTCTTCGTCTTGTTCACGAGGTGGGCGAGGCGGGGGTGCTGAAGCGAGGGGTTGAGTGGCTTGCGAGGAAGAGCGCCGAAGCGCCCATTGCGCAGTTGGCTTCTGCTTCCGTAGAGTCGACAGGCAAGATCTGCAGATGTAGCTGTCGACGAAAAGCGACCTGGGAGGCATAGCGGTGGTGTATTATGTTGTATTCATCTGAATACGTGAGCGGCGAAACGCTGCTGAATCGCTTCGATAAAAAATTGAAGACGATAAAGCCGATAAAGTGATATCACTGTTAGCGCGTGTTAGCGTGTACCTAATGAGTCCCGTCTTTTGGTTCCACTCATTTAGCTATGGAACTTATCATACATGTACCACTTTTCAATTGTCGAAAATACCATTTATCGCAGTACCTACCTAAGCATAGCAGTGATATGTAGTTCAATGTGTAAAATACCTACATTATGTACCAATTCAATCCTAATATGAACTCTTAATTACATACATATGATAGTTTAATATAAGTCTCTCTGAAATTTTATCAACTAGCTCTATTTATAGGTACTTCATAAATAGGTACATCGACGTCACTTTAGGTGCAGGACGGACAGGGGTAGACAGGGATCGAGAACACTAAACGGAGACCCTGCCATTTGGATCGCGGTAACTTACAAGTTACAAGACGCGTTCATCCAATCATCAGAATAATTCCCAACGGCAGCTGTGTCGACGATGGCACCCGATGAGCCCCATGGGGAGGTATATGAGGAAAAACAACATCAAGTACTAGTTTCCTAAAACAAAACATGCCAATCCGGCACTAACAGATATTAGACCGCTTACATCTTTGACCCGTCAGAGGGAGCCAATGGTGCAAATCGACCTGCTAAACGGAGAAAAGTATCCAAGAGACCAAGCAACTCGGGAGCACAACAGCCCGATGCTTGGCTTACCTTTCAGCCCCTATTAGCAGGCTCCGAGAATGAACGTTGTGTTCGTCTTCGCCAGCAATTATTTGAAAAGTCATGGTCTCAGATCGATGAAAGGATCCAGGTTAGTTATTACAACTGCTTGTCTTGTTGCAATGTGATAACTCACAACTAGGACCAGGGTATACTTCGCAAAACAAACCAGTCTACACTGGATGAGGTGACCGCATTTCTGCAAGCCACTCCCGATCATGCATCCAGAGGCAGGATTCCTTCAGCTTTTATCATCACCGGTCCAAATCTAGCTTCTCAGGATCTTCTATTCGAGCAATTGTCAGAAACGTTGCAAATCCAAGTCGATGCGAAAGTCGTGCGACTAAGATCTGGCGATGCTTCTAATCTGAAAGCTGCCTTAAAGAAGATCATACACGATGTCACAGCGAGGGAGACGGCCGATGACGATGATTTGGAATTGTCTGCGGGCAAAGATGTAAGTCAATCCATCATTTTTATGGAAGCATTTCAATTGACATTCCAGGGCCATAAATACCTTAATTACGATCTCGAGGCTCTTTATGCTCATCTCAAATCTAGCCCTCGTCGTCATATTATTATAGCGTTTCAGGATAGTGAGGCATTTGAGAGCGGTTTACTATCCGACCTAATCTCACTTTTCAGGTCTGTGCCCGCTCAGTTCTCTCACCTCTATCTCGTGGCTGACGCTTCTTTAGCTCATGGCTTGATCGCATACCATTCGCATTGCTCTTTGGAGTGGCTACTTCGGTTGAACTCTTTCAGGCGCGACTCCTAAAGTCCACATGTCAATGTCTTTATGGGGACCAGTTTGATGTCGAACAGTCGGCATCAATCATTGAGAAGATTTTCAAAGCGGCCATCGCTCACTCCGAAGTCCCGTTACGACTGGGCTCATCCCTCGTACATAATCTACTAGAACGGCAGCGGGACCAGGCTTCGAGCATCCCAGTCTTCGTGAGCTCCTTGAAAGTAAGTTAAATATTCACGAAACGAATATGCGCGTAGTGTTGACATTTTAGTACGCTTACATGTGCCACTTCTATGCAAACCCCCTAACGACATTGTTGTCCGACGACATAGAGCCCAACATGGTTCAGGCCGAACACCTAGAAGCGGCGCGCTACTTGCCGTCATTTCGCCAAGCTGTAGAAGCAGCAATTGAGAAGGGTGACGTAAAGCAGGCGAGGTTGCTTCTTAATGATGATCGACACCTCAAGACTCTTTTACGAGGCTGCCTAAAAGAAGCTCATCGATGGTCATTAGATGTTTTGCGTAAGCTCAAAATCCTGACCGCTGGGAAGGGTGTTTCTACCAGCTTCACCGGACTTTATCTAGATGCTGTTTCGCACGGAATCGACCTAGACCGAATTACCGAATTCACGGATTCAATCAAGCGAATGCAACCTACAGATACTGAAGCTTTTCTGAGCCAGATTGTAGATGACATTAAAAACGGCGACCCAAGTCTAGGTCTCGGTTCGTGGGTTAACGAATCCAAGGATTCAGTTTCATTATTCACCGACATGATAGCCGAGATCAGAATATTGCAGGCCGATGCCGAAGAGCAAGGCAATGTTCTCCGAAGCAAATATAACAGACAAACCAAAGTGCTAAGGACGACTGTTATCGCTCAGAAAGTGCAGCTCAGTCAGGACACTGCGACTCTTACGAAGGAAGACAAATCTTACACCGAGCTGACAGACAAGCTTGTGGAGCATCTCAAAGAGACACTCCAATGCGACAGCGCCAAGGATCTCTGCTTTAATGAACTTTGGTTCTACGACTCCAAGGCGCCCTATAAGGATGTTTTTATCCCGCGACCAAGAGGAGTCGTCGAGCGAGCATTGTCACGACCTCACGACTATCTCAATTGTTCTTGTTGTGAAACAAAGGGCGACCACATTGTTCCAACCTTGCCGACAACTGCCATCCTATATCAACTCTACCTTGAGACCGGTTCCCTAATTAACGTCGCGGACCTCTGGTCCGCTTATTTCGCCATTGTTGGCGGAGAGGACGAGGAGGAGATGGACGAGAGAGCTGCGCTTGTTCTGTTCTACCGTGGAATGGCCGAGTTGAGGGCTATGGGCTTTGTTAGGCAAAGTAGGAAAAAGGCAGACCATGTTGCAAAGCTTGCTTGGAAAGGGTTTTAGAAAGGGACATACAAACTATACGCGGGGAGGCCACCAAAATAGTATCGAGTTTGTTCGGGTACAATCAGAAGTCACTCGGGTACAATGACTCTTCAGGTACGGGAAACTAGAGTTTGCTACCTAGTTTTATTTTCAGAGGTTCATCACCTTTAATATGTTGTTAGGCGTGATTCATGAATCAAAGACCTCGAAGTCTAAGACAAAAATCACCATTAAGCCCATAACGGCACTAGCGAACAAAGAACAATTCTAGCTATTGGAATATACTGATCAGAAGCGTCGAGCACAACGACAAAGAGCATCATAGCAATCCTCGTACATACAAGAAGAAACCCATGCCGCCTCGAATCTTTGCGTTGCACCTCATGTCCTCATCCCAGCAGCTGCGTTGAGTATAGAATTTCCAAGTGCTCGTTTCTCTCCTAACGTCCAGTCATACTTATAGTTATCATTCGCCCATAGCTGCTGGCGGCTAGACACGATCGTCGAAGGCCAAAAAAAATTGAGTTAAGGATTAATTAAAAAGAACGGATTAAGAGTCAATCACAAGCCTTCTCGCGTTATTATCATCATTACTTTTCCATTGGAAGTCACTCATTCATTCATTCATTCATTTATCTATATCGCATCGTCTACTCGTCTCATTCATTTCGAAGACGACCACATCCAAGAAGAGAAAAGAAAAAGTCTACGCCGAATACATTCAGTTAGCGAAATACAAACCGAACAAACCGAATCTATCTTCTTTTTTTATAAGATTTAACCATAGCGAAAAAAAAGAAAAATAGCAAACCCCGGACCCTATATCATACACATACCACGACCAACACCACCATCAACGATGGAGAACCAAAACCAACCCCTACGCAACCCGCAACTAGCCCCTTTCTCCACGCGCCGCGCCGCCAAAGACGCCGCCTTCCGGGAAAAGCTGCAGCAGATGGCGCTCCCGCTAGCACCCCTGGTACAGCTGACGACGGGCGAGATCCACCCGGCGTTCCCGGGCACGCTGCTGAACTTCTGGCTGCTGACGGACGCGCAGCTCGAGGAGCTGGCGCACTTTTATCATCAGCGCACGCCGTGCCGGTGGACGTCGCACTACCCGTGCCCGATCACGTGGCCGTCCGACATGCCCCTCGAGGAGAAGCGGCGGCGGATCGGACGGTTCATAGGCCTGAGGGGGTGCGAGACGCCGATACGGGTGCAGACCGAGGAGGAGATCATGGAGGAGGCGCGACAGGCGAGGATACGGGATGACGAGGACGCGTTAAGGAGGAAGGTTTATTGGTATCGATGAAATAATTTTTTTTGGCTTGGTTTTGTTTTGTTTCGTGCTGGTTTTGGGTCTTAATAAATACCTAGGTGCCTATAAAAGGAATAGCGTTTGCATACAAGGAGCGGTTTGGTTTGGTTTGGTCTGGTTGACTGAGAGAGAGAGAGAGAGGAAGGGGGAGAAGAAAGGAGGAGGGGATGTAATATTGTTTCTTCACGTTCCTTTGCCTACCTGTTTATGGGGTTTTAATAATAATACTGAGCACTTGCAGAAGGTTATTGTCCCACCCATGATTTGTTGTATCAGCACCATGCGAACTAGGGATGAAAAAGACGAGGTATTATACCAGATGGAATTGGATGAATTTGAATCATTACGATTCGAAGGGAAATGGGGTAAGTGTGAGTTGTATGGCAAGAGGTCTGGATCCTGCAGTATTAATTTAAGACGTCGAAAGCTGGAGGATACTGTACTATCGCATACACCGATGCTGTCTATCATCCCTCTTCCATCTCACGTCCCCCCTCATTTCTGAACGCTCTTCTTGACCCCTTCGACAAAAGCCTCCACCGCATCACCGCCGCCAAGCGGCATCTGGCTGCCCCTCAAGTACCCGCCGTTCTCGACGCTAATGGCCAGGGCATCCGCAATGCTGGGTAGTCCACCGTCGCGAATGGCCATAGTCAAGCTTGAAAGACTCTGATGGAACTGTGGGCTTCTAAGCACCTTCTCGAGCAGCGCCTTCTTCTGGCCGAGACTCATGGCCTCCTTGGCTGCTTGAATTGCTGCTGCTGTGGGTTCCGCCGTGGAGTCACCTACGTCAGCCTGCTGGGAGAGGACTAGTACGGAGGGTGGTAGGAAGTTGAGTAGGTTGTCGACTTGTTCTTCTGTCGCTTGACGGGCCATGGGGACAGTAACGGGTGGCGTCAGAAGGTCGGAGAGCAAAGGGTAAAGCTTGCCTTCTCCCCCTTGGTTTGCGCTTCCGCCGGCATTGCCCTGCAGTGAATTGAGGAAATTTCGCACAGCCGTAGCGGCATCGGTTGAGCCCGAGGCAGCACTAACGTCACGTCAGCGCATTGTTTTAAGCAAATAAGTTCAGAGCAAAATGATGATGAAATGTCTGTTCTCTTGAGGACTTCTCTCTAGTATTAATACATGGCAGTCCAGTCCAACAGGCCCAATAACAATCAAAATGATTTGCCTTCAGTATTGTTTTTAACGTCGTGTGAATGCAAGTAGTAGTAGTTTTCTTCTTCATCTCCGTATTGTCCCCTTCCATAAACGCCCGCGAATGTAAGAATAAGGGATAACCTACGCTCTCGCGCCATCGGAACCGCCTTCGCGTGCGCCCTCGCCCTCTTCCCGTACATCGCCGCCGGTCGCACCCGCGCCAGCACCACCGGTACCACGGCCGCCGTGAGGGTCATTCGGGTCGCCCTGTCCCTCGACGTCCTCCATAGTCTCATCGCCATCGTCGCCACGTCGGTCATCGTTGTCGCTGTTGTTGATCGAAGCCAGCTCACGGGCAACATCGACTTCATCACCCTGAAGCAGCTTGTCGACGATGTCGCCAATCTTCAGATCGCGGGGGCTGAACCAGCGCGGGTCGCCATTTCGACCTTGGGGTTTGGACTGTAACCAGAAGAGGTGGCGCTGGGACGAGGAAAGGAACTTGAGGACAAAGACTCGTGCATTCGGCTTGACGACACCGCTAGGTTGGTTCTGAGGTTCGTAGGGCACGAAGTGACCGTCCGTGGGGACCATTACAAGGTCGAGCTCGGGTTGGTCGAGAGGGGCGCTTCGTTCCCGCCAGCAGAAGTGAAATAAGTCTGAGAAGCATTAGCGATTGGGGTGTATTTGAAGTGTAGAATAAGAAGGAATATCTTACCATCTTCGGAGTAGAGGTAGATGTAACCGGGTCGCTGTGAAGCCTTAACTTTATAAGGTCTCGTCGAAGTCTAGTATAGCTGTTAGCATTCGACGCCGCAAGATTAAGAGGCTCTAGCTGGGAATTACATACGTCGACGTCACATATGCCGGCCTTGAATGTTATGATAGGTATTATAGACATTGTGGTTGATGGTCTACTGTGTCAAGAGAAGTGTGAATATGTCAAGTTGAAATACGATGGAGAGAAGTGATACGGATTAAGGTTGTTTGTTAGGAAGCTGTTGCAGTGGATGCAAGGCTGCAACAGCTTCGTCAAGCAGTTGCGTCGCATGGAATAGCTCCGAGCTTACCTAAGAGCTACGTCTAGTATCCACAGTATTTTTAGGGTCAACTGGCATACGGTAAGAGGTACTTAGGTACTTTAAGTGGATAGCAGAAATGCTCAGATAAACAGATGAGTGAAAACTTAGATAAGCACTGTGGCTCAGGCTTACTTATGGCACTCGGACCAACAAAGAATCAGCCACAGAAAACTTAAGTGGGCGGTGGCACCAGGGCTTCGCCTAAGCCCACAACATCTGAATTGATCTTTTTGCGCAAAGTGGAATTTCAGACTTCGCATCACCAACTAAAAGAATATCGACAATTTCCTTTTCCACCACCCACCCAAAATCTAACCCCCGATTCCGCCAACTCTCTTCACGATGTCGCAGCCGAGCACGCAGAAGAAGTTCGGAAAGTCCACCCGGGAGGTCCCTCACCCTTCCCAAAAGGCCCAGAAGTGGTACCCTGCCGACGATGAGTCCAAGCCCAAGACTGTAAGTGAAAGTGAAGATTTACTAGATTGACGATAATTCGTGGGGACGCAATCGCGACGGTGGAAATGCATTCGACTGCGGTGGAGGGAAAATTCGTCTCGACTTCGATGCTGCTACAATTTCAATTGCTTAGCCGGGGAGGAAGATGGACATTTCATGGTTTCACGAATGATCTACAATTTGATTTTGTCATATAACTGACATTTGCCTCTCTTCATTATAGGTCCGCAAGGCTCTCCGTCCCTGGGCCCCGCGAAAGTCCCTCCAGCCCGGTACCGTTCTCATCCTCCTTGCCGGTCGCTTCCGAGGCAAGCGAGTAGTCCTCCTCAAGTCTCTCGACCAGGGTGTCCTCCTCGTCACTGGCCCCTTCAAGATCAACGGCGTTCCCCTACGACGAGTCAACTCGCGATACGTCATCGCCACTTCCTACCAGGTTGACCTCAAGGGTCTTGACCAGAGCAAGATCGACGAGGTCGCGCAAGCTTCCTACTTCGCCCGCGACAAGGTCAAGGACAAGGCCAGCGAGGAGGCATTCTTCAAGCAGGGCGAGAAGCCTCAGGTACGATTTGGCAATTATCGATATAAGAAAGATGGAACGTGAAAGCTAATACAGAAATTACAGAAGAAGGAGATCAGCAGCAGCCGAGCTGCAGACCAGAAGACCATCGACAAGGCTCTGATCGCCAACATCAAGAAGGTGGATCTACTCGCCAGCTACCTCGCCAGTTCCTTCAGCCTCCGAAAGGGCGACAAGCCCCACGAGATGAAGTGGTAAGATGGGGGCGAAGGGCTAGCAGGAAATGAGAGTTTCGACCAACTGACGACACACGATGCGGTGAAAGGTGTTCTTTCAGGAGGGAATATTTTTATTGCTTTAGAGGACAAAATCCAAACCAATCCATCTCAACTGAAATGACTTTGCGGACGGCGGATCGCGGAACTGGGCTGGATTTGCCAAATTGCATCTGGACGTTGAGGCATCGGTCACATTGATTCTGGCGTCTGTAATCGAGGTTCTAGTCAATAAACGACTATCAAGGCAATTCTTCTTTTTTTAAAATCTTCTGTGTTACTTTGGCGCACAATTTTACTCCTTCTACGTCTTACTAATATGACAAAGTAAAACCTAACAACCGGGATTCCTTATGATGACTTTACTACTGTAGACGGAGTTGACTAGGTTGAGTCTGGATGGTGGAAACGTTCATGTCTTGTCTAAGGGATCTTCGTGCCAAGCATCTGGACTCTTCTTAAGATGAACTACATACCTAGGCTATGAGGCCCAGCAATACACCATCTAGTGTGCTAAATGTTACAGCCGACTCCTTTCCGGAACTATGTGCTCCTTCCCAAGTCAGACATTTCGTTCAGCCCAGCTCTGAATGATTCCCTCGGGAGTCGCATCGTAATGCTTGAGTGTGACCTTGCCAGTCGCTTCATCCACATAAGTATTGGCCTGCACGAACACCTTGCGAGGCTGCTTATTTCGCAAGACCTCATCTCTGACCTTCTTGCCCCAGAAGTCAGGGTCGACGTGCGTCATGTCGCTGTAGAACTTGCCCCCTGTCTCGATATCGGCGGTGGACTTGTAGATGTGTAGTTTCTGGAGGTAGTCGCCCACCGCCTTGCGACCAGACGTCAGGATCTTGGAGCGGTCTAATTTAATCTTTAGGCCCGCAATGTTATCTCCCTCGTAGTCCAGTTTGCAAAAGTCATCGCCAGCCTCCAGGAAACACTTCAGGATAGAAAAGCGAGCCTGCGAGTGCGGCTGACCCCATTTTCCACTCTTCGGATCCCACATCTCCAAAGATACAAGACCAGCGCGGGCCATGGAAAGGTAAGAAGCGTAGAGCACGTCGCCCGCTTCTCCGTTGATGTCGACCGAACCGTCACCGAAGCCGAAAATCTTCAGCACGGGGAACTCGCAGCTTAGGTACATCGCCACGAGTTCGGCACGGCACTCTTCGTACGAACCAGCCAAGCTGCCAAACACAGAACCCCATGTCTGGCCAGGCTTATACCACGTGGTAACGGGCTTGCCGGTTAAGGGAGAAACAGGTGGGTTCTCCTTGTCGAAGTTAAACTTTCCTGGGGAGGTCTCCTGCAGTAGTTTTCCGCAGCCGTGACCCGTGAGTTCGTGTAGACCGACCTGCACTTCGAACGACCCGTCGCGGTAACGTTGGTACACATCGAGGTCCTTCTCATCGATGAAGGGGATCTTCTCATTAGGTGCCTTCGCGCTTAGCACATTTCCGAGGGATACGTTTTTGAAACCCTCGGTCTGTCTGATATCGTCGTAGTTGGGGATGTTGATACCGGCTGGTATACCTGAGCCGGCAAACGACAAGACTTCAAGTGACGTAAAGTCGGGAGACAAGAATTTGTCCTTCTCGAAGTCTTTGTCCCACGGTAGATGCGGAATAAGAGAAGGGGCAGCGTCTACGAGAGCTCCGAAAGCACGGGTTCGTTCAAGGTTAACAACAGCGGCAAAGCCTTCCCATTCGGCTCGAATACCGGCAGGATCACGGTATGTCTCGATAAAACCGACATTAGACTCCACCATCGGGCCTTTGTCTCGAATCCAAAATCTCTGGCTGTCCTTGAAGGCGAGTAACGATCCCTCGTCGAAAGATTTCGCATATGCATTAAACATGTTCTGCTGCGTCTCGTTGTCCGCATTTTCCGCAGCCTTCTTGGAGCTTGCAGCTATGGCCTTCAGTTCCTTTGAGTAATCACCATAAACCAGATAGATAGTCTTTCCTGCCAACAGTCCATCTTCGACTTTGAATGTAGTCTCTTTGCCGATATCACCACCTTCCTTGGGGATAGTGGGACTTGCCGATGCAATCAAGATCTGGAAGGAACCATTCTTTTTGGTTAATCGAGTGTTTTCCGGGAGCAGTCCTTTCTTTTCCATCCATGCCGAGACAGCATCGATTTCTTCTTTGGTAATGTCAGGTGATTCTGGGTAGTAGGTGGTCATATGGCCTTGTTCCGGGTAACCGAGATGCAAGAGGGAAGGCTTGTCGGCGGAGAAGATGCCACCGGCAGTAGCATCATAAAATTTCTGTGCTTCTGGTGACGTCGCCGCAAGTTTAGCAAAGGCGGATTCAGGACCTCGTGGGATGAATTTGGCATCACCGAAGCTCTTGTAGTTGCCATTGTTTCCTAGGAATTGCGCGGCATATTGTAGGAAGTAGTCTAACTCCTCGTCCGAGATGCCGGCCTTGGCTTGCAACGCTTTCCAGTCACCACCGCTGCTCTTATGGAGAGCTAATATGAAGTCGAACTAAAGTTGCAAGCGTAAATAATTGGTGAGATAACAGGAGTGCTAGCTGGGTAACTTACTATTGGTTCGGATTCGGGTGAGATCTGTCTCGCCACGATCCTGCTACCCTCGAACGATGCTCTGTCAAGGAATATTAGCAGTAATTCAAATAAATGTAATGGGAGTCATATGTACCTGCTGACGAAGTGGGCATATCTCTTCTGCTTGTCGGTTAAAGCTTCAAAATGCTTTTCTATTTCAAGTCTCACGACACTAGGAGGTGCGTCGGCAAGATAATGTTTGAGTTCTTGAGCATCCATCTTGGAACTGAAAACCCGAGCTGTGATTTGGTGACGTGTGTGACGTGGATTACTTGACAATCTTGAATTGGATAAAGTCGAAGATGCCAATGGGTATCTAGTTACTAGCCGTGTTGATGTTGAAGTTCGAAGTATCGAAGAAACACCTCGAGTTGAAGAGAGTAGGAACATCTGAAGATGAGGAGGCGGCTCGTTTGCATGCACGTTTACACTCACCACCTTCCTAACTGCGGTCTCGGTTTCTCCCTAGCCTGCGAAGGTACCTAACTTTACCTAACCGTAGCTGCAGATTTGCCTGTATCTCCAATGCACCTAACCGGTAGATCCAATGATGAAAGACTTTACAGCCCCAGGTAGTGGCTGAAAGCTCTCAGCCCACCCCTCCCGTCCCCCCGCACTATAGCAACTGCGCCACATTATCAAGAGACGTAAGCCACACCTTCAATGACCTCAGCCCTTTTGAAATTGATTACGAATTTTATCAGTTCTAGTTGTGGCACGAGACGACATAATGTGGATCGGGAGAGGGGTTCAATGGATGTTGAGTGCGGAGTAGTTGAATTAGGTAGACGTGATCATTGACGGGGGCTGCGTGGTCTATGAGTTGTTTCATATTCGAAAGACCAAAGTCGTGATATGATAATCCAATTGTCTGATTTACATAGGATCGAGAAGATAGACGTTGTATTATTCTCCTTCGCCAGCAGATATTTGGCCACATAGAAGCCTTGGTGAGTGGATGAAAAAAAAATAAGAAACACTTGAGCTAGGCATTAACATCCTATGCATTTCATACTATCTGATTATTATGTTTAGTTACTTTGTAGATGGAATTTCATTGCTAGATAGTTGATCCTGGATATTTTATTCCATGATAGAGAGCATGTAGACTAGATGTGTATCGCCCGTGACGTAACTATAGTTCGCAAATTAGATGAACTCGTACGAAACTGGAAATCGGTCAACAATCGGGTACACATGGTATTGGGTAGATGACCTGCTACGTAGTAAGTATGTAATGGACCCGTGCTTTGCTTTTCACGACTCGGATGTGTGGTCTATCGTAACACAGCATTAGTCCGAACCACAAACGACTGTATTCTGTATATGCGGGCAAGGCTTGATCTCGTTGCAACTGCCAGGAGCCCCAATCGATTAAAACGGGTCTCATGACCGACTTGCATGCTGGCTCATCCCGCTCTGATGGCTTCGCCCTAGTCAAGGTCCGATTAGCCCGAATTGGTATTCTGGTAGTTATGTAACACCAAAGCGGTCGGGTCTTCCGATCTATCTTGATCCCTATGTATTTTACGAGCCGTCCTTACAGGTGCCGAAATCTACCGAGGCAAAACATAGCAGTTTCGACAGCAGCATTCAGTACATACAGGTCGCCGATGTCCCGGTAAAGCTGAGCGGTTGGGATGGTATCGGGAAGCCTGGTCAGTCGTGTGCAGGTGTTGCAGGTTGCAGATTGCAGATGTTATGAAGGATCGTGCAGAACGGATCTTGGCGCCACCCTTAGACTTTCACCTTGGTGTTCGACCCGAGCGATTTGACTATGGCGGCGTGGACTACAGCATGATTGGCGGATCGATGGGCATTGGGCGGTGAAGAGGAATATTGAGCGCTTGCCGCTCTCTCCGTCTTCCCCGGACCCACTAACACCGACTCTTTGCATTGATGCTGTGGACGCCTTCGGATAGAGTGCGGTTTTGGCAATAACTCCTCAGCTCCTGTAGGTGCGCAGGTGCGCAAGTGCGGGCTCACCGGAAACGGAAGCCGGGCGGTCATATCAATAGGCAGTCGTATATGACCTGTACGTAACAATACGAACGCTTAATAACTGCCAGTACCGATATCAAAATGGTCCAATCTGAGGGTGTGATAAATACTACCTGATCATGTAGGTACGTAGAATATCGGAATTGCCTTGCCCTATGTATGTAAGTACGTAGTAGGTAGCTCATATTCAGGCACGTCGCCTGGCTGGCGAGTGCTACTATATAGGTAATATAGGAGGCCTACGAATGATCAGCTGTCGCACGAAGAAACCATGACATTG
Organism: Hypoxylon sp. CI-4A; assembly: GCA_002120315.1. Lineage (NCBI taxonomy): Eukaryota > Fungi > Ascomycota > Sordariomycetes > Xylariales > Hypoxylaceae > Hypoxylon > Hypoxylon sp. CI-4A. Next base: position 853,458 of record KZ111525.1, read on the forward strand.
GGGTAGGTCCACAACCCATACCAGTAGGATCAAAGGTATGGTGTCCATCAACTTGAGGCTTCCTGTGCTGTCCAATTGCTTGCAGAGAGGTAATAGATTGCGAACAAAAGCTTCTTGGGTTGGTCTCGCTGGATGCTTCCGAGTTCTTGTCGATTTGCCTCTGCCCGGGAGCAGTTTACAATAATACCTAGAGCTATGTTCTGCAATAGCTCAAATATAGCCACAGTAGCATGCATCAAAAACCCGAGCCAATGCGATGGCGTATCCGTGGCCCTACCGGAATTCGGAGCTGTGATAGGACAGAAATTTTCGTGGACAATTTGTTACTGATTATATCAACGACAAAGAATCGGCCTGCCGAGATACATACCGATCTTGGTAATATGTTTTTGTCTCCTGGTAGTTGTCTCCTGGTAGTGCCGTCACAACTCATCATAACTGGTTTAGTTCGCGCCAAAGACTTGCTGGCCCATATCAGGCGCTTTTTTTAGCGAAGGGGGAAAACCGACTGGACATGAGGGTCAATCAAACGAAGCAGAGATCAACTCGTGACCCGTAGAATTCTTTCTCCCTGTCCTCACCACGTTTTCCTCCACACTTTTCCATTCTGACATTAGGGCAACGGTTAGCTCAGGCTTCGATGTTTTGTTCGATACGATTTCTATCAGCCTAATGTAAGAAAGTGGAATAACAATACGTATAGTTCAGTGCGTATTGTACCCCCACCCCCACGCTACCCATCGTGATACACCTCGAAGGCCTTTGACCCGAGGGAATGCTTGACAGAAAACTGTGACGGGTAGTCAGGTACCCAAGTAATTGCTGGTTGGGAAATAACTCCAATAACGAGTGCATGGAAAAGGAAAGCGAAAAGTAAAATAGAAGAGAAGCAAAGTGAGCAATTTGAAAAGAAAAAGAAAATAATAAATTAAAAAGAAATATAAATGACCTACCCTAAGAAGTTAAGGTGGGGGAACGAAAGAGTAAAGAAAAGGGGAAGGAGGACCTAGTCTTAGTGGCTAGTGCCGGATACCGGTCGGCGTTGTGTATGGCTTATGTGGTCATCTTCCCCAGTCTTCTGGTAGAGGAGCCCCGAGCCCCAAGGTAAGCGCGACACTTCAGTAGGAAGAAAGTGGTTTACAGTTGATTTCTTACCATCCACCAATTTCAGCCTGTTCTTCAACCTCTCAACAATGGCAGCTCAATTTATTCTGGACGCTAGAAATAGTTCAACATCCACTTCCGGCCGGTGGATGTAGCTCGATGTAACTTGATGTTGGTATTCATGTTGATTCCTATCAGCAACTTTTTTATTTTCTCGGCTTCCTTTTTTTTTATCCTCCTCTCATATCTACATCTACCTGCATCTACATCTACATCTATATCCACATATTCATCTAATTACATCTGCATCTACCTCTAGACAGGTGGTTAGCTGTGTTCTTCTTTGCCGTGGGTTGGGTAAACTTACAAAGATAGCCACGCTTTTCTAATCCTTGACGCGATAGAAAAAGTGCATTCGCTGTCCGCGTGGGCATCGGCCACGGGTTATAGACCAACACGCTACATCGATGCAGATCACGGACAACAAGCAACGTCTCTCGGTCTAGTGGATGCCGTCGCTTGTTGGTTTATCTCTTGACGCCCTACATTTAACTCGGCCCTATTTCATCGTTCTCGCGTTGACGATATCGTTCCCCCACTCCCATTCGAGTGTGTGTATCTAACTAACTATTATTATTATTTTTCTTATTTCGATGGAGAAAAAAAACTTCTGGGGCAACCCATCCTAAAGGGGAGTCACCTCTTAGCCCTTTACCCGCACCCCTCCCTCCTTGACGTCGAATAAGTCTGGAGCCCCAAGAATACCGAAACGAGCATGTCTGATTGGTCCTGTCAAGGTCAGAAATTGCCTTCTTTCATCTTCTCTCGAGCTTCTTTTAGCGTCTAGCCCAAACCAGTCTTGGTCCCGCCCCGGGGATCTCAGGTACTAGGTGCTAGAGCCAAGCAGACCTTGCTGATTTTTCCCTCTTCTCAACCGCCGTCGGCACTGTGGCACATCCCGGAATTTAGGTACTTCGTCATTCCACATCCGTAGTTACAAGGTCTTGCTACTCACCAAGGTGCTGACGCCCACTTATGTATAAAACCAACGCTTCGCCGGCGGTCCTGGGGGTCCACTGCCATCTGCTCTAGTTTCTACCATATTGCGTTGCTTTAATTACCCCCGATTCCCTGTATTTGGATTCTTCATCTTCGTCTTCTATTCTCTTGAAACTCGTGCTGCTTCGAAGTCCTTTTCCAATCCAATTCTTTCTTGTTACGTATACCCTTCGTCGACTTACATCAAAGTGGCTAAACCACTCTGGTTCTGCTAAACCGTTCTTGTCACGAATCATATTTTCCGATTACACACTACTTCTCCCTAGAAAAAGACAAGCATTATAAAGGCGATGTTATCCTACGACAACCCAATTCCCGTAAATGGAAACCATGCCTCTGCGGCTAGCCTGGCTACAGCACTGAACACCATGAACCCCAACCCGAAGCCAATTAACGCTACCATTGTGCCGGTAACGTCGAATAACACAATCGCGAAAGTTAATGGCCATCCTTCGCCCAAACACCACCACATTTGGTTGGTAACTGGCCCTGCTGGTTGCGGCAAATCGACAGTTGCCAAACACCTGTCAACTTCTCTCAAGTTGCCCTACATCGAGGGCGATGAAGTATGTTTTCGATTTATGAATTGTTCAAAGCGTAGATTCAAGCCGCTAACTCGGCCTTTAGTTCCATCCCCAAGCAAACATCGACAAGATGGCCAATGGGATACCGCTTACGGATGCTGATCGATGGGACTGGTTGACAGTGTTGCGGGAAGAATCCCTACGTCAACTAGCATCCGGCGCCGAAGGAGTTGTGCTTACGTGCTCCGCTCTTAAGCGCAAGTACCGCGACGTTATCAGAGTAGCACCCTATTACTCGCACGATGTTGTCCTTCATTTCATTTACCTTCACGCCCCGGAATCCGTTCTTCTGGAACGTGTTGGGCTAAGACAGGGACATTACATGGGAGCCAACATGGTGCACAGCCAGTTTTCCATTCTGGAGCCGCCGACAGCGGAAGAAAAAGATGTGATCAGCCTCGATGTGAGCGGGCCAATAGACGAGGTCATGAACCAGGCGTTAGGCGAGGTGCTGAAGAAGATCGACGAAACGGCTGCCTCAAGCTAACATGGCAGTGATACCACACTGTGTGGCATGGGAGATGGGAGGAACAGGTGCTGTAGTATATGGCAGATATACGAGTGTGAGATTATAACGTTGTCCATTCACGTGAGTCAGGAGTTGGTTCCGTCATTTTGCCCCGGCGCAATAAGAGGCATTGGGGGGTGATGTAAGTGCTTTCAAGTACAGTGCATCGCGCACACGGCGTTGGTTGCCGTATAGGAGTTATTTTTTGGGAGGGGATTCATATTATTGGTATTCTAGAAGCGATTAGACAATCCGCATGTTCCTAGACGGGACGGCTGCAGGATCCGCCAAGCTGAACAGGTCCATGCAATTGAAACTGGTCTCATGACCAAAGTGCTGGAAATTTTCCTATAGAATAGAAATCGATTTGACGTTTTCGATGCTTCCCCCGGGGTTTCCTCCGGATCTGGCCTCTGGTTTCCTAGACCCTGCAACTCTTGTCTGTCCTGCATGTACTAACCTCCAGTGGCGTGTCGATAGCAAACCAAACCGTCACTCTGGGTGACCTATCCGGCCTACCTTGCCTATCCGTACCGGCATGAGTAGTTGTTTGTCTGAGGGCCCACAGTGGGACTTTGGGGATCATCCCAAGATCCGCCAGATGCAATTCTTGGAGGGGAAACGTACCTATCTAATGCATGTAGGTAGACCGGTATAGAACACCCTACTACTTCAATGTGCAGGATCTATTGCAGAAAAGAAAAAAAAGGAATCTAAGGGGAGATCCCTCATGTACCTAGGTAGTTTAGATCATTACTAAGCCAACCATCCAGAGAAAAGGGGAAAATGGTCTAGTGTGAAATTTCTCGATATGGGTAAAAACGGCGATATTGATGATGGTGATGGTGATATTGTTGTTGTTGTTGTTGTTCTTATTGCCACCGCTGCCCTACTTTACTTTGCTTATGCTGACCAGGTCAACACCACCATGACCAATATCATTACCCATTATCAATGTCTACATTCTTTCCACATCTAGCCTGGTGCATCACCCGCTCGATACGTGGCCGGATCTCCTTTTTCCCGCGCGTGGCTTGGATATGGAAATTCAGTTTCCTCTTTCGCTTTTGTTTCTTCTTCTGGTTTTGTGTCACTACACTTTTTTTTTCGGATTAAGACTTTCTATTCGACGGGGGTTTAGGTCCGCTTTGGCCGGAGAATGGACAAGATTAAATATAAAAAAAATCGAGGCGTCGAGACTTGGGAAAGTTAAGACGCTTGTCTGAATGGGATAGATGGGCGGATGGATGGGGCGGAATGACATTTCCATAGGATTCATGTCAGCTTGCGTGGTTAGATACTTACCTACTTACCTGCCTAGACCTACATATAGGTACATATGCAAGAAGACTTGCAGAGACGAGACAGTGCGGTCAAGGATCGGATCTGAATGTTCTTTTTGCGGCTAGTATGTACCTATGCTGTGCGATTCCATACCAATGCCAATAGCACGGCGCATATGCCGTGTAGCCCTAGTCATGCAACTGCGCACGGCGTCCTGGTCAGTTTGAGATATACGGTTAGGTACATATGATATATCATGTTTTGAAAAATCCAATCTATCTCAAATCACATCATATGATATATATGACTCCTCCCTATACATAAATCTTGGTATGTGTTACGTAGGTGGCGCATCCCATACGACTCTGGTACCAAGACAAAACAAAGAACGGGAATAACAAGAGGGCGGAGTTGGTCCGCTCGCTTCACATCCTGCTTGTTCATCGCAGATGGAGAACCATGGCATCCGGTTCCTCCACGATCCTGCGCACGACGTCCGCAGCGCGAGCCATGGTAGCACCATCTACAACACGGTGATCGGCACTCCAGCTGAAGTTGCAGACCTGCTTCTTAACCACCTTGTCCTCTTCATCGAAAGCTGGAACGGCACGCAAGCGCCCTATGCCCAGGATCGCTACCTCCTTCTCCACGATTACCGGCGAGACGTAGGTCCCCCCGATGTTACCTATGTTGGATACGGTGATGGTGCCGCCGCTCAAGTCTTGCGGGGATAATTTTCCTGCCGCGGCTTGCGCCTGCAGACGATATAGTTCTGCGGCTATGGACAGCACGCTCCGCGCTCCTACATTCTTGATTACTGGAACCAAGAGTCCTAAGGGCGTGTCCATAGCTACACCGATATTGTGCTGGCTGCGGTGTACCAGTGATGGTTTTGAAGTCTCGGCATCTATTTCCACACGGGCGTTGAGTATGGGGTACTGATGCAAAGCTATGGAGACAGCTTTTATAATAAAAGGCAAGTAGGTTAATTTTGATACTTCTCCCTCTTTCGCCGATTGAGATACGACCTTATTCAGCCGTCGGCGAAGCTCATATAATTGAGAAAAGTCAACTTCATCCGCATAAAGAAAATGTGGTATGTTTAGAGACCTGGTCATGGTCTTGAACATTTGTTGTTGGGTATTTGTTAGCTGAACAACCGCTTCGGTTTGCTTCTCCGTATCCAGTGATGTACTGGGGAACAGACTTGTAGGTTGGGAAGACTGGGTAGGCGAATCTCTTCTTTCGACGAATTTATAGATATCTTCCTTGAGAACTCTGCCATCTTTCCCTGTCCCTTCTATATCACTTATGTCGATATTTAATTCCTTAGACAGGTGCCGAACTGCGGGAGTTGCTAAGGATGCGCATTTACCCTTCTTCGGTGGAGATGGTTGGAGTTTCGGTTCTTCTTGGGAAGACTTAGTTATATTGCCTCCAGAACCTTGAGTTTCTGGAGGCTGGCTTAGGGACTCCCTATTTGAAGGTTCCGAGACGCCTTCAACCGTGGGCTCGGGCGAGGTAAGAGCTTCCAATGCCTCCTGACTTGCACCGCCTTGTATATCGATATCTATGAACGGCTTGCCCACTTTCGCCATTTCGCCTGCTTCGAAGTATAACTTCTTTACGACACCTGAGAACCGACTAGTAATTTCGACAGAGGCTTTATCGCTTTGAACCTCGCATAAGGGCGAGAACTCCTCGACTCGGGCGCCGGGTTCCACGAACCATTGTATGACTTCGCACTCCACGATACCTATATTCGACACATGAATTAGATATCCGAGCTGGGATGATGAATAAGGGTTTGTTGGCATTTACCCTCGCCGATATCAGCAAGTAGGACAGGTTTCACTACTTGTAGGTTCCTCGTAGATTGGAAACCTCTTATCATGGCGGCGCGGACTTGGGACTCGGCCGTACGATGTAAACCTTGGTAGGTTCGCCATTGTCGCTGAATGGCGCGGGAACTACGCCGAAGAAACATTGTATATATACTATACGGTATCTATATAACCAAAAGTCTAGATGTTTAATTAAAAATGTTGCATCTTCAAAATTTAGAAATACGAAACAAAATGTATTGGATATTACAAGAAAATAAGAAGAAGAGGGGAGAACTAAAAAATGTCCCTGCTTACTTCCCTCGCCCATTCCAACACACTCACTGAACCGAGAGTTTAGACTATCTCCCCCACATTGGACCGTCTCTATCCGGAATCTGGGGAAGCCGACTATTGCCGCGCGGCCGCCTCGAAGCTTTTTTTCGATTTTGAGCCCCACTTGCACTTGCGATTGGATAGCCATGTCATTAGGATCCATGCTTCGTTCCTGCAGCTTGCCGAGAACCCCAACTAGTTATCGTTTATCTCTTTTTTAGCTCCAACACCGAGTCCGACGAATTTTTAACGACGTAACCTGCTGCAAGTTGCTTCGGCAGCATCCGTCACCCCACGTCAGCGTCAGCTCAAGCTCAAGCTCGGTCTTTTCAATTGACTGTATTAATAATTGTTGTTCTCTTCTGAATCATGTCGTTCGCTCCTAGACCAAGACTGTTATGTCTGCTCTGCCAATCGAGAGCTTTTAGTACATCCCGCCGACTTCTCGCAGAGCAAGGCGCAAAGGCTGCCGCCGCTAAGAGTCAGCCTACTAAGACCACAGCACAAACGACGCCGAGCTCGTCAGCAGCACTTAAACCCAAGCCTAAACCCCCTTCCCCATTAGAAGATGCGCCTAGGGCCTATGGCAAACGGATCGACGAGTTTACCCCTAAGCCGTTGAGTCGGCCGATAGGCATGTCACTTCCCCCGCAGCCGGGCGAGAACACGGGTATAGACGCCCGGACGCTGAAGCAGCGCCGCGATGACTTTGTCGACTATCAGAAGCACTTGAAGAGACGAGAGGAGCTGTATGATGCACCCCATTCTTTGAATTGGCCTAGAATAACCCAGTTAGCTGACCCGAGCGCCGCCTAATAGCAAGAGCAAGATATCGCGACCCTACTTCCGCGACTGGGGCAACCTGAAATTCCACAAGGGCAAGACCTTCATCGCGCCGCCACGTCCCTTCAAGGCAGACCCGTCGCTCTTCTTCCCAAACCTATACGGCGAGACGCTCTTGAAAACCGATCGCAAAGCCAAGGACACAACACCCGCGCTGCAGGGCAAGATCTCCATCGTCAGTGTGTTCACCAGCGTGTGGGCCGAGAACCAAGCCAAGACCTTCGTGTCGAAGGAGAGTAACCCGGAGCTTGAGAAGGTTCTGCAGGACAACAAGGATGTTGCGCAGCGCATATGGGTCAACATCGAGGAGAACACGCTGAAGGCCTGGCTGATCAAGCTGTTCATGGGCGGGATACGACGGCGCATCGGCGAGTCGAATTGGGGGCGGTATTTCGTCGTCCGCAGAGGCATCTCGGAAGAGATCCGGGAGAGCATCGGTCTTTTGAATAGCAGCGTCGGCTACGTGTACCTGGTCGATGGCGAGTGTAGGATACGATGGGCTGGCAGTGGTCCGAGTGAAGATCACGAACGGGAGGGTTTGGTTAAGGCCGCGCAGCGACTCTTGGACGAAGCGAAGGACTCGAAGAAGACAGGCTGAAAAAGCAATTGATGTATCACTGCATGCAATACTATCTCAAAATGATACNCCCCCCCCCCTACTCCTTAAGTAAATCAAGGGAGGGTTTAACCACTCCATGTTGAGGACCTATCCGAGGCATTTCCATATGCAACATCATGGTGCTGACCATTAATGCCAATCTCTACCCTTCGATAGACTGCATATGATGGGTTCTCGTCTCCCCGTCTTTTTCTCTGGTCTTGATTCTGTTTCGTATTATACAGCATACCCTTAAAATCACCGGAACGCCCTGCAGGAACAAGTAAATGCTGCATGATGCAACCCAAGAAAAAAACGAAAGGTATTTTTCCTCCTTCCCTCCATTCATTCATTCACCCCTCCCCAACCAAAAACGTATCAAACGCAAGCGTGATCTCTCCATCGTGGGCCCACCGATCCGCCTACAAGAAGAAAAAGAAGACGATGAAGCAGAAAGCGACAAACCCGCCCATGATGAAGCCATCCCGTCGCTTGCGCGCGGAGATCTTGCCGATGATGGTGTTCAGGCCGGGGACCTGGCTGGCGGCGAGGGTGATGCGGCGGTTGATGCTGGCGAGGGTCTCGCGCTGGGCGAGGAAGCTGTCGTTGGTGGCGTAGGCCTGGCTCAGGACGCTGTCGACCATGTTGTGGCTGTTGTCGATGCGGTTGCGCTCGTCCAGCATGTACTCGGCCTCGGCCGCCTCCGGGTTGTTGGCCCGGTACGTCTGGATGTCGTCGCGCACGTTCGACAGCAGGTTCGCGCGGTTGCGCGCCTCCGAGAGGTTCGACCGCAGACGGCTCAGGTCCCGGCGGTGCTCGGCGAGCTTCTCGCGGAGCAGGGAGAGGTTGTTTTGTTTCAGGGCGGAGGAGGTTAGGCTGGCTTCGGAGTCGAGGAGTCGGGATAGTTGGTTGACTACTGTGTCTCGCTTTGGACGGGTTAGCTGGGGAAACCTATATGGTCGAAGGGGAGAGTTCTTCTACCTTGTCGAGTATCTCTTCCAACTTTTGCTCCGTCTCTCGTTCTTCTTTACTCGGCTTCGCCGGAATGCTAGAGACGGTAGAGAACTGCGAATATGTATGAAATAACGTCTCGGTCTGCGGAGTGTATTGTCAGTATGTCCCTATGCATTTGCGCAGGGCAGCTGGGCTTGTTACCTGGGTTTCTAAACTCCGAGCCTGCTGTCGCAGCTGAGCCCAACCTTGATTTCCCGTCGGCGCAGCCATTTTCAGATTGGGTATTCTAGGATTAGGTATGGAGTTCGATGCCCAGGGCTGTCAATCATTCCTTAATGGAATCGTAAGGAAGCTTGCGCAATAGCGTTTATTCAATGTGGTATCTCATGTAACCAGCTTGTATCGTGGAATAATTAGGTTGACAGCTAAGAGTCGAAAAACCAGTACTTAGTGAACGTAAATCCACGCAATATTGAGTCAATGGCTTCAAGTCGTATTTCGGATGGTAGTCTCGTAACGTAAAGTCTATCTGACAGCTAGACAGAGGAATCGTGTGATTTGGCAGGTATAGATAGTATGTAGTACCACGTTAATGACGATAATGTAGAACGAAGCAATGATGGTATTAAACGGCTTTTGCGCTAAGTCCCTGATTCACTTGATAAATGAATATCCATTACATATGAACTTAACAGAGATGCACAAGTTTATTTCTTGGCATTGCGCCACATTTACAAATTCGAATGTGGCTTTAACAGTACGTACCCTTTCAATCTCGTTTATCATTAAATGGCCGATGCACAGATCAGTTATCGATCAGGTGACCAAACTTCTCAGCCCACAACCCTACTGCGACGAAATCAATTCTTTTCGCAGTCTACCAAAAAAAGTTCTGGCCCGAAATTTCACGACAACCTCAACTAACCGATTGACCACCGGACATCGAGACCTTTCATCTTCCTACTAACCATCACAGCCAATTCAAGATGGTAAGTTGTCAACTGATTTAATTGAAGCGATTACGGCGCCTGTAATCTCGAAATTCAAACCGATACAAAGTGGTGGCTAATTGATGATGGATTCACAGTCGACTGCCAAGGTCAAGACCGGTCAACTCTGGAACAAGAACAAGGATGACTTGTTGAAGACTCTCGGCGAGCTCAAGACCGAGCTGGGTCAGCTTCGCATCCAGAAGGTTGTCTCTTCCGGCAGCAAGCTCAACAAGATGTACGTTTTTTTACGTCCTATCGCTTTTCTTTTCCTCCCCCGCCTATCACGGACATATCACGAACATATCGAAATACCCCACGACAACCAACGCGATGTGGAATTTGAGATGATCAATGGATGGGAATGAATGTCATAACTAACGATACCACCTCACAGCCACGACCTCCGAAAGTCGATCGCCCGCGTCCTCACCGTTGTCAACCTGAAGCAACGATCACAGCTACGCCTGTTCTACAAGAACAAGAAGTACCTTCCCCTCGACCTCCGACCCAAGCAGACCCGTGCCATCCGCCGCCGCCTATCTCCCGAAGAGAAGTCCAAGACCCTGGAGAAGACGCGCAAGCGATCCACGCACTTCCCGCAGCGCAAGTACGCTGTCAAGGTACGATAACCATTCATTCTCGGCTCGTATTCGTCACACGAGACGAGTAGATTGATAAGAGATACAAGGATGAATTGCTAACACCATGTACTTTTCTAGGCTGCTTAAGCGATGAGGTTCCGGACTTGTGGCAGATGAGGAAATAACGAAAAAGGGAAAGAAAATGCGAGGTATGGACGCTTCTTTTTAAGTGAGGTGGACGACGGGCGTCGTGGTCTATTCCGAATTATTACAAGAGATAATTGAGGAATCTTGATATTTGCATGGCATCACACGGCTTTTTCGGTTCATAGGTGTTTTTACGAGGTCACACTTCGCAGTCCACGTCGCTGCCCCAATGCAAAAAAGACTTGCCTTCGGGCGCTGAACAACCATTTTTTCTTCTTCTCTCCTCTTTGCCACCTCAGTAATCCCATTCTCAACAAGAGAACTTGCTTTTGATGATCTAACGCTCGTGATAAATCTAAGATCAGTAGTGGAAAATATGACTCTTCCAGGTCTGAAGAGATTTACGGTTTGGTAAAGAATCTGACGTGCTCTAAGATTAAGGCACTTCATTAGAAAAAGAAAGAAAAAAGGCCTCTGGTCTAGATCTTATTCTTATGATTACCCAGCAACGCCATAGCAAGACGCACGCCCTAGCTCGCTCTCATCTAGGTGAGCATAGTCTCGTGACGGACGGATTAACAGTTAGAATTTAAATTTAGTATATGTCGGCAGCTTCACTTTTAGCACATGGAACTCTTGGAGTTCCTACGGAAGCTTATCATCAAGCAGCCTTATTAGTGGTGTACCTAGGTAGAGATCAGACCCTAGGTTATGTATGTGGTAAGATCGGACCACGGAGTCAATTAGGCGCTCATGCAAGCAGGCAATGAAAAAGTATGATATGATATGCTCGAGTTAGTTCGCCGCTCTCGTTGCACTAAGCCTTGACACCTCAGTTCAACAGTTTCTGGTGTACGAGTGCGACAAATCGCCACTCCGTAGCTCGATACAAAGGATACCAACTAATTACAAGCGCAAAGCTTCGAATGCAAATTCTGGTGTCATCAAAAGAAGCAAACTGCCTTGCTCGAAGTTTACGACACGGGCTTACGCAAGACGGGTTGGACACATAAGGCAAACAGAGAAAGAAGATTGCTGTGTTAATAATTATTGTGTACTTGAGATATGTAGCTAGGTATAAGCATATTCGAATTCGCTATAGTACATAGTAATTCCATCCCTGCGGATGCCTGAATATCTTGAAAAACCAAAGACGTTTCACATTCATCATTATCATAGCCGCCCCCGAGAAACATGAGGAAAGAAGTCATAGAAGAACGCTCCATGCCACATGCTCCATACTCCATGCTCCATGCCACATACTCCATGCCACACGCTCAATGCCACACACTCCAAGCAAAACGCTCCAAGCCATTGTGTAGCAATCAAAGGGATGCCTCGCTTCGCTGTCTATGGTATAATCATTTTAACTGTTGCTTAACCGGAATACCGATGGGTATCAACATGACCGTGCTAGTGGTAGGTTGTTACCCAGAAAACAAACGCTTTTTTTTGTGGAAAAATTAGGATCGGTGGTGCGCCTGTCGAGAATAGAGAGACGGAGGATTCGAAGTATCAATAAGAACGTGACGTTCTGCGAACAATTCTCCAGTCGATGTTATCGTTGCGAATGTCGTTATATGAGTGACTCCTTGGTCCAGCGTTGGTATTGCTGGTCCTGCGGATCATTGGCTGCAGCAAATGCGAGAAGTTTAGACTCAATCTCTTCCTGGCTAAATAAAGGGGATATTGAAGAAGATATGGCTTGACTTTGGGTTCCTTGTTGACTAACTAAAGGATATCCGTACAAGTCCTGGTGTAAGAGCGAACCTCGTTGCTTACCAGCCTGGGTATGCGTCTGAGGTTCCCAGCCATGGACCTCAGGACGCGGCGAGTGTCCGTTAACCCGACTTGGTGACCAAGGTTCCTGTATTTCAGCTTTTATCCGTTAGCCTATGCACATAGACGGATCTATGTAAAGTACCTAACCCTGGTTCTCTGCTGGTTGTATCGAATCTGTTAACTGAGATCCCTGGGACATCTCCGATGGGATTGGAGATAATTTAAATGAGCTTGCGGCAGCCCTTGCCTTTTGCTTCTTCGATTTGTTGCTGTGCTTCGAGGCGTGTCGTCGCAACTGGTCAACTCGTATGAATTCAGCTTGACAGCCCGGCACGTGGCACTTATACTTGAAATCAGCATTATGTATCTTTTTATGTTTCGACAGATTCGACGATTCGCAAAATGCCTTGCCACAGACATCGCATTTTAGTGGTTTTTCGCCAGTATGAGTTCGCTTATGCATGGCTATCTGCATTAGTTCGTAATCTGGCAATAGATACAATCGTCAAACACGTACTCAGCGCGCTCTTCTGTTTGAAAGACTTCTCGCATCCTTCGAAATCGCATTTATATGGAGTTTCACCTGTGTGAATTCTCATGTGTTGATCGAGAGCTTGCTGTGCTGAGAAGCCCTCACCGCACGTAGTGCATGTGTGAGGTTTGTCTTCGTCCATCCACCACTGTGAGTGATCTATATTGGTAAGAAACGGATAATGGTGACTTACAGGCTGTATGTGTAGCTAAATGTCGTTTCAATTTGTTGCGAGATGCGAAGACTTGATCCCAACGACGTCTACAGTCCCTCCACGAACAGAGGTATTTTGTCTTGCTGGACAATGAAGTAATATGCGTGTTGCAAAGATGATCGTGGAGAGCACAAGGGTCACTGCAAACGTGTCCGCAGATATTACCCGCAGCCATAGTCCATTGACATACATGTGCAAGCCCGTCGCTAGAGTTACTGTTCTGTATTTCATCTATAAGGGACGGTGTCGAGTCGAGATCAGGGGTAGGAGTAGAGGAAAGGCTCAGAGGAAGATTGCGGATTGAAGGAAGAGGCTGGGTAGAGTTATTCGGGATACCAGCATAGTCGAGAAATCGACGTTCGAGCTCGGCCATATCAGTCGACTGTTGCAGCGACTGCAGCGTCTCAGCAATATGGTGCTCCTCATGTGAATGATTAGACGATTCGTTAGTTGCATGCGAATGGTTGCATGGTTCGTCGTGTATGTCCGGTTTCACCCAGTCTGGATTCGTGTTCCACACGTCGAAAGTAGACGCTGGGAGAGGGCTCTCTAAGCAATGTAGGTCATCGCATGGCGTTCCCTTCTCTGAGCATGCTTCCCCCTGACAGGGTGGTACTGAGCAACAGTCGGTGTTGCAAGAGAATGCGCTGCAGCCGTTCACCGATGCGCAGTCGTCAGGAGCTGTAGATGGTTCCATCATACCGGTACCAAGATCGGAAGCATCGAAATGGTTCATAGCCGCTGTTTGGTCATTATAAGAGTAATACTGTTGTTGCTTGGTATCGTGATTCAGGTCAAAACTGGAAAGGTTCAGATGTTGAAACGGGTCTGGATATAAGTTGCCATACTCTTGTCCGGATACCTGGTAGCCATTATTTCCCGGAAAGGCGGGTTGAAAAGGAAGGGTGGGAATTTCTTGTAGCTGCATATGAGGCAAGGCTGATATATGATGATGTAAGGCTGGTTGGTGGTATAGGTGACGGTTACTTGCTGCCGTTTGAGGAGTCGATGTGCCTATACATTTATTGATGCAAATATCGTCGTGAGTATGGTGTTGAAAGTGGTGCAGATTGTTGAAGAGCATTGGATCATAATCGCTAGTCGTTGGTAAATAGGTATTAAACATATTCGGGTGCGCATTATTGATGATAGGTGTGATGGAACCGGGCAGCTCGTCAGCGGACGGCGACGTGGTCGGCGTGGGAACGTTATATTGGAAATCACTTAGGTCGATGGACTCCTCAATACCGGGATGAGAAGTGGGAATGGTCATCCTCGACTTCTTCTCCATCTTCCAATATGGCCTACCCGGTAAAATTTTTTCGTGAAAAGCGTATGAAATATTTTGTGTCCATGGACCGCAACGAGTTCGAACTCGTCGCAACTCCAACTCCGAGTATGAGGGTCTCTACAGGCCAGTGCATCAAAGATGTATAAGGTAGAGGGAAAGGCGGGATCTGATAGATCCAATAGATCGACATGAGTTGCGCGGAGAATTAAAAAAAAAAGTAAATTGAGGCTCTAATAAATCGACTTATATTGTGAGAGGGTTACGTATTAGGTACGAGGCAGGTGGTGGGAACAAGATGGGCTGAGGGTTGGTAGAAATTCATGGCTGAGATTTTGAGAACCTTGAGGGCCGTTTTGATGACCTCTCACAAATGTTTTTCTTTCTTTCTTTCTTTTTTCAATCTCCTCGATATAATAACTATCTCATGCAATAATCTGATTGTTTAATATTATAATCTGTTATTCGATATGTTCATTGCATTTTGTGCGCTTTCCTCGTTCGAGATTGCAATGCAAACAAAGTTGAAGCTAAACAATTTATTTTCTTTGTGTTTGTTCTCCCTCGACAATGTTGCTTCTTTCCTTGCCGTGCTTACACCAGTCGCTGTGCTGACTCGATTTAGTTTGTTCTTCTTTCTGTGGCACAAATGTTGGGTTTCATCCAATCAATGCTCATGGATTTGCTAAAAAGGCACATGTGGGGGTCAGCAAGGACCAAGTACATCCACAGTACCTCTATTGAGGATGGCCATCAAGGTCCTCAAGCGGGGTGGACGTTGGACCGCTATGATACAAATGGAACTTACATATGCAAACGGGCTTGCTCATAGACCCGGACAACATTATTTTTATGTATAATTGTACAGCGCACGTGCAATGCTAGCGGCCCCTCCAAAGCCCCGCATCCGAGCTGCTGCTTTCCAACGGTCTTTCGTCCTATGTAAGTAAACCTAGACGTTAATTACCTAAGTTTGAAAATAGCCTATGATTACCTAATTCTGTGCGCTGGTGCATCACAGCCTCTTTCAAGGCTTAAACAGTGTTTAGCAACGACGTTGCAGATTCCCGCGTCATGTCACACGGACCACTATTTTCTTCTCACATACATAATTAATTAGTATATATTCCGGAGAGAGAACTATCCAATCAACAAAAAGTAAACCTACCTATTTCTCAACATAAAATAGACGAATCACAAACCTTTAATTCACCTCCTTAGTCCATACCCTACCTATCATACCCTTATCAAAGCTTACTATCACGCCTACGCGCCCGGGCCGTCAAACAGAAAAGCAAGGACATCATTGACCTATTACCCAGAAACCCTTATCATCTAGGCAACGTCAGAACTCAATTCGCTTTACCTCACCGCCGACTGGCGAGTAATCTCAGATCATCACTCCTTTGAGGTGGGAAAAAAAAAAGATGGGTAATATCTGTGGCAAGTCGGAAAGCGATCCCTTCTCTCAGCCCGGCCGCGTTCTCGGTTCGGCCCCGCCCCAGCCAGAACGCGTCTCCGTCCCTGCTAAGGTCGCCGGTCCGCCTCGGACCTTGGGCGGAAGTACGGCGAACCCTCCGCCGCCGCCGCCACCGTCGCAGGAGAGCGGTGCTGCGGCCGATGCTCGGAGACGAGCTGCTGAGGCTGCCGAGGTAACGGCTTCTTCTTATCTTCTTCACCTTGTCGTGCTCCAAAGCTGATCCATATATATACACAGGCAAGAGCACAGAATGCGGCGACAAAGCCATCAGGCAAGCTAGGCACACAGCTGGCGGCACAGAAGAAGCAAACGCGCAATGAGATACTTAACGAACTAAGTAATGACGAGATAAGACAACGAGATGCTGATGCGGCAGCAAACGCGAGAGTTCACAACTAGCTAGCACATGCGGATTATGGCGCGAGGAGTTGGATTAATAATTTTTAATTGAATCTTCGATGAAGTGTTTCTACCGATGTCATCTAGTTCGGAATAACTCTTCATACAAAGTGTGTTTATATTCATTAGCCCATCTCTTTAGCCTTACTGAACGCCGACACCATATGTGAAGAAAGAGACTACCATTTTCATATACCATACCATACCCACCATAGTGATATACATCTGACCCGCACATAAACTAGTTCAAGTGACTGTGTATCTGCCACCAATAGGAGCCCTGCTATCTGCATCAGCAGCAGCAATCGTTCCCTCCTTAAGCAACCGGGTAAGTTCAGACATGGCATTGGCTACCATAACTTCCGTGTCACCCTCTACCAGAACGTAAAGCTTCGGCTCACCACCTGGCGGTACATCCTTTCCGAGCGGGTAGAAGGTGCCCTTGTTGGTGATAGACGTGCCGGTAGCCTCGAGGATCTTGGCAACATTAGTGCGGTTTGTGACCGCCCAGCGAGCTTTCTGCGGGAAATCATTGATTTCAAGCGTTGCATGAAACGCTCCTGCGTCTGGACCTTTATTGTCGATCGGCTGACCTGGTCTTAGTTGACCGGCACGGCCCAACCGAGCGTTAATGGCGTTGATAGCAGACGATACTTTGTCCAGAGGATTGTTGGCACCTGCGGCGGGCGCGGCGTCTTCTCTCTTATGAATTGTGTACTTGGGTTCGAGATCAACCTTAGGAGTGGCGGCATCGCGAGAAGTAATGCCTGAAGCCGCTGTTTGGATTGCCGATAGAGCCTTGTCGCCCTTCTTATCCTCATCTTTCTCCTCTTTCTTATCTTCCTCTTCTTCACCTTCTGTCCTATGAGACTTCCGTTCTCTTAAACGGGCTGCTTCTCGCTCCTGGTCGAGACGCTCAAGTCCTTTCCCACCAAAACCGGATTGATCCTTGGCTTTGCCAGACTTTACCTTATCCCTGAAGGCTTTGCGCATGTCCTCTAGCTGTGACGGCACAGGCTGACCGCTCTGCTCGAGAGCCTTTGCAATTCCTGGGGCGCAGTTCTCTTGTTCCCCTGTTACAAAGGTGACTGCAGTTCCCTTATTACCGGCACGTCCGGTACGACCGGCACGATGTACATAGTCCTCGAGATGGTTGGGCGCGTCGTAATTGACGACCAGTTTCAGCTGCTTAACATCGAGACCGCGAGCTGCCACGGATGTCGCAATTAGAATGGGAACGACACCGTGCTTAAAGTCTTCGATGGTTGAATCTCTGTCAATCTGGTCCTTTCCGCCGTGTATTGACATGCAAGGATAACCTTTGCGCAGCAATTCCTTCAGCAGGTCGTCCGCCTTTTCCTGTCGCTCTACAAATACAAGTGTTCGAGCGTCTTCGTCTTTGTCGTAAAGCTCACCGAGAAGCTCAAGCAAACGAACAAACTTGGTGCTCTCTTCCCGGATCTCGACAACTTGGGTAATCTCGGGAGCAACAACGCTTCTGCCTCCTACAGTAATTTCCACAGGACTGTTTAATACCTTTTTAGCTAGAGCATCCATGATACGCGGCATTGTGGCTGAGAAGAGAATCGTTTGACGATCTGGTCGCATGCTTGCGAAGATCTTCATCACCTGAGGCTCGAATCCCATGTCAAACATTCTGTCGGCCTCGTCAAGCACGACATACGTAACTCGCTTTAGGTTTGTCACACGGCCCTGGTTCGCCGCCAGCAGGTCGATCATGCGACCCGGCGTGCAAACAACGATTTCAGCACCTCTCTTCAGCTCCGCGATGTGGTCTTTGATCGGAGCACCCCCGTAGGCACAAACCGCCCGGAGGTTCATCGACTTTAAGAATGGCTTACAGTCTCGATGAATCTGTGTGGCTAGCTCACGCGTGGGAGTCATGATAAGACCTATAGGTCCCTCGTTTTCCTTGAGAGGCTGCTGATCCTTGATATGTCGGAACATAGGTAGTAAGAAAGCCAAAGTCTTGCCTGAACCAGTCTTTGCGACACCAATGACGTCTCTGCCAGACATGATTGCAGGGAATGCTTGCATTTGAATCGGTGTAGGCTTGTCGTATCCTAGGCTCTCAACAATATCAAGAGTCTTTCGTGACAAAGCGCACTGCGACCATTTTTGTACTGGCTTCGGGACATCCTTACCAGATACTTTGATTCCATCCAATTCAACCCGTAGATCGGTTAATTCGGCCTCGGTCATTTCTGCTAACTCAGCCGGTTCCACCCAGAAGTTCTTTCGGACAGGATCCAAGTCAAGCTTGGCGTAGTCGATCGATGGGATGTCCTTCTTTTTGCGAGCCTTGGCTGCAATGGCAAGGAACGAACCTGGCTCTACGTTCTCCTTACGATAATCGTATTCGTCGTCGCTGAAGTATGCTTCAGGCTCTGGCGTGTTTTTACTCTGGTTAGTGTTGGTCTTGAGAGGTTTATTTGCCACGGGTTTAGTTTCGAGATCATTCATGAAGGCATCGAGCGGATCGACGTCGTCCTCGTCAACTTCCATAGCTTCGCTTGTTTCATTTCCTGGTGCGACGCCGTTTGTCTGCGGGGCTGATGCTTCTTCGGGCTGATCGACTTGCATCTCCCTTGCTTGCTGGGCGTTTTCTTGCGCAATGCGCTCTTCTCGCCTTTCTTGGGCCGCACGGGCGGCGGCAGCTTCCTCTTCTTCGTCTCCAGCAAAATGACCTGTATCATCATCGTCCTCTTCGTCCTGATATTCATAGGGCGTATCATCAACATCGCCTAGGGGTAGGGAGGGCAGCTTAGCAAGTTTTCTATCTGACGTATCGTCCTCGTCAAGCATTAACTTTCGCTTTTGAGAAACCTTTTCGGTATCCGCGTTTTGTTTGTGAAAGCCAAAGCCGCTCGCCTTGGTTCTACTTTGTGGAAGCGCGGAAACTAGGATGGCTATGTTAGCGTTGTGAAAAAAGGAGCGCACGGAAAAGGATACTCACCGTTTGAAGAATTGGTTGCCGGAACAGTGTTATTAGACGGCGGGCCTGCAACTACACCTAGTTTGGAAGCGATACCAGGCGAATGCGATTTGGGGGCGGCCTTCTTTGCGATGGCTTTGGGATCGAACTTGCCAGCATACGGGGTAGCTGGCGAGGCGGTTTGTGTATCAGCAGGTGATGCTGGCATAGGAGAAGCTCCTGTGGGTGAGGCATTAGAGGGTGCAGTGTTAGCCTTTTGGTCCATTTGCGCAAGAAGCTTCCGTGTTCCACCTGGAGTCGCCTCTTTCTGCTTTTCTTTCTCTTCCTGCTTCTTCTTCCATGCTGCCAGTTTCGCAAGGCGCTCCACCTTCTTGTCGGCGTCAGCCTGGGCAGGCGTCGACTTTGCTTTGGATTCGGTCTGCAAAAATGTATTAGCTTGCTTAGCAGCGTAGAATGGGCTTACAATGCATACCTCCGATGGCTTGGCCTTGCTGGCATCGTTTGGCGCTGGGCCTCGCTCACGGCTGTCACCTCGCCTACTGCGCGGATGAGAGTCAGCAGTACCTTCGCGTCGTCCTCTGCCTCGATCACGGGAGTCGTCTCGCCTGCTACGGTGATCTCTGTCACTATCACGATCACGGCTTCTGCGCTGGCGGTTATCAGAAAGACGGTCTCCATCTCTCTCTAGGGGGCGATCGCGCGACCGTCTACGATCCCTTCCACCTCGATAATAATCATCGTCTCGACGATCTACGGAATGATCGCGTCGGCGAAAATCATGGTCCCTTTCCCGGTCTCGGTCGCGATTTCGACGCTGCACGGTGGAATTGTTAGCGAAGTGGGAATCACCATATCCATAGCGTCGTCCCCTTACATCATGTGGGCTTCGAGAACGACTTCTGCGTCTTGCATCTCTATCAAAGTCGCGACGATCTCGTTCCCGATAGCGGTCTCGATCCCTCCTATCGTCATCTCTGCGATGTCTTCTTGAAGATTGCTGGTTTCCTGCTGGAGGCGGTGAGCGTGAGTCTCTGAGTCGAGCCATGGTTTTTTTTAAAGATAGTACGGCTCGGTCGCACTACAATGGTGAGAACTACCAGAAGACTCGAGGGAAGCTTCAGCTAGACGATCAGCTTTTTGTAGATCGATCACTAGATAGGATAGAAGCCTTCAGGTTATTGGGCCTTGGTGACACTGGAAGTTGGCGCAATCATCGGATGTCTCCCTGGCTCGAAGGTATTTGAAGTTGGAAGAACCGTTGAGTAAGTGACTTAATTGTTATCGACGCAGAATGCTGCAGGTTTAGCTCAAAAGCCTGTTCGGCAGCTCTAAAAATTGAAATGTGGCTTACAATGTGTGGCAGTGCGTATTGAGTCTGGACCCATATTTTCAGTTCGCATGACGCCAACCAGGCCGTCACATTTTTAAGGTACCTAATCTAGATGTGGAGCCCAGGCTGCCAGAAGCTGAAAAGTGGACCCGCCTGTGCACAACGATGAAGCTTAAGCTCCTAAACCGATGCATTAAATTGTCGCGTTTGAACCCCTCATCATCCCAATTGCATCGTCAAATTCTGGTACTTCTAGTACCCCCTCCCTTTCTACCAACTCCATAGGCTCTTCATAATACCAATTGGCCGCCATGTTGTCTTCCATCGGACGTGCCGCGATCAGACGCTGGATCGCAACGCCTGCCGCTACGTCACCACAGCGTATTGTAGTCTCCGGACTGGCCGCAAACTTTTCAAAGCCTAATCGTGAATTCATCCGAACTTTGACGAGAGAACGAAAGAAGGAATCTGTGAAGGTCACCCGTAAGACGGAGCAGACTAACACCAAAGGACGCGCGAAGAAACCAGTTCAAGCCAAGCAAACCAAGCAAATCAAGAAACCCAAGGCAACCAAGAAGGTGAAAGCGTCCGAGGAAGAGAAGCCTAAGCGTGGGCGAAAGCGTACGCCATTGACTCCGGAGAGGAAGGCCATCCTCGAGAGAAAGGAGCTCAGGGAAGCAGCACTATTCACAGAGCCGAAGCCACTCGCCGACACAACATGGAAGCTTTTCATTGTTGAGCAGACCAAGAATAAGTCGCGTAACTCTACCGAACTTCGACAAATAATGGTCGACTTATCACAAGAGTTCAAGGCGCTTTCCAGCTCTGCGCTTCAGGTTCGTACTTAATATCTATAGTCAATCAATTGACCCAATACGCACCTCTAACTATTTCTAGCAACTTAGCAACACTGCCGAACAAAACAAGCTCAAGAACGCAGCCCAATACAAGGCTTGGGTAGAGAGCCACACTCCTGTGGAGATCAACAACGCCATCAAGGCCCGTATGCAGCTGAAGAGAAAATACAACATCCCTACCAAGGCGACTGTGAAGACCATCCATGATGGTCGTCTGCCCAAGAAACCCGTAACCGCATTTACCTTGTTTACCAAGGCTAGATGGGCTTCTGGTGACTTCAAGGGCCGCACCGTTCCTGAGGGCTCCGCGGAAATCAGCCGTGAATGGAAGAGTCTGCCAGACACGGAGCGTCATGTATGAAATTCACCCCTGCTGATTTTACTACCGCATTAGCTGACCAGTCTGTAGGCGTATGATGACCTTGCCAAGGCTTCTTCGGATCAGTACGAGAAGGATGTTGCGTCGATTCTGCATCGCGCAGTAAACAAAAGACCTTCACCTAAGCTATGATCAAGTCATAACTTCCATCTACTTTCGATTCAGGAAGGGGAATAGATGGTTTTCGTGATTATGGCAATACGATACTAGGGCAATGAGGCAATGTATTTGCGTCAAGAAAGGGCTGGTCTAATGATTATTACGTTCCCGTGAAGTATTGCTGGCTTTACTACAAACTTAAGTATTGGAACGAACCATAGGGTTATTTTATTATGGCTTGCCGTTTCAAACGATTTGTACTAGTAATCCTTTGTCTCGTACAATATTTGCTCTTTCCGCAACGAATAGGTCCGTCTACAGATCCTCTACTCTTAATAAGGAGGCTAGCAATAGCAAGAGATGGGAAATCAAATAAGTTCTTGTATTCATGAACAACTTTAATGGCAATGATTTTAAATCTTGCTAGGGGTATCTTGAGATGCTATGCTATGCTGCCGTTTCCTAAACGCCTTTACCCTGGATGCCTGTATTTTATGACCAAGCACTTAATCCATCTCCACAAAGTCCATCTTTAACCAACGGCGCTAGCTTCTTGTTTCCGTGACGAGTACTGCAATGCCCTCGCCATCGACCCAAGAGCTTCCTGTGTATAGGATCCTACGCTGACTAGCCAAGTACAGCAGCAGATAGATGTGCGCCGTAACTACGCCCCAGCAGTACACCCGCAGCCATTGAAAATCCGGGTCGCGAGTACACCAAATGCCCCATCCAGCCACTCCAGTCCCGACGTAGTTTGCGAGATAGGCCCAGGCGTCTCGCTTGAGTTGATCGTCCCAAGCTGAGCAGTCGATAAGCCAATACCCGCGCTCGGAAGGTCGTAATTCTCTGGCCTGTTCTTTTAGCCGGTATCGCTTAGGGTCCTTTAAGGCTTTTGCCAACTTCTCAAGACCAGGAGTGATGAAATCATCGTCTGTGATGTCCATAATCGAGACCTCGGGGTCTGGCGCTCGAAGCTCTAGGCTTTCGTACGTGTAGCCGTGCTCGCTGAGGAAGGGGATGGTGATGATAGACTTTGGATCGACAGACGATCTTGGCCCCATGTCGCTAATAGCCCTTGCTAGAGGCCGTACATCTGTACCGGCTAAGGCTGATTGCTGATGCGTAGCTGGTAATGGTTCGGAGTCTGCTCTTGTGATTGTCGTGGGGTCGAAAGAGTCTTCCACGATGGTCTCCTCTATGACATTATCGCTAGTCAACCCATCATTGGTTTGTTGCGACAGTGGCAGGTTTTGCCGCAAATGTCTCCCATTTGCCATCCTTGGGGAGGAAGGAAGTTCGTCTTGTGGTGTACAAGGCACAATGAATGGTGCGTACGGAGCCGAGGGTGCTTCCACCTTATCTTCGTGAAAAGATTGGTCAAGTTTCTGTGAAGGATGATGGGGAGATGCGTCGTAGTCGCTCAACTGCGATGAGGTTTCCTGGGAGGAATCAAATTGCTGCAGATAATGTTCCAGTACTCTTGTGGGCGATGTCAAGGTAGAAATGTGTACTGGATTGCCCTGGTATGAATCCTGCACACTACTAGGCGGGGTGTGCCACTCTAGTGATAACTGTGTGCTTGGAAGTGTGGTTTCTTCCTCAGTTATGGGCCTTGCAAGGACGCGAGGCGAGTTTGCGTTATCAATAACGCTTCGGAATGATGCCTGAGGTGACCTAAATGTACCGAATGGGCCACTCGACGGTGGGCCAGCAGTTATATCTTGTGCATGGTGTTGCTGAGCACTTAGATTGTCAGCATCACTGTTATCTGCCTGACTGCTGGGAAAGTCGATCCGATTTGTTGGTTCGAAATTCATATACGAAGTAGCCAGGGACCGATATGAGGCATCATCAGCGGCCCTGCTTGGGGCGCCGATGTGGACCAAGATTTCCACCTCCGGCTGTTGTTCCATTTTGAGAGATTGAGCATATTTATTGTGTATTGACGATATTTTATTTCGATGAAATAGACGAGCCGACTTGGCAGATTAATGAATGCGTCAAAATTGAATTTAGAGGCCGGGTTCTGCCTGAGAGGTATGACTCCATTCAAGACAGTGAAGCGCGTTAAGTGGTAACAGCACGTTGAGGTTTTAACGGTTGCTGTGGTGCAGCGGTTCAAAATAGAAACTAAAATTGACTGGACTTGCGTATATTTATTCCAAAAAGCACAATAAATACTGGGATAGAAGGAGGTACTAATGTATGAACATTGAATGAAAGAATGAAGATTTATTTATTTACACTATGTACTCACGCATCAAGTCAGATGTAATTGCAAATAAGATTTCTGTGGCTGACCCATTTAGATGCATACATTGGGTAACTTAATATTTCTGTGGCTTTGAGCCGTTGGTGCTATTTGTACAAAGCAAACCACTGAGTTTGTCTAAATTCTAGGTCATCAGAACTCACTGCTAGAAAAACACAACAACTGATAAGCTTGGAACCACACATCACGTCTTTGATCACGCCTACTCTACGAAGAATTCAATACAGAGTGACACTGGCCTAAGGCAAGCAAGCACGGAAGCAAGTAAAGCAAGCAATTTTCCATCTGTCATGGTCATGTGACTGACCCTACCCATCAACATGGGTCTCTGAAGCACTGGTTGACTTAACTCGGACACTAAAATTGGCGCTAACATTTACCTTTTCAATGAGATTGCAGGTGGTCCCCATTAGAAGCCTATTACCCTGGCACTCCTAGCATCGGTCCAAGGAACACTGCACTAGGACATTAGGGGCCAACAAACAAGCAACAAATCCAATTCAGCAGAGCAGTTCAGTTCAGCTTTCATCCAATTTCCATCCCCAAGCCCAAATCTGTCAAAGGCGGGCAGGCTATCTTAAGGGTACCTACCTACCGCTTACAGTATATTCGCCTTCTATTACATCTTCCATTCTACCCATTCTACTCACTCTGTCACTTTACTTACTTTATCATTATACCTATTCAAAGTCAGGAGAGTAGTAAACAACATACCTCCTTATTCCTCTTTTTCTTCTACTTCAAGTCAAGTTGTAATATGTAACTCATTATTATTCGACTTTAATTAGAGAGAAAGATACATGCATACCTACATACATAACAAAGCAAATCCCTCGGACTCGAACCAACCCCTCGATACCTAACCGCATGATAAGAAGGGGGATCCTTTTTTTCGCTAATAACGTGTTGAACCTTACCATACCATAGGTACCTTACCTGACTTGACCTAACCTGTACCTACAGTGTGCAGTAGAAATATCCCTTTGTCTTGCATTGCATTTCGATTCCCACAAACCCCTGTCCGCTTCCCCCCCTTCTGTTGCAGCTCCCGCTTTAGCTTTCTGCTTCCCTGAAGGTTGCACCTCGCCGGCAACGAGCATCCTAATCCTCCTGCCTCCCTTACCCTTCCCGTTGCGTGCTGATTACGGCGTTACAATACTTGATGCAGTGCCATCATATTCTCCACGATCGTTTTCCCTCCCAGCGCATGTTTCGACATTACCGACGTTCTCGATATTCTCGACAAATAGACGCGGCTTAGCATAATCCTCCGTAACCCGTATCCGAGACGCCTTCTTAGACACGCCTGAACAAAAGTTGTTCTCGACTGATCCATCCAATCAAAGAATTCGCTGGCCACGATAATCTGAGCGCAATCCCCAATTCGATATCTTGCTTCCGTCGCATCGTTGAAAAATATCCGCCACTACTTGCCGCGACCAACCGTCAGCTACGACAATCTTCACTGCCACACTCGTTCAGCACTCTTCATTGGCTCTATCTACTCCCTAAATTTTTACCACGTCGCCGTGTCGCCTCTCGCCGAATAATTGTTTCCGGCTGCTACCTTCGCACCTAGTCGCACACGCCGTTTGGAGGAACCACCAACTTCGCTGTCTGATGCTGATGTCTGACGTTGAACAACGCTACCGAACCGTGCAATTTTCGCTTCGTTTTGTCCTTCAGTCAATTCAGCCGTGAGGACTGCAGCAGGTGCTACGCAATTTTTGCAAGCCGGATTGAGGTAGGACCTCATTTTGGTCACCATGATGGGCCCCGATTACGATGGCGGTCTGGCTGGTGACCGGCTCCATGGGCATCCTCCACCGATGCCCAACGACAATGGTTACCAGCTTGACCACGACCGACCAAATATGACACCGAGTCCATCCTATCAAAATGGAGCCTTCCCCCCACCTAGCCTACCGCCTGCTTCGCCGGCTCTAAGTGCTCGCAGCGACCCGCGACGGAGCGGTGAGCGCAATAGGTCTCGGGGACGAAGTGGGAGAACAGCCAGCGGCCAGCTTCGTGTTTGCGCTAAGTGCGGCGAGCCCCTGACCGGGCAATTTGTGCGGGCACTCGAAGGAACATACCATCTTGACTGCTTCAAGTGTCGCGTACGTATTTCGTGTTCGAGTACATGTATCCCTATCCATATCTTCTAACTAGAATTACAGGACTGTGGCCAAATCGTAGCCTCTAAATTCTTCCCTGCTGATGACGAAGAAACCGGCGGCCAATATCCACTCTGCGAGACAGATTATTTTCGACGACTCGGTCTTTTGTGCCATCAATGTGGCGGTGCTTTACGTGGATCGTATATCACAGCTCTCGACCGGAAATATCACGTTGACCATTTTACATGTTCTCTCTGCTCCACCGTGTTCGGAGCCCAGGACAGCTACTATGAACATGATGGCAATGTGTATTGTCACTACCATTATTCCACCCAGTTTGCGCAGCGGTGCAATGGCTGTCAAACTGCCATCCTTAAACAATTCGTGGAAATTTTCCGGAATGGACAGAACCAGCATTGGCACCCCGAGTGCTATATGATCCATAAGTTCTGGAACGTCCGTTTGACACCTCCCCACGAATCAAAGGAACCTTGTCCCGAACCCGTCGACGCCGAGGGCCGAGAACGAGTACGGCAAGAAGAAGAAGATATGGAAAACAAAGTCTATAGGATCTGGAGTGTGCTATCTACATTTGAAGAATCATCGGCGGCATGCATCTCGGATATGCTTCTTCACGTTAGCAATGGCGCATACATGGACGGGGTTTTCGTTGCTAAGAAGTTTATTATCCACGTGGACATCTTATTCCGGTCCGCGGACAGGCTCGATCAAACCATCAAAAAGTTTGAGATGAACGGTACAGTATTTCGAATGTGATTCGTCGATCAATATGCTAAGAAGAATTTACAGATTTATCCTACGCGAGAGAGGCAAAACTTCTTTGCAAGAAAATTGTGGCGTTCTTCTCACTACTATCCAAGATGCAGGAGGCAAATGCGAGGAAATTGGGCGTTACGCAGGAGTTGCTTTCGCTCGTGACGGGTCTGGCGCATTACCTGAAGCTCCTCATCAGAATCTGCCTCCAAGGTACACTCAGGGTCGAAAAGGAGCAGCAAACCCCTGAAGCATTATTCCAGTTCCTCGAAGATCTCAGTGTGCTCGAGTCGATTAAGAACGACGATGAGTCTATGCAGATCACCTTGGGTATGTCGAGGCTCTCGGCCAATGACTCGGACCACTGTACCTCGTGCAGAAAGCCCATAGAGGACGAATGCGCTCTGTGCGGCGACAAGAGATGGCATCTGTTTTGCGTGTCATGCGTACGGTGCGGTAAAGAATTGGGTAAGAGCTTAGATCAGGCTCGTCTACACCGAGACCAGAAGGTATATTGCACGAGCTGTGGAAGCCAAATCGAGGAATGGGGCCAAGCACTTGAACGAATCACCAAGCTACAACAGTATATTTTCCTGCTGAAAGTGGCTTTGGCACGGTTGCTAGAGATACTTCGTAGCAGCGGCGCCCTTCCTCTCAATTCTGAGGACCCTAATGGGTATGATTCTGTGGATGGACGTGCACCCACAGATGATAATCCCGCAATGCCCAGGTCAGATTCTCGGTCGAAATCCGTCAGTGGTGAAAGAGAACGACACCAGCGAGAGTCATCCTACGAAAATACTCTCAATGACGTGCGCAGATTGAGGAGCACGCGTTTGGACAAGCATTTATCATCTAGCTTGAGGAAAGCTCGAACATCAAGGATTATGGATGGGCCTGAAGGACGTAGTGTTCGCCCCGGCTCAGCAGGCGCGGAGATGGGATTACAGAGCAAGGCGATGCAGATCGAGGAAGACGGAGAACCTGGTGAAGACGACACGACGAAACAGTATTTTGGTCACCAGGATGCGTTAACCCTCGACGACATTCCTCGAATCGTTGCGGCCGAGCAAGCCCGGGAACAGCAACCCAGTGCGTATAGGACCTCGCGCCAAGAGCTTTTCCGATCTGCAACTGCTGAAGCCGCCGTGGGCGGTAGTACCGAGAGAAGCCTGTCTACCGGACGCGATATGGATCAGAGGTTACCCGATGATAGATTGCCCCAGAGGGACGGAAGGAAATTCTTCTCAGAACTTTCTGGTTTGGAATACTTCATCGTCCGACATGTTGCAGTTCTTACGATGCAGCCCATGCTTGGGCCGGAATTCACCCTCGAAGAGTTGTTGGGTCTCATCGAGGCGAGAAAGGCAACGTTCTGGAACAAATTCGGCAAGGCTTTTGGCAAAAACGACCCACGCAAGGCTGCGAAAAAGAAGGGGGTCTTCGGAGTGCCTCTTGAAGTAATTGTTGAGCGAGATGGTGCCGATTCTACAGATGGCGTAGGACCAGGTGCCCTACGCATACCTGCCATTATCGAGGACACCATCACGGCCTTGAAGAATAAGGATCTTTCCGTTGAAGGTGTCTTCCGAAAGAATGGAAACATCAAAAAACTTACCGAGCAGGTTGCTGCCGTTGACAGAGAGGGCTGTGATGTTATTCGGTGGAACGATGAGACCCCACACCAACTTGCAGCACTTCTCAAGCGATATCTCCGTGAGCTACCAGATCCGTTGATGACGCAGAAGCTATACGGAGTCTGGATAGCAGCAACCAAGATCAAGGACACCGATAAAAGACGCCATTGTCTACATCTGACGTGTTGCTTACTCCCCCAGATCCATCGTGACACGTTGGAGGTCTTGTTCAGCTTCTTGAAATGGGTGGCTACTTTCCACCAGGTTGACGAGGATACTGGATCAAGAATGGACGTTCACAATCTTGCTCGTGTCATCGCCCCGAACATACTTTATACTAACGAGAAGAGCCCGAGTTTCTCGGACGAACCCATGACCGCGGTAGCTTGTGTCGAAGAACTAATACAGTTCAACGAGGAAATGTGCATGGTATGTATTCACACTTAATTACGCCAGCTCTTGTGTTTTACTAACGTGTATTGCTAGGTTCCTGCTGAGCTCACTGATATTCTAAGCGACTCGACCCTATTCATGAACAATGGTGAGATCACTACCAAGGAAATCTTAAAGCGCATCGAGACCCGGTCTACTTCTGGACTTCCTAGACAATATGACAGCACGGAGTATATTGGACGGCAGGATAACAGCAGAAGGCCACTTGCCACCAGGGTTGCCACAGATCCTGCCGCGTGGCAGCAGGAGAGCAGTGTTCGCCCTGTTCAGGAGCCAACCATTCCGTTCGTAACACCACAAGGAACCCCTCCGCCACCAAATTTCCGGAAACCCGATAATGGACAGTCTCCTTACCCAGGCCAATATGAGCGGTCAGAGAGCCAACAGCGAGGACCCGACAATGGCCAGCGTCGGGAGTGGCGCAACTCGGGCTTTGGAAGACCACCCAATAATTCAGTCACTACTGGCACGGGATAATTCTATGGTCACTAGTATATACTGTATCTCTTCTGGATCACGTTTCAACTTTCTGCGACATAACCGAAGCGGCAAATGGAATTACGTCCACATCGTGGCACTTGAATTCAAACAGAACATAGCATGAACTAGGTGTACAGAAACTAACAGCATTTTCGGCCGGCGTCGCGCATTCCTCCCCTTTCCCATAGTGGAATATTACGACCTTTGATTCGCTTTTTTATCATATGCGAAATTCGCCCACACGGGCGAGGCGGTTTTCTATGTACTGCACCTATGCTTTAATCTTAAGGAGCATAGCTTTGGGGAAGTGGTTGTGTCATTTCCAAACGGGTTTGGCAGCAGCAAAAGCTTGGAGTAGTGGGGATATGTGTAGCTTCTCGCCGTGTTCTTTTTTATTTGGCTTCTGCCCTGAGGGGCTTATACCTGAGGTATTTATTCACGCAGATGCTCCAATCCGGTTGGAGAGAAAAGCAAAATCGGAGTGGTCGTAGATCTTATTCTCGGGGAGCTTAGGGGAGACAAGACAGCAACTTTCATTGGGGAGAAGGGGTGGAGGGGAAACAAAAGGCGCCAAGATAGTAGTTGTTTGGTTGCTGAGATATCCCAAATTAGACAGGCATGTGCCTCCAGCATTTCTTTTGTGAGGGGTGCTCGCCGTGTCGATAGGGGACTGAACGGTAGACGGACGGACAGACAGACGGACAGACAGACAGACTGGTGTGAAGGTGGCTGTGCTGAGGAGGCAGCTAACTGGTGGTTGAAGCTGTAGCAGGCGGTTCAAGAGACTAAGGTTGACTCGTTCGGGTCATCATCGCCAGTAGAAACAATGAGAAGAATCCCCAGCCTATTCGTTAATTCCATATGTTTGAAGCTAGCCTCATGATGTTGGCTCGTGGTATATTGTGTGACGTTACCACATGTACTTGCCAGTCCTATATTGGCTCCATGAATCGAATCTTGCTTCGCAGCACCCAAGTATGAGGTTTACTAACTACGCGTCTATCCATAGATATAGGCAGGTCATACATCAAGAGTATAACCAATTAGCGATAAAGTGAATTATATTCTGCTCTACTTCTACTTAGTAGGTTACCCCCCAACTATTTCAATACTATGATGTACCATGCCTACGAGGATTAACATGTATCCATAAGGACTCTAGGTGAATTCTAGATACCGAATCGATCATCTATAATGGAAATAACATATAATTAATACATTTATTACATATCCCCTGCTCCCACCTACTCATGCAGAACAACATCAAAGACGCCAAAATCGAACATGAATTTATGATTTGGCGGGAGCCGCGCTCTTCTTCTCCTGCTCTAGGGTCCAGTCTACGGTCCTCTTTATGCCTTCGCCCAGGGTATAAAGTGGCTTGTAACCGAGACGGCGCTTCGCCTTGGTGATGTCGTAGTACCTCGTCATGGTGCTGTACACGATACGTTGTCGGTTGAAAGTAGGAGTCTGTTTTATAATCCCGAAGAACACCTCGCTGAGGTAGCCCAGCAGAATACCAACATCCCGGCTCATGACCCAGACGTGGTCCGTCCCCTTCTCCGAACCAGCAGCTCGCCAGATAGCGCGCATCAGATCCCAGAAGTAGACCGGGCTGTCGTTTGTGATTATGAAGACCTCGCCGTCTACCTTTTCGTGGTCGAGCGGCACGGTGGATGCCGCATGGGTCACCAACAGGGCGCGGGCGGCGAGGAGGTGGGCGTGGGCTACGTTCTGGACGTAGGTAAAGTCGAAGAGGTTCTCGTTGAGGCCGACTTGCACTTTGTCCTTGCCCCCACGGTAGATGTTGACGGTGTGGTAGACCAGCTGCATGTCGCCTTCGCCGAAGATGGCGGATGGTCGGATAGCAGCAGTTAGGAGGTCGTAACCCTCGGCGCGGTTCGCTTCGAGGACTAGTTGTTCTGCATGTGCCTAATTGATAGCATTAGTAAGACAGATACTACTGACATGTGCTTAAGAATAGGTAACATAGTCGTAGTACCTTCGTCTCGGAGTAGTATTCAGTCTGCATTTTCCCCCTTATGACGGGATAATCTTCGTTCGCGTTGATCAAGTCATCTTTGTTGTTGCTCATAACGCTGGCGGAACTCGTAAATACCAAAGCCTTGACGCCGTTCTTCTGGCATGCGGTTATGACGGTTCGCGTCCCCTCCACATTGACCTTTCGGAACATCTCGTTTGTAACGGCACCGGCACCACTCTGGGCGGGTGGTGACGCCGTGTGGATAACAACATCGGGCTTGATCTTTCCGATAACTTTGGTCAGGCCATCAACGTCGGTAATGTCGGCTTCGATGTACTGGACGCCATCGGAGTCGGGTCTACGGTTTCGCTGGCATCGGAGGTCGACGACGGAGAGGGAGGTAGTTGTCCAGTTGCGCAGGAGTAAATCTACCACGTGGTGGCCGAGAAAACCACAGCCGCCAATGACGAGGACATTGCCCAACGAGGCCTGTGTTATAGGGGCAGACATGGTGTTGGTTGAAAACTGAGATCTATCTCTCCCAATTCAAGATCTATTGCAATTCGATAATAATAATAAAAAGCAGGAGATGCAACAAGTTAACTTCCAACAATTTGCCCAATTCGACTTGTTCGCCCTTTCACCGCCTGGCAATATCGAATAGGGAGCTTCGAGCGAATGGTTCCATTCTCGGCAGCCTAGAGCATTCAAGATCCCAGCAAGGGAAAAAGATGCATGTGGGGCGTTCCTGATTTCTCCCCACGATGGAGACAAGGGATGTGTGTTTTGGTAGGAATTAATACGTAGGTATATAATAATTTTTACCTTTTTCAGCTAGTGGAGACTCTTTTACTAAGGCAACTACTGTACTATGTAATATTGTAGATAGGTAATTACATACATCCCATGAGTCATGTATCGGATTTGTATTATTGAGAATTGATAGGTACATAGGTAGGAAGACCTAATGCCTTGGGCCAACAGCATCATCTGAGGTAGCTAGTAGAACTAATTACCTAAACCAGGAAAAGTACATGTACCTAGTGCTCTTTGCTGGTCCCTTCTCTTATCACTAACCCGATAAGGTATTTAGATCCAACCAGAAACCGCATATCATAGGCTAGACGACGTCAAATGGTTAACCCCACGGCCCTGACTACATCAATTAGCGCCCTCTTCTAGCAGGCAACCAGGACCCCCGCCTTTTCTGCCTTGGGGACGATCCCCACCTGCCCGCATTGCACCTCAGAGCTTCTGCAAGTGCTACACCATTCTTGCCAACCCCATTACCAGTTCTACTTATACGCTGCAACCCAAAATTGAGAAGACGCGCCGAGACCTTTTTACATTCAACTTTTCTCAACGTCTCTTTGCCAATCCTACTTTTAGCAAGCTACTATCCACGCACGCCAGCATAACACTACCTCCCAACGTATGAGCAGCTACTAGCAGCTATGGCGGACCAATCCATTATCCGCATCACCAAGGTACTAGACACTGCTGCGTTTGGAGCCTTAGAGTGGCATACGAGACTGACTCTTCTTCCGTGTCCTGTAGGAGATCGGTGAGCTCCAGAAGAGCTCTGACCTCTGTATGAGAAACATTCCCCCCCACTATAGACATTCTAGACCCAGTACTAATGTCTTATCCTTCTCCGTTTTAGCTCTGGCCGTGGCCTTTCGGGATCGTGATGTCCGCAGTGTTAAGGCCCTCATTATCGGTCCTCACGAGACCCCCTACGAGTTTGGCTTCTTCGAGGTGAGTGTATACTTAACCCTCTCATGTTGCCCCGGATCATATATGCTAATACTCCCGTCTAGTTCTCGGTGAAATTCAACAAAGGTCAACTCCTAGCCCTCATATTCACGACCCGCCTGACATGAACGGAAAACTAATGTACAATGATCATACTCAGACTACCCTCGAAAATCCCCCGCCGTCACGGGAACAACAACTAATAGCGGACGTTGTCGATTCAATCCAAACATTTATGCTTCGGGAAAAGTCTGCCTGTAAGTGGAATATGCCATTTCTAATACCGTAGTCAACCCTCTGCTAACCCAAATTCCAGGTCTATACTTGGGTATGTAGCGTGTCGTGATTTATGTATGTCCGTCGACGAGCCTAACGCGAGCCTAGAACATGGCGCGGAGAGCGAGGAGAAGAGTGGTCCGCCGCTCAAGGCCTAGAGTCCATTCTCCTTTCAATACAGAGTCTCATGTCGTCAAATCCTTACGAGAACGAACCTGGCTTTGAAGACGCTAATGAATCCCACGATAAGAAGGCCCAGAAAGAATACATTGCGAAGGTACGCTACTTTAAGAACGACGCCAATACAGAACAATCTAATAAGTAGCTCTCTAGATCCGACATGAAACGCTGCGTATTTCTATCATCCAGAGACTAGAAGACTACTTGGGAATTACGGGAAGCTGTCTCACAGAGCCCATGGAAACAGAGCAAAGAGAATATGATCTCGACATGGAGGATGACCCAGAGCTTGACGACCCAAGCGTTCCTTGGGAGCCATTCAAGGACCTTTGCAAACGCCGCTTCCTCTGGTATTATGACTCATACCTGGAGACCATCAAGAAGGCAAAGGAAGAGGTTAAAGATGGCCAGCCTTTTGCGCGCATGCCTTTCGAGGGAACCAGTAACACTATGGACGGCAAGTTCAACTATACCGATCTTGAACAACGACTACGTCGGATCAAGGCGACTTTAGATGCTGAGGCAGAGAAGTGGGCCGTAGAGGGAATGTCCCCCAAGACCAGGGACACCACGATTGCGGTCAACCTCACACGACAATTCGAGCAAATCAAGGAGTCCTTCAAACGTAGCGAGGTGCCTCACAACGTGGAGCTACAGGACGACAATCCCTTTGTTTGGAACTTCACCTATTTCGGGCGACCTATGACGAACCTCGACGGGGGTATGTTCCGGATCAAGCTCAACTTCAGTCCTCGCTTCCCAGAGGAGCAACCGAGGGTAAAATTCTTGACACGAATGTTTCACCACCGTATTGCGGCAGATGGTACACCGTGCTACTTTCCTAACCCCAATCGCCGCGAGGATGTGAAGAACCATATTGATGCAATCATCGACGCCTTAGAAGAGGAGCAACCCCCTTACGATCCACGAACTCTAGTCCACCCCGAAGCACATAAGCTATATTGGGGTAGCGCGGATGAACGAAAGCTGTACAACCGACAGCTACGAAGATCGGTGCAAAGAAGCATGGACGACTTTTAACGTGATAAAGATAAGGACAATTACGGAGGATAGAATGGAATAGTTTGTAGCAGGCTTCTTCGGTTGCTTTTCTTTTTAGATGGATTCTCGGCGGTAAGGGTAATATCGTGTTTTCAGCATTACGGGTGTATTTCGTGAAGTCTTTCTTTCCTCTCTACATTAGCTGCGTACCATTCGATCCTCAGGTGCGGGAGGGGGTAAACGTCGAGGTTTGATGAGGACTCCTCTCGGCATAAGATTCGGTGTGTTGTCATCAGGGCTGATGATATCTAGACTACTAGGCTTGATACCTCTTCTGCTTTCGCGGGTTACAGGGCATATGCGATGGATTCGGTACAAATTCGATGCATTTAACTTTTACGTGCGGTGAATAGTTCTGGTTTGATGTGATGACTGTGACTGCTTCAACATTATAGAGTAGGTAATCTGTAGAGCTTTCATGCGAAAGCAGAAAAGATGCGTATGATGTCGCCCATTTTATTTATCAGGGGCGGATTTTCTACATAAACAATCGGTATCCATGCGAATGCATACAACGCTGTGCGCCGAGAATCTATAACATGCCTACTTGCCTTCATAACCCATAACTTCGTGATAAAAAAAAATCCAAGACTCTTGTAAGACAGTCTCTGGCCTGCAAGCCAACAACCCCAACCACTTATATGGTATTCCAACTTTGGCGCCAAATCCAGGGGAGCACTACCTCTCCACTCGGCTCAACGCTTCACACCTTTGCTCTTCCGCTGGATCTGGTCCTTGCTTGGGTTATAGGGCGCCGCCACGCCGATGAGTTTCTCTTGCCTGCCGCTGCCGCCGCCCTTGTGCTCGTACCGACCGTCGGGCGCCAGGGTGGCGGGTGTGCCCTGCGACGGCGCGGCCTGCTGCTCTGCGTGCAGCTTGTCGAGGGACTCGCCCACGATGGCGTATTGTGACCAGTTGATGGGCGGGCAGCGGACGACGTTCTGCGGCTTGGGAACGGTGGACCAGGGTCTGGGTTGGGGTTTGGACTCGGGTCGGGATTGTGGTTGCGGTTGTGGTTGCGGTTGAGGCTGCGTTGAAGATTCGGGTTGTGGAGGTGGTTGTTCGGTGCTCGTGGCTCCTGGTTCGGTCTTGATGGTCGCGCTGGGTTCTGCTGGGTTCGCGTTCGTGGGGATGCTCGACTGCGCGGGTTGTTCGCCGGGCGGCGGCGCACTGGTGGTGGGATCCTGCTGGCCAGCAGCGCTGGGATCTGCTCCTTCCATATCCTCGTCCGAATCCGAGCTCGAATCCGAGTCTTGATCCTCGTCGCTCTTTACGCCGCCGACGAATAACCTCTCCCCCTCCACGCCTATGCGCTTCGTCAACAGGTCCTGTATGAAAGCCTCGGGCTCGGCAAGCGCCGCCGTCTTGACCTGGCTCAGCTTCGCCATATCGGCTTCGGCCCTGCGCCGCTGCATCTGCAAGATGGATATGGCGGACTTGAGCGCGAGCACGTCCGGGTTGGTGTGGAAGTTTATGGGTTCCGGTGGCGGCGGCGCAATGGCTACCTGGTCCTGGTGCGAGCTGTGCGTATAGGTCGGGCGCGCCGGGAAGGTGGTCGGCTTTAAAGGCGGTGTTATCGGGCTGTAGGTTGGTCTTTGTGGTGAGGAGGGGTGCGAGGTATTCTCGTTCGCGGCTGTGGATGTGTTCGGGGCTTGGCTGGTAGAGCTGCTCGGAGGATAGCCTGATGTGTTGGCTACGGCCCCTCCTGTGTTGAGAGTGAGGCCTGGCATCGCGGCGGTTGGGAATCGCTCAGAGCTTATGCGACCTAGATAATGCGGATATTACGCTGCTTTGTCCTTCTTCGCGTAGGTAGATAACGGTCTTATATGATTTTATTATGGTAATTAGGAAACTGTAAAACAAGGCGCACACTTCAGAAAGGCTTCGACAGCACACAACTTGGCTACTTTGGAAAGATGGTTGTATCAGTTGAGAGGAGCGCATAAGCTCAGCGTCGGCAATGCGGCGTAAGATAGAACGGTAGGTGGATCTAGAACGGGGAAGATGGGGTATCATGTCAGCATGCTTAGGGGCGGAGAATGAAACGAGCCAATAGGAAATTATGAAGGAGTTAAGGGTCCTGGTTATCGTGTCTGTGCGTAGCCGCAGTCGCAGTCTTATTTGAGAAAACCCTTGTCGCAAATACCCTGCAGATCTTAGATTCTTGGGGGAGCCTGCAGATGATGTCTCATATTTCTCTTCTTCTTGCTTGCCTTGAACAAATCAGAATACACTGTTGACTTTGTTGAAGTGTTATTTAGTTTTGAATTATTACGACCGATTTTTAGTGGAATATGTTTGTCTGCTTTGTTTTCCTAATATGAGACTGAAGCATTTTAAGAAAAGACTACCTATAATTTAGTCAGAGCTGAAAAGGTCGGTCTAGACCCTCTGCTGCTAAGCAGGCACCACTTTGTGAATGGAGCTTACTTTCCCTTTTGCTTTTTTAAGAACGGGTTGTTGAAGGCATGGCAGGCTTGATGGCCACTTATACACACTAAAACCTGACTATACTGCCCACATGGTCTAGTATGTAGTAGCGTGCCTGCTGAAAAATATATCTTAGGTATCAGCCCAAAAGGCAACTTCGAGTTGGAGCGAGGGTAGTGCTACATACTTAACCCGCTAAACTCTCTCTAAACTATTTCCTGCTGTTTCGTCTTTTTATCCATGAGCTTGTAGCTGAATCTTTCTCTCTACTTGTCGAAATTTCAATGTAAGATGACAGGGACATATATGGTGTTACTTAACTTATGTTGAAATCATCAAAAAAGAAACCGTCAGCCATCGTTCGTATACCAACCTTTGACATCTGTATTCCCATCCCGGATTCGCAAGCTGCTAGGCTTGTCTTCTAGTTTTCCATATGGCACTCAACGAGTAAACCAAATATAATAGTTGTATCTCGAAACTATTATCATCTCGAAACTCCTAATACAATGGTAGGATTCGTGGAGCGTTTCCGGAAGCCCAAGTCGTCAATTCCTCCCCCATCTCCCCGTAGAGACGGCGTAGCGCAAGGACAAACACGGAATATACCTCGACAATTCGCGCCTCCAGTCTTGCGGAACTTCTCTTATCCAACCAACGTGGGGAAGACAGAACAACCACCGCCGTTTCCATCTGCGTCCAAGACAAGCCTATCGACTTGGGACCAGTTGGGTGAAATTTGCAGCTTCTCTCCCGACAATGTATCGCGGACTGGCCATGTGAAAACCTTTGCGCTCGACGATCCTTTCTTCTTCTTCAGATCCGAACCAGAGCCATACAATCGTTTAGATGACGACGAAAGTGGTGACTATACCATCGGCATTTCATCTGAGCCTCTGTTTGAACGAGAATCACCATCACAGGAAGAACCTAAGACAAGAAAGAAGCAACGTCGAAGCACCTTATTGGGATTGCCTTCATCTCGAGCTCAGAGTCCTTTAAGCCTTTAGAAGAGCGCCGAAAAGAGTGAGCCGAAAGATAGAGGATCTAAATCATCTAAGACGCAATCATTGGGAGACAGAATTTTCGCTCAGAACCCTATGGTCCCCTCGCGACTGAAGCGTAACTCACAAGGTCAGCACAAGATAGCTGCATCGCTTGATACGTCGCATCTTATCGTTTTGCCTTCTGGCAGCCCTCACCGACCCGCATCAAGTTCAGGCGTGCCACACATCGACACAAGACTTAGCCTGTCGGTCCCAGCTTCGGGAACCAGACCTTCACAACTACCAAGTTCACGGGACAGTACTAAGCACTTCCGTACAGGTTCCGAGCAAGGAATGCTGGTATCTCAAGTAACAGTGGCAATGGAGTCTCTCGAAATGGGTCCTCCTCATCGCGGGGAACGCTCACACGGAAACTCTGGAACAGGTGATTATGTCCTTGGAGACAATAGCAGCATGAAGCGCAACAAGTCAACTACGGAACTGCCTACACGTAAAGTGAAGGATGGTAAGCATCGGTGGCTGTCGCAACTCAAAGGCTGGGTTTCTGTGTCGGAGCCATCCGCTCAGGCTTTAAAGCAACACAAAAAGGAAACGTACAAGAAGGCACACGTTGCTCTCGATGACCCCCAAGCGAACGCCAAACTTCATGCGCCAATAGGAGCAATCCCGGTTGACGCCATCAAGCCAGGCGGCCGTGGACCCAGCCCAGAGGAGATTGCTATGAAGCAGTCGGAACAGCGAAAGAGGCTGCGACACTCGGACACTCGGATAGGAGGGTTGTCACAAGGTTCAGGGTCGGGCAGCAGTCGCTATTCGACTTCCAGCGGGTTCGTCTTCAATACAATGGGAGTTGACGTCTCAAAATAAGAACCGCGAAGGTGAAAGGGTGGTGATTGATGTATACGGTTGACTGTCAAATTTGCTGCTGACCTTTTTGATCTGCAGCACGCCTAATCGGGCCATAATTACAAGACTGAAGATAATTGTCGGGTCATCTTGGTGGAAAAGAAGGAGGCGTACATAACCCGAATGAAAACAATCTGTCATTGGCACGTATAAAAAAGAGACTCCAGCTACTGACCTACTTCCTGCATCCTTTATTGGGTGACTGGCTGATGGGTAGCACAGAGAAGACAAGGACAAGGGTTATGACAGATCGAGATCATTTACTGTAGTAGGTAAAAGGCAGATCTGATATAGATACGGTATGGTGATGGTGCTATTCAAGAACGTTCTATGGTATATTTTATGACTAATTATTTCGCCAAGAACTTATCATCGTGTAAATGGTTGTCGACGCCTCTGTGAGATACTCCTCTTTACTGATTCATATTTCAAAATCGAGGCCCATGTGATTGTTTTGGACGATTTGATTCAACCTCACTACTTCTTTAGCTTAGCTTGGGATCTGAATCGAGCTTCGCGTTTGGATAAAACCTACCTAACCTAGCTGAAGAAACTTGATCTTAATTAGCGCGGGGCCCAGGCTGGATAGGGCGACAGTCATGACGTAAGAAAGACATCGATAGACTCACGCTCATACAGCATGATTCGACAATGTCGGGGTAAACTCTCCTGCTGTTGGGAGCGAGGTTATATAGAAATCTTTTATCATATTTCTATTCGAGTACGTAGGGACGAGGGTTTATTATACCCTTCAATTATACGATTATTATTATTTTCTCCTTTTTTATATATATTAAATTTGAGACCTGCGAACTGTGCATAACCTGTGGACTGACAGATAGTTAAGACTGCAAAGATGAATAAGCTTTGGGGAGGAAGAAGAAGAAAAGATGACGATCCGCGGGATTCGTTAGGCGAGGAGGGAGGAAGTGCGCCGCCCAATGAACATACCCGCCTACTGCCGAACCGGGTAGAGAGCACGCATTACTTGAGTCCAGACGACCCAGCAGTACGCCTTCTATGTACTCTAGATGCTAAATTCATAAAGAAATACTGACAACTCTTCCTAGGTATCGCCGTACAACCTCTGGAGCGTGCGAATCGTCAGATACCTTACGATCCTCTTTACAATACTCACCTTCGTGTGGTGGACCATCCTGCTAGTATCGACTTTTGTTACGCCGCCTGGTTTCCACACACGAGGTTCGGGTTTCTTCCCTTTCAGCTATGCTAGCTTAGCTCTATCGAACTTGCTGTTCACCCTCGTATTCTTCGCCATCCCGTCGAAACCGGTTCGAATATCGAGTATAATATTGGGAGTTCTGCTACTGGTAAACACTGTCCTGTTGCTGTCGGTAGGGAAGACGAGACATGAAGAGGGTTGGGTGGGGATGGTCAGCGTCTTGTGTAAGTTGATAAGTAGTGAGAAGGAAGAGCCCACGATGGAGACTAATGGGTTGACTTAGGGGCGTTCCTGATGGCCGTTTGGACTTTACTGACCGATCGCCTTGTCCAATGGGGAAAGACGGAAGAGGAAGAACGCTTGACTGGCCGCGCCGAAACACGTCGTACGCTGGGAGAATGGACAGCGGTTTTAGTATCTACTTTCTCTATGATTGTACTGGCACTCGTCGCTTTGCTTACAACATTAACCCTCATTCTCCGCGCCCTTGACGCCGGACTAGCGCCACCGGGCGAATTATTTTGGGTCGACGGAGATAAATACATGATGCATGTCTACTGCCACGGAAATAAAACGAACTCGGAGG
Source organism: Hypoxylon sp. CI-4A (assembly GCA_002120315.1). Taxonomy (NCBI): domain Eukaryota; kingdom Fungi; phylum Ascomycota; class Sordariomycetes; order Xylariales; family Hypoxylaceae; genus Hypoxylon; species Hypoxylon sp. CI-4A. The sequence continues at coordinate 894,689 of KZ111525.1, forward strand.
GAACGAAACTGCCTACCGTACTGCTGGAGGGTGGAGAAGGTCCTGTGGAAGATGGGTTGTGGCAGTTTGCTGATAATGCAGTCAACAATGGATCGATCAGTCGATACTGTTTCGTCGACCGCCCTGGATTCGCATGGGTAAGTGAATCATAGGTTAGTGCAAGAGAGAGTAGCTGCTAATCTGCAACAGAGCGATACTGCACCATCACCATTGTCCGCCGGAATGGCAGTCGAAGCAGTCAGCGAGGCATTAGCCAGAGCTGGAGAGGATGGACCCTGGGGTAAGTCATCGTGTAAGGGATTTGATCGGGACTTCCACTAACGAACTGAATAGTCCTTGCGAGTGCTGGCATCGGCTCGATCTACTCACGGATCTTCTCCGCTCGACACGGCAGAGACATAAAGGGGCTTCTCTTTATCGATCCCCTCCACGAAGACGACCTAGGCGACGTGGGCTCGCCAGGCCGAGGTTTCAAGCTCTGGATCCGGGGAATCGTCTCGCCCCTAGGACTCGATCGTATCCCAGGCGCCCTGTTCAATGGCCGTACCAAAGAAGACCGCGTATGGGGCCAATCGGCCTATCAGACCGGGAAATACCTATTCACGAAGCTGCAGGAGAACTTGGTCGCTGACACTTTGTCGAAGCGCGACTTATCCAGCAGCACGGCGATCCAGAACCCGGATGTCCCCCTGAATCTGATCAGCTCAGGCGAGCACGTTAGGAGGGACAGCGGCTGGGAGGATAAGCAGAGAGACCTTAGCCATCTCACGCACCAGTTGAGACACTGGGATATCGTTGACAGGGCGCCGCATACGGTTTGGGATACTCTTCAGGGGCGTGAGGTTATTGAGAAGAGACTTCACCAGCTGGTGTATGATGCGTAGGTACGTATCATAGTATGATTATATCTTGCGGTTGCATTGATAGAGAGCGTGGCATCTAGCCTAAGCTGCGATGAGATTGCTTGGGTAAGGCATTGTTACAGCAATTCGGGTCTCGCGTGGGAGTAATAGGGATGATTTTATTATAAGATTGGTACGTGAGATATTAAATACGATTATATATACATATACAAGCGTAATATTCATAAGATGAATTATAATTGGGTGGCTTTTATATACCTATGCTATTTTATTAATAAGTTGAAGAAGGTTGCGGGATTCTTTGATCTCATGATGGTGGTGAAATTTTATACTGTGCTGTAATGCTGTAATGCTGTAATGCTGTAATGCTGTAATGCTGTAATGCTGTAATGCTGTAATGCTGTAATGCTGTAATGCTGTAATGCTGTAATGCTACTATACAAATATGCAATTATGCGATCATGTACCTACTGATATTAGAGGAGATTACACACCGCCTTCCTATTCCATTTCTTAATTACGTGCAGAATGAAAGCGCGTTCACGCGTCGGTGGAGACATATCTACAATTGCTAAACCCTGTCAATGCCGAATTAACACAGCTTCGATACGCAGTACACCTTTTTAAGTGATTCAGAGAGAGGTGTATATTGTTTTATTCGACAAGCAATCTGCAACACAGCCTACACCATCCTTGAAAATCTCACTGAATCTAGAGTATGGCGAGTTTCTTCGATCTGAAGGCGCGCAAAGCTGCCGCAGCAAACGGCGCTTCAGCATCTAAGGCCGAAGACTCAAAGCAGAATGCTAGAAAGCAACCTTGGGTGGAAAAATAGTACGTTTATATCCGCTGTCTTTATTCGAAGGAGATGGTATAATTGACTTATTCTCCTAGTCGACCCAAGACCCTTAGTGATGTCACAGCTCAAGATCACACTGTAAATGTTCTGCAACGGACACTCCAGGCTTCCAATGTACGTGATTCTCTGGCACTGAGTTATGGTGGGTTGGTTGTCACATACCTTGTATATTAATCGACGTCTAGCTACCTCACATGCTTTTCTACGGCCCTCCAGGAACGGGAAAGACCTCGACCATTCTTGCCCTTGCGAAGGAACTTTACGGTCCGGAAATGATAAAGTCCCGAGTCCTCGAACTGAACGCCTCCGACGAACGTGGAATCTCCATCGTGCGAGAGAAGGTGAAGGACTTCGCGCGCATGCAATTGACGAACCCTCCTGCCGGTTACAAGTCCCGCTACCCATGTCCACCCTTCAAGATCATCATCCTCGACGAGGCCGACAGCATGACGCAAGATGCCCAGAGCGCCCTGAGACGAACAATGGAGACGTACAGCAAGATAACACGATTCTGCCTGATCTGCAACTACGTTACCAGAATTATCGATCCTCTAGCAAGTCGATGTAGCAAGTTCAGATTCAAGAGCTTGGATCAAGGCAATGCGAAGAAGAGGCTAGAGGAAATCGCTGCCAAAGAAGGTGTTACGCTGGAGGATGGTGCTGTCGACGCTCTTATCAAATGTAGTGACGGTGATTTGAGAAAGGCAATCACATTCCTCCAGAGTGGAGCAAGATTGGTGGGTGCTATCGAGAAGGAAGAAGCCGACGGCGACAAAATGGATGTCGACAGTGACACTAGCATGGTCACAGTCAAGATTGTCGAAGAGATCGCCGGCGTCATACCAGAGGGAACTATCGACCGACTGCAGAAGGCGATGCAGCCCAAGTCTGCTGGTGCAACATACAAGGCCATTGCACAGGTCGTCGAAGAGATGGTCGCGGATGGATGGAGTGCCGGACAAGTCCTCTCGCAGCTGTATCAAGCAGTCATCCAAGACGAAATGGTCCCGGATGCGGCTAAGAACAAAATCACCCTGATCTTCTCAGAGATCGACAAGCGGCTGGTAGATGGTGCCGATGAGCATTTATCTGTTCTGGACTTGGCTCTGAGAATATCAAACATATTGGCTGGAAAGGGTTGATTACCTGAAGATATGTACGAAATTGTGATACCGGAATACCCCCATGAATGTTTAGCCGGGAGATGTTACTAGCAAGTAGCGGATGTCATAGCATGCGGCGTTAGGTTAGTAAAATAAGGATGCGTTCTGTCACATATCTTCCAGACAGCTATTGAGTTAGGGTTAGGAATGGCTATAGCTACATAAGAGCTCCCCAGTTTCTACTTACATGTAGTTTTGACAGAAGAGAATAGATGTACCTAGCTATGGCCCTCACTCATTGATCAGCCCAAGATTGCCATCCAACTTAGCATATATACTCTCTCCCTTTTGCTTCTCAACCTTCTTCTCCCTGTTCCTCCTAACCCGTGTCCCGCCACTCTCCTCATCCTCTCCCATCCACATATCCGGCTCGGCACTCCCCTGCTCGCCATGAGTCTCCTCCGGCTCGGCAACCTCCTTGTTGAGAAGCTTGCGTACCTCGTCGAGAGCCTGCATCGCGTCCTCGGCCGCCAGCTGACCCTCCTCGACTTTCTCGAAGACAGCCTCCAGCGTCGCGATCTGCGCCGAGTGCGCCGCGTTAATCCACGGTTCCACCTCGCCCGTTACGTTGGACCGGTTGGCCCCCTTGGTGGCCGCGCCGAAGCTCTGCCGCGGCTTGTCCGTCTTCTTGGCGGGGTACTTGGGGAGCAGGTGGCTCTCTTCGACCAGGTGCGTCAGGATCTGGTTGAGCTCCTGCTGCTGCCTGGAGAGCGAGGTGTTGATAAGCGACTTTTCCTGTATGAAGCCCCTTTGCTCGCGCGATAGGGCTTGCAGTTTTTCCAGGTACGGCGTGAGTAGGAAGGCCTCGGGGCTTGGCGTGCTAGATATGGCTTCTTGGGGACTTTCTTGCTGCTCGGGCTTCTGCGGAGGCTTGAGATTCAACTGTTTGAGCTGTGCCATTGACGTGAGGATTTCTTTGCGCAGATCGATGTGCTGCTGGTATTCCCTTTGGATCTCGGCTATGCTTGCCTCGCGGTCAAATTTCCCCCCTCCGGCTTGTCGCGGCTTGCTCGGGGACTCAAGACTGGACTCATCCTCTTCGCCGCCGGCTTTGCTTAACATGGTCTCGATCCAGTTGATCAGACTATCCTTCACGGCGTTGAGTGCGTGCAGCTGCGCTTCTGGGGAGAGACTGCTGGGATTGATTGGGCTTTTGGATTTCAACTTTTCGAAATTTTGCTTTTCTCGCTGCGCCAGTAGTTTGTTGCGCAGGACTGCTTTCTGAAGACGTGACAGCAGCTCCTGGATCTCCCGGTTGGGCGCCTCTCGGTCTTGGGTAAAACCCTCCATAAGCTCCTTGGGCAGCTCGGGGAGCGGTGAGCAGTCCTGGAACATGACATCTGGATCCAAGAAGTCCGGAGCCGCGGTGGGTTGGCGGTTCAGCTCCTCGAAGTACTTGTCGACCACGCTGAGCTTCTCATGCTCTTGCTCCAATGCGTTGACCTCGAGTTGAAGTTCGAGAAGCTGTGCCTGGTTGTCGTCTTCGGATGGCAATGAGAGAGATGCAACGGCGTCATCGTGCTCAAGCCGTAATTGGGCAAATTCTGATCGGATTTCGATATTTCTCCGAACTGCCTCGACGTACTCTCGGTATGTCCCCTGTAGAGCTTCGGGGGTGTTGATGGCGGTCTCTAAATCCACAAGTGATAAGGGACTATTGAGCTGTTCGGTCCCTAAGCTCTGTTCTAGATCGTGGGATATATGCCTTCTCACGGCCGTTACTTCATCTTGAGGACGTATTCGGTGCTTGATGACATCTCGAGCTCGATTTTGTAATTCCTTATCCATAGTAGTCATTGAGAATGGGTGCAGGTGGTTTGAGTAGGGTTATGAGGCAGAATTCCGTGTAAAACAGGTATGGAGACCAAAACTTATAAGTTCAATAGGCATCTACGTTTTAGGAAACTACTTTAAATGAAAATAAAGAAGGACTGTTTTGTATTATCTCGATGCGATGTTCAACCCGATACAATTGAAGGTGAATGTTTATTACATGAGTTTGAATACAAAATACTTATGGCCCACTTATCGGGGAGTCTACTAGGTACATATGCAATAAGGCATATTGCCCCATTATTTCAGATGGAGATAGTGCATATATCCCTATAACCGTAGTTATCTTCATAGGTAGATTTTAGCTAGCGCCTTCAAGTCAAGCTATTAGAAGGTGAAAAGATCCAAGCTTCATAAATTTCCCAATCACACGCGAACAACGGCTACTTCACGCGACACATGAAAGAGTCGCCGCAAATCCATACAAATTAATATCGAACCAGAAGTCAAAGTCAACTTGGAATTTCGTAGAGTCTTCTAAATGATATATTTGGAGACAGACACGGCGACGTTGTCCATTTAATCAAATTGGACTTGCCGACCATTGTCTTTCCGCCACTGACATTTACCTACCTTAATACACCCTCGTCCCTACGCATCATCGAACGCAAACCACCACAAAAATGGCCGACCACCATCGAGATGTGTCGCAGTACAAGTACTCGGCAATGTCCAACCTGGTTCTCCAGGCGGACAGGCGGTTTGTTACGCGACGAACCGACGAGGCTACTGGCGACCCCGAATCTCTCGCTGGTCGTCTAATGATCAATGATATGGGCTCTAGGGTTGCGCGCGACGCCGCACCAAAGCAGAAGAAGGCCTCAGGTTTACCTGGTATCGAGAGGGGAGATGTGCAAGAAGGCAAAGATATTCTAGCACGCGAGCAACGAAAGCGAAAAGGCGATCCATCTCAGGTTCGATCAACAGGAATTCTCGGCCAGACAGACTTGCTAGTCGAGGGCCTCAGATATCGCCCACGCATACCAGCAACGCGCGCCACCTACGATCTCATACTAAACGTCGTAAGGAGTAATTTGGGCGATGTGTCTCACGAGATCGTTCTAAGCGCAGCAGATGCTGTCTTGGAGTATCTCAAAGATGAGGATATGAAGGATTTTGACAAGAAAAAAGAAATCGATGAACTGATGGGTGCAACCTTGAATCCCAAGCAATTCAACGAGCTGGTCAACCTCGGAAAGAAGATTACTGATTATGATACCCAAAATGACGATGAAGAGATGGATACGGGGACTGGTGCGGCCGAGGGTGACGCAGAACTCGACGAACGCCAGGGTGTTGCTGTGGTTTTCGACGATGAAGATGAGGATGCGGATGCCCTAGTAGACGAAGTCCGGGACGAGTCATCAGATGACGAAGCAGTTTTTGATAAGGATGAAGAAGACATACCTGGACAAGAAGAACATGCTACAGCTGGTGGAGCTGGGGAGGACAGAGTCGAGGAGAGCGCTGGTCTGGCCGATGGCGAGGAGATGGTAATCGATGCCGGGTTGTCAGACAGTAAGAAAACAGGGGCCTCTAAGGAGACGAATTACATCCCTGCGCGCCAAATCGACGCCTACTGGTTGCAGAGAGAAATTGGTAACATTTACACCGACGACCACATCCGACATGAGAAGACCGCCCAAGCCTTACATATACTCTCTGGGGAACCCGACGAGCCTGGTGAAGATGAGAAACAACTGAGAGAGATCGAAAACGATCTAATGGAACTTCTCGACTACGAGCACCATGAGGTCGTCCAAAAACTCATCCAGAACCGAGAAAAGATCGTATGGCTCACACGCCTAGCCAGGGCGGAAGGTGACGAGGAGAGGGGTGTTATTGAACGCGAAATGGCCTCCGAGGGCGTTAGATGGATCCTGGATGAGCTTCGGGGCAGGAAGGCGACTGACGGCGCAAAGAAGATGGAAATCAAAATGGACATTGATGTACCAGCTTCATTCAGCGAAGCACCCAAGGTCGAGCGAGCAGAAGGCCAACTAGTTGGCGGCCTGCAACCACGGAAGTTCATAAATCTCGAAAACCTCGTTTTTGACCAAGGAAACCATCTCATGACAAATCCGAAAGTCAGGCTCCCCGAAGGTTCAACGAAGCGTACTTTTAAGGGATATGAAGAGATTCACGTCCCCCCCCCCAAGAAACGCAACCAGGCGGATGATGCCAATATCCCCATCACAGAGATGCCTGAATGGTCCCGCGCACCTTTCAGTACTGCCAAGGCTCTGAATAAAATCCAGTCGAAATGTTACCCGACGGCTTTCGAGGACGATGGAAACATGCTCATTTGTGCGCCAACGGGTAGTGGTAAGACAAACGTAGCTATGTTGACTATTCTTCGAGAGCTCGGAAAGCATAGAGACCCTAAAACAGGCGACATTGACTTAGATGCCTTCAAGATTGTATACATTGCTCCCCTAAAGGCTTTGGTGCAAGAACAAGTCGGAAACTTTGGTGCGCGGTTGAAGCCATATGGTATTACGGTCGCCGAATTGACTGGTGATCGCCAACTCACTAAGCAGCAAATATCCGAAACACAAATCATCGTCACGACGCCTGAGAAATGGGACGTTATCACGCGAAAGGCCACGGATCTAACATACACAAATCTTGTGCGATTGATCATCATCGATGAGATCCATCTACTACACGACGAGCGAGGCCCGGTTATTGAGAGTATCGTCAGCAGGACTATCAGAAAGACGGAGCAAACAGGAGATCCGGTCAGACTTGTTGGTCTATCCGCCACTCTCCCCAACTACAGAGATGTGGCCAGCTTCCTTCGCGTGGATCCTATCAAGGGGCTTTTCCACTTCGATGGTTCCTATCGACCGTGTCCTTTGAGACAAGAGTTCATTGGTGTTACCGAGAAGAAGGCTATCAAGCAGCTCAAAACCATGAACGACATAACCTATAATAAGGTCATAGAGCATGTAGGTACCCACCGAAACCAGATGCTCATCTTCGTCCACTCTCGAAAAGAAACGGCGAAGACCGCAAGATACGTTCGAGATAAGGCTCTTGAGATGGAGACCATCAACCAGATCTTAAAACACGATTCTGGTTCCAGAGAGGCTTTAAATGAGATCGTTAGCGATATAGCGGATGCCGACTTAAAGGATCTCCTTCCATACGGATTTGGTATCCACCACGCCGGTATGAGTCGCATCGATCGATCCGAGGTGGAAGGTCTCTTTTCTGCCGGTTTAATTCAGGTCCTTGTCTGTACGGCTACTCTCGCCTGGGGTGTCAACTTGCCGGCGCATACTGTCATCATCAAGGGCACTCAAGTGTACTCGCCTGAAAAGGGTAGTTGGGTGGAGTTGAGCCCGCAAGATGTTCTGCAAATGCTGGGCCGTGCTGGTCGTCCACAGTACGACACATACGGTGAAGGTATTATCATTACGTCCCAAGGCGAGATGCAATACTATCTATCGCTACTTAACCAGCAATTACCCATTGAGAGTCAGTTTGCGAGCAAGCTTGTAGACAATCTCAATGCCGAAATTGTCCTGGGCAATGTTCGAAGTCGAGACGAAGGTGTGGAATGGCTCGGATACACGTATCTCTTCGTTCGAATGTTAAGGTCACCTGGTCTCTACAGCGTCGGAGCTGACTATGAGGATGATGAAGCATTGGAACAGAAGCGGGTTGATCTAATACATTCAGCGGCGACCGTACTGAAAAAGTCCAACCTCATCACCTACGACGAGAAGACTGGCAGGCTAAAGGGGACCGAACTCGGTAGAATATCGTCCCACTACTACATCACGCATGGATCAATGGACACCTACAACAAGTTGATCCAACCTTCAATTACAACCATCGAACTCTTCCGCGTATTTGCCCTCAGCGCCGAATTCAAGTATATTCCCGTTCGACAAGACGAGAAGCTAGAGTTGGCGAAGATTCTAGCCCGAGTACCGATTCCAGTAAAGGAAAGCATTGAAGAGCCACACTGCAAGATAAATGTTCTTTTGCAGGCGTACATTAGTCGGCTTAAGCTCGAGGGGCTAGCTCTCATGGCTGATATGGTCTACGTCACGCAGTCCGCCGGTCGTATCCTTCGTGCCATATTTGAGATTACCCTCCAGAAGGGATGGTCTAACGTCGCCAAGACGGCCTTGGATCTATGCAAAATGGCAGAGAAGAGGATGTGGTTGACTATGACACCACTACGACAATTTCCTCGTTGTCCTCGGGATGTCATAGTTAAGGCTGACAGTCTAGACGTTCCATGGAGTAGCTATTTCGACTTGGACCCCCCTCGAATGGGAGAGTTGCTCGGAAAGCCGAAAGCAGGCCGTCTAGTTTGCGACCTTGTATCCAAATTCCCGAGGGTTGAAATTCAGGCTCAGGCTCAACCCATGACTCGCTCTATGCTTCGAGTCGAACTTTCCATTACACCGAATTTCCAATGGGAAGATGAATTGCATGGGTCTGCAGAAGCTTTCTGGATTATTGTTGAAGACTGCGACGGTGAGGATATCCTATTCCACGATCAATTCCTTTTGCGTAAGGATTATGCTGTTTCGGAGTCAAACGAGCATCTCGTTGACTTCACCGTTCCTATTACGGAGCCCATGCCTCCCAACTATTTCATATCTGTCATCTCCGACCGATGGATGCATTCAGAGACCAAACTAGCAGTTTCGTTCCAGAAACTCATACTTCCTGAGAAATTCCCGCCCCACACCCAGCTCCTAGATCTGCAACCCCTTCCCACTGCTGCGTTAAAAGCCAAGGACTTTTCCAACCTCTATGAGGATTGGAACTACTTTAACAAAATTCAAACACAGACATTCAATTCGCTTTACACAACGGATGACAATGTTCTGATCAGTTCTCCAACTGGTAGCGGAAAGACCATTTGTGCCGAGTTCTCCCTTTTACGTCTTTGGTCCAAACCAGAAATTGGCCGCGCAGTCTACATTGCCCCATACCAAGAACTTATTGACATCAGGTATCAAGACTGGAAGAAGCGATTGAGTCATCTGCGCGGTGGGAAGGAGATAGTTAAGCTTACTGGTGAGACTGCGACGGATCTCAAGTTACTTGAAGCGGGAGACCTCATCTTGGCAACACCCACACAATGGGATGTTCTCTCTCGCCAGTGGCAGAGACGTAAGAACATTCTGACGGTGGAGCTTTTCATCGCTGATGAACTTCATCTTCTGGGTGGGCCTCTAGGCTACATCTACGAGATTATAGTATCTCGGATGCACTATATTCGTACCACCGCTAGTCTTCCGATGAGGATTGTTGGCTTGAGTGTCTCGCTCGCAAATGCTCGAGATATCGGCGAATGGATTGATGCTAAGAAGAAGGACATATACAACTTTAGCCCCCATGTCCGTCCTGTTCCGCTAGAGCTTCGTATTCAATCCTTCTCTATTCCCCATTTCCCGTCGCTCATGCTCGCCATGGCCAAACCGGCATTCGTCGCGATCACGGAATTGTCGGCTGATCAGCCAGCTCTGGTCTTTGTTCCGAGCAGAAAGCAAACGAGATCAAGCGCTCGTGATATCCTCGCAGCTTGTCTAGCAGAGGATGACGAAGATAGGTTTTTGCACGTGGAGGTTGAACAGCTTCGCCCACTTCTCGAACGTGTCCATGAAGAAGCTTTGGCTGAGGCACTCTCTCATGGTGTCGGTTACTACCACGAGGCCCTCAGCCAGAACGACAAGCGTATTGTTCTTCATCTATACAACCAAGGTGCTATCCAAGTTTTGGTTGCATCTCGAGACATATGCTGGGAACTAGATTGCACCGCACATCTAGTTGTCGTAATGGGAACACAGTATTTCGAAGGTCGCGAACACCGTTACGTCGACTATCAGCTGAGCGAAGTGCTTCAAATGTTTGGGAAGGCTCTGCGCCCATCTCGCGATGGCCGCAGCCGTGGCGTTCTAATGGTTCCAGCTGTCAAGAGAGAATACTTCAAGAAGTTCCTGAATGAAGCCCTCCCAGTCGAGTCGCATCTCCACAATTTCATGCATGACGCCTTTGTCACTGAAGTCAGTACGAAGATGATTGAGGCCGCAGACGATGCCATCAACTGGACAACGTTTACGTATTTCTACCGCCGACTTCTAGCAAACCCAAGCTACTACAGCTTGACGAGCCCGACGCACGACGGATTAAGCAACTATCTTTCTGACCTGGTTGAAAGTACGCTTAAGGAACTCACTGAGTCGAAGATCATTGACTTCGATGAGGATGATGGTTCAGTTGCTCCCCAGAACGCGGCAATGATCGCAGCCTACTACAACATATCTTATATCACAATGCAAACCTTCCTTCTATCCTTGTCAGCTAGGACAAAGCTCAAGGGAATCCTGGAGATCGTGACATCGGCGACAGAGTTCGAGTCAATCCAAATCCGACGCCACGAAGACAATTTACTTCGACGAATCTATGATAGGGTCCCTGTCAAGATGACCGAGGTAGAATACGACTCACCGCATTTCAAAGCGTTCGTGTTGCTACAGGCGCATTTCTCCCGAATGCAGCTCCCTATCGATTTAGCCAAAGATCAGGAATTAATCGTGTCGAAGGTATTGAGCCTTTTGAGCGCGACCGTTGATGTTCTCTCGTCGGATGGTCATCTCAATGCCATGAATGCCATGGAAATGTCGCAAATGGTGGTCCAAGCCATGTGGGACCGCGACAGTCCTTTGAAGCAGATCCCTCATTTCACGCCCGAAGTGGTAAAAGTGGCGAACGAATTCGGGTATGTGCAACGTGACAAATTACAAGATAGCGAAGAAACTGACCTGTCACATAGGATCAATGACATTTTCGATTTCATGGAGGCAATGAATCCCGAGGAAAATGCTAACTACGGCACGCTTATCAAACGACTCGGTCTTTCGCAGGCCCAACTGGCCCAAGCAGCCGCCTTCACAAACAACAAGTATCCCGACATCTCCCTTGAATTCGAGCTAATCGACGAGGACAACATTCGCGCGGGAGAGGCGGCGTACATAAACGTCCAGATCGAGCGTGAGGTCGAGGAGGATGGAGAGGTTGACACGACAGTCCACGCTCCATTCTACCCCGCCAAGAAGGTGGAGAACTGGTGGCTGGTTGTTGGAGAGGAGAGTACAAAAACTCTGCTGGCGATCAAGCGGGTCACCATTGGCCGACAGCTCAAGGTTAAGTTGGAGTACACGGTACCAACGGCCGGGAAGCACGACCTGAAGCTCTTCTTGATGAGCGACAGTTACGTCGGCGTCGACCAGGAGCCTACCTTCTCTGTCACGGTGGCGGAGGGCATGGATGTGGACTCGGATGAGGAGGAAGATGAAGAGGATGATGAGTAAGACCATCAGGGTGTCTCTGCAGGCACTCTATAGGTGGGATCATCTCCATCTGCTGTATGAAAAGCTCACTGTACATATAGAAAATCACTCGGGAGGCTAGAACAGGTAGCCTGGCGAATTACCTAGGAAAAAAAGGGTTACGTCTAAAATCGTTTTATTACTTGAATACTAATTCTAGAGTTAAATAACTCGTCTCGTTCGAATCGTCTCGGGGTTTTGTTCGGATCGTGAGTTGGGTGAGCATTGGGTGGCGTGTTAGGTGTCTTGTTAGGCTCCCTGTCTGACGACCTGGCTGATGCTGTGGAAGACGGCATGCAAACTCGTCGACCGAGATAAGGAAGTAGATGCAAATGGCGGCGGATAGGGGTGACATGATGGATAGCCATCAGAGATGAAAATGAGAAAGAGGCGAGGCTATCTTGTAGATTGGCGGATGTCGGTGATGATGATGGGGGGGCGTGTGTCTGTGTTGCTCAGGGGTGGATTGGCGTTACCTACCTTGCCTCGCTCGCTAAGTACCTTCTACATATGTATCTTGATAGCTCATAGGCAGGACAGGCATGTAAACAGTAAGGCAGTAGGAAGAGGGAGACCCACGTACAGAAAGGTCCCGGGGGAATCCCGAGGCAAACGTGTACCAAGAACCAAGACCAAGACTTTTCCAACCTGGCCTCGCCCACCGCTTTAAGTACGCCTCTAATAAGTACTACACAGTTACGGCAACACGAGACGCCATTCATCATCGGAGTCACGTGCGTTTGTTAAAAAGAGCTACCTACCCGGCGTACTTCCCCTTCCCCTACGTCGAATGAGCACAGGCGTATCTCGATCTCAGAATTTATTCATCAACTTTCCCGCCCTCATCCTTTTTTTTTCTTCTTGTTCCCTACTTCCTTTCGGCGACTTTTACCAACACAACGCCATCGGATCGCGCTATTTCAATTGCAAGGGTCCATTACAGGCGTCATCCGACGTTAAGCTAGCCCCGTCGACTAACTCCAGTTTTTTAGGAAGTTGACTGGACGCGTTTTTTCATAACGCCTCGTCTTGTTCTACGCTACGTTATTATTTTATTCTCCAAAAACCCCGTTGGTCAACAAGTTCCGCCGCAACACACCACCAACCTCAACCCATCTCTTTCTTCTCTTTGATCGCGACTCACATTTCCCACCTCATTGCATCCGCGTCGCGCATAAATCTTCTTCATTGATTCACCACTCTCAACCACCGTCATCAGCACGGTCAATCAACCATGTCTGACGAGAAGACCGCGACTGCTGCTGCCGCGCAGCCCTCTTCAGATGTCGCTCCAGCCGCCGAAGTAGAGAAGGCTGCATCCGACTCGGTCGTCGCCCCTAACGACGCGAAACCAATTGATAAGGAGGGTGCAGCTGCCGACGATGCTGACAAGGGTGACAAGGAAGACGGCGACAGTGCAGCTAAGCCCGCAGAAGGTGAAGCTGAAGGTACGTTTGGTCCTACGCAAAATATTCCTGCCGAGTCCACCCAATCGCTGCAAGCCCTTGTGGCGATTGCTCCAGCCACATGTCGTCTCCCAATTACTTCTCTGGCATATTCAGCTTAGAAGTTTGGTCGACACTGCCTACGGTGTCTTTTGATTCTTACAATCAACATCATCTATACTGCCCCTACGTAGATGCATACCTTACTCAGATCGCCTACTAATATTACATTTCTAGAAACTACTGCTGCGTCCACCGAAGAAGCTCCGGCCGCCGCTTCTGAAGAAAACCCTACTGATCCCGACGTCGAGATGGCTGATAAACCCGCCGACGAGACCAATGAGTCTACTACCAACACCAAGGTTGAATCGGAGAAGGCTACTGAAGCGAACGAGACGGCTCCTACTGCCGCTGAGAGTGCCACTGACGCGGCCGCGGTCGAACGGGGACCGGAAACGCCCGCTGACAAGTCCAAAGCGCGTCGCAAATCTGCTGGTGGTACCAACAAGAAGACATTGAACAAGAAGGCCTCCAAAGCCAAGATTCTACATGTGGACGCGAAGCCTGGCGAGCACTATTTCGCCAAGCTCAAGGGCTTCCCCCCGTGGCCCGTTATTATTGCTGAAGAGGACATGCTGCCCCAAAGCATGCTGAGCACGAGACCTGTCACGGCTGCTCGTCCCGACGGCACCTATCGTGAGGACTTCGCTGATGGTGGCAAGAGAATTGCAGATCGTACATTCCCAGTCATGTACCTGCACACCAACGAATTGTAAGGCGATTCCATATTGACTGAATTGTGACGATGGAAGCTAACAACCTCTTCAGCTCCTGGACAACCAACACTGATCTGAGCGAGCTCGATCATACGACAGTTGCAAGTCTAATCACGACCAAGATGCGCAAGGATCTCCAGAACGCCCATCTGCTGGCTTCCGAGCAAAATTCTCTAGATTACTATAAGAACGTTCTCCGCGAATTCGAGGAACAGCGATTGGCAAAGCTCGAGGCCAAGAAGTCCAAGGCAAAGACCCCGAAAAAGGCTTCCAAGGTTGCAGAAGCTCCTGCAGCCGATGAGGACGAGGACATGGAGATGCCTGATATCGATGAAGGCGACGATGCCGAACCGGTAGAGAAAAAGCCCAAGTCCAAGAAGCGTAAACATGATGATGACAATGGCGTAAGTTGCTTCTGTCCAAATCGAATCCATCCAAACGATATGTCTGCTAACTACCACATAGGCCCCGCAGCGTGCTGAGTCTGTCAAGAAGCCTAAGATCAAGTTGACAACTTCATCTACTCCGAAGGCGTCTAACGGAGTTCAGTCACCGACTACGAAGGATTCGTCTAAGCCTGTCAAGGTCAATTCAAAGCCCACTAAAGGCGGCAAGGACAAGGCTGAGAAGAAGGAGAAAGAACCTCCTGCCCCCAAGGAGCCCGAGCTTAGCCCTGAGGAGAAGCTTGCACGCAAAGAGGTAAAAGATCATGATTCGTAACTATTGTAATGAGAAATACTAACAAGTTTGCAGAAGGAAGTATTGTTCTTACGGCATCGACTCCAGAAGGGCATCCTTGGCCGCGAAAAGGATCCCCAGCCAGACGACATGCCATCTATGTCAGACTTCCTAGCGAAGCTTGAAACCTTGCCCGACCTTGAACCTGTGATCATTCGAAAGACCAAGATCAACAAGGTTCTCAAGGCCATCCTGAAGCTGGACGACATTCCCAGACAGGAAGAATTCCAGTTCAAGCCGCGATCGCAAGCCCTTTTGGACAAGTGGAACAAGCTCCTGGCGTCGGAAGGAACCGCTCCATCCGCAGGTGCCAATGGTGTCAATGGTTCCGCTAGCACCGCTAATGGTGTGAAGGAGGCTTCTACCGATGACAAGGCAGACCCCGAAAAGGAGGATGCCAAAGAGGAGGATGATGCAGATCAGGCTGAAACCAAGGACAGCGAGAATGCCGACGAGGCAAAGGTACGTTTGAGATGATACGCGATATTGATATTAAGCTGGGGTTCTAACTGAATATAGGACACGAAGGCATCTACCGACGAAGCGGCCACAGAAGTGGAAGCTACCGCGTAAAACGGCCGAAGTTCGGGTTGGACGATACAACAGTTTCTTCATTTGGTGCGTCAGAGTCGTTGGCAATCATGGGCGTTTGGAGGCAAAGATAAGGCTACATTATCAGGCCTAGACGCCACGGAACCATGACAGCCCGGGCGACAGGTTTATGCATACGACAACTGAGTATTTGGGCTCGGGGCTGCGCCAATACTTGTAAAATAGGCAGTACTTTTGATTTTGCGTTCAAGTGATTTTGTAGTGATTTCAAGGCAGTTGATATCAGGTCAGGGAGGGCTTCCTTTACCGGGAGAGGGTGCGGATGAGGGAACGAGAAAACAAAAGTCAGGCTCCTCGCACACTATTTCTGTGCTACCCCTTAATGCGCTCGTCGGCTGGTGGTGATGACGGACAAGGAAGGGGGGATTGTTGCTAAGTTGGTTGCGTTTCTAGTTCAGGACGGCCTTATTGTGTTTTTTTCTCTCTCTCCGGGATACTTGCAATAAAAGTTGCTTGCATTAAAATTGTCTACTGATTGGTTTTTATATATGATTTTATACTAAGAATCATTTGATGCTTCTTCGTCTAGGTAGTGAAGGATGTATGTGTATAAAAGCTGTTTGGCCGTTTTTATACACGTTAAATGCATGGGAAGGTTAAAACTTCATTAGCTCCCTATGTGCCTAAGTACATCGGAGATGGGTTAGAAGCTCGGGCCATTTACCCACTCAAGCTTGCTAGGGCCACCCCACCTTAAATGGATACTAATGACAAAGCTCTAAAGGCGCGTCATCAGCGGTCAGTGCCTGACATTACCGTACTACTATTAGGTAATACTGTATTTGTTAACGTTATTCATTCAATTTACAGCTTCCATTTCATTCATCTACGAACTTCAACCTCGACCCGAATCCGTTTTATTCTTTTTTTCTTCTGCGCCACTTGTCTCTTATTCCTCTTTCCTCGATACCTTTCTTAAAACCCGCCAAGTCACGACGAACCGCAACGAATCCCATATAAGTTCTATCTTGCGAATGGGGTCTTTTGCCCCTCTTATTTCTCTCTCATCCTAGTATTCGGTGCAAATCACCACATCCAACCTTTTCGCCATGTTATTAAGACTTCGAGGACCGGATGGCATGATCCGGATTAATATCGAGCAAGATGACACATTCGCAGAGCTCGGTCGCAGGGTAAGATTCTCTTCTATTGCACAGCTGCAACTCGGCGATGTTCTAACCTCGTGTACAGCTGGTGGAGCAATTGCCACCTACAGTCGACCCCAGTACCGTCAGCATGTCGCCGGATGCGCAAGCCAAAGACTCGAAGAAGTTAACCGACATAGCCAGGTACAAGCTGGCGCAAATCGGACTAAAGTACCTAGCTCCTATCTACTCTCATCTGTCGCATATGCTAACAGACATGCAGGCATGGCGATTTGATCTTCATTAGATACCAGCATCAGGACGAGACGAACGGCCACGCGAATGGCGCATCCGCACCTACCAGCACACTCTCTTCGTCAACCAACAGACTAAATGGGAAACCCATTCTACCTACGGAAGATCTACCGATCGACCCGCCGCCGCTAACATCACCTTCGCAAGTTATCAAGAACCCCTGGGAGACAGTGAAGCAGTCGGTATTGGACGATCGGTTAGACAAGCAGGACGGGAAGATCCCTCGAGGCCGAGACCGCATGTGCAAGCATGGACCCAAAGGCATGTGCGACTACTGCATGCCCCTCGATCCTTTCAACCCACAATACCTCGCCGACAAGAAGATCAAGTACCTCTCCTTCCACTCTTACCTTCGCAAGATCAACTCGGCAACCAACAAACCCGAGCTAGGAAGTTCGTTCATCCCGCCGCTTAAGGAACCATACTTCAGAGTCAAGAGAGACTGCCCTTCAGGACATCCGCAGTGGCCTGAGGGCATTTGTACGAAGTGCCAGCCTAGCGCCATCACGCTTCAGCCGCAACCTTTTCGTATGGTGGACCACGTTGAATTCGCCTCATTCGAACTAGTCAACTCATTCATCGATACCTGGCGAAGAACAGGAGCGCAACGAATCGGATACATGTACGGCCGTTACGCGGAGTATTCTGAAGTTCCCCTCGGTGTCAAGGCTGTTGTCGAGGCCATATATGAGGTTCCGCAAGTCGACGAACTCGATGGAGTGTCGCTAAATGCCTGGGACAACGAAAGTGCCGTGAACGAAGTTGCCAAGTTGTGCGGTCTCCAGCAGGTTGGCGTGATCTTTACGGATCTATTGGATGCAGGTGCCGGCGATGGAACGGTCATTTGCAAGCGACATGCCGACTCATACTTCCTGAGCTCTCTAGAAGTATGCTTTGCGGCACGACTACAAGCCCAACATCCAAAACCTACCAAGTGGAGCGACACAGGAAGATTTGGCTCCAACTTTGTCACAAGCATAATCACTGGTGACGAAACAGGCCAAATAGCCATATCATCTTACCAAGTCTCGAACGACGCTGTGGAGATGGTGCGAGCCGATCTCATCGAGCCATCTGCCGACCCCAGCGTCATGCTCGTGCGAGAAGAAGAGGAAGACGATGGTTCGACGAGTCGAACGCGATACGTTCCCGAAGTATTCTTCCGCAAAATCAACGAGTACGGCGCAAGCGTACAGGAGAACGCAAAACCGTCCTTCCCAGTAGAGTACCTCTTCGTAACGCTGACACACGGATTCCCCGCGCAACCGAAACCCCTTTTCAACACCCCTAACTTTCCTATCGAGAATCGCGAAGTCATGGGAGAGAGCCAACAACATGTGTCCCTTGCAAAAGCTCTCGACACCAGCGGTGGTAAAGAGCTTGGTTCACTCTCCGACTTCCACCTCCTGAACTTCGTACATGGAATGGGTATCCTCTCCAAGGTAAGATTCTATGACTATCCATTTCTCCGAGTTACAGCGTAATAACAAGTATACAGGATGAGGAAGCCCTTCTTTGTCGGGCAGCGACGACACACGATCTCGCTGAGACATACCAACTGTTCAGCACAGACGGTTGGCGAACGCTGGAGGCCATTCTAACAGCTGGTGAGATAATAATCCCCAAAAGAAAGCGCTCTCGTAGTTCAGGTGACGAGGGAAGCCCGACGGGAGGCCGAAAAGCATCCCCGGCATCGTCCTCGTCCACCCCAGGCAAGAAATCCAGTGAACCGCTTACTAAGCGTCTTGCTGCCATTAGGCTAGCCGAGCGAAACACGAACGACCGACCCGTCTACGACCGCGCCAAATTCGAAGGAGTATAAGCCATTTTATTGAAAAAATAAGCTTGAGACCTAGAAAGAAAAGAAAGAACGGAGGCGAATGGAGAGATGACTTGTTATCTATTCTCGGACATAAGAGTTGAGATATCATGAACATAGTTAATCTCGTCGGCGTCGACGAAAAGTAGCCGAAAAGGTCTTATTGGCAGCAGGTAGGCGGTAGGGGAAAGAAGAAAATTCTCTTCTTTCACCAACGGTA
This sequence comes from Hypoxylon sp. CI-4A, assembly GCA_002120315.1. Taxonomy (NCBI): domain Eukaryota; kingdom Fungi; phylum Ascomycota; class Sordariomycetes; order Xylariales; family Hypoxylaceae; genus Hypoxylon; species Hypoxylon sp. CI-4A. Next base: position 913,778 of record KZ111525.1, read on the forward strand.
ATAGCAGAAGGTAGACAGACAGATCGCTGGGTCAAGGAGACAAGAAGCTAGAGCCTAGCGATACTACCAAAGTAAATAAGCAAGCATGCAAGCATATCCGTACATGAAAAGTCTATTTTGCAGGCGTACAGAGATGGCGTTCTTCTTCGTACATACCCGATCCCAGATACATTGGAAGGAAAACTCCTACAAGGGAGACTCGGTAATTAGCTGATTAGAGAGCTGGACCTTCTTTGGTCATACGGAAAAACCTAATAAATTAAGTAATAGACCTAAACTACACTATTAATTTTCCACTCATGATGTTATAACGTGTTGTAGGAATTATTTTGATTATTTACCTCGTCATGTCTTTCCTTGGCAACCCCATCATAGAGGGCTCACCACTACATGCTGGAAGATGTTCTCGCCTCGTAGCACAAGAGTACGGAGTACAAATGGAAGGATACAGTGAGTTTTCAATGTTTCAGTTGTAATTCTTAGACCACACGATACTTCGCTACCCACCTAGGTACTAGATACTCTATAAACAATGATGTTGTATCATTTTAAGTACTGCTTAAGCTTTAACTATAGAATCCAAAGACAACCTCAGATTTAACATCTATCTCTAAACTGGAAACCCCTTGCTTTTCAACTTGAATGATTTGAGATATAGATAGGTTTGAAATCAACCGCATTTATGCTGAGCAGCTTGGGCAACCTACGGGAATACTCAACTGTTCAGCTCGGAAGGGGGAGTTTCAACAGTAGAGACATACAAGTATCCGTGCCGCTTCGCAGACGTTTCCCAAACAATCGGGTGGTTTATATAGGTACCTACTGTGGCAAGTAATATCACAATGACTCCTGACAGAAGCTTAATTATGATTTATTTTCTGTCATATTGCTAGTTTAAACAGATCAAAGCAAAGATGTATCACAAATCACAAGGCCAGACTATCAATCTGCCACGTTCCTCGAGCTAACATAATATTTTAACTTTTTCTTTTCTTTGAAATTGAGGTAGGTAGATAGATAGCTGAGGGGATTTGTTTGAAAATGACTTTTGAACTACCTGCTTCCCATCCCATTGAGACATGTAAAAGCCACGGGAGAGAAAACCGCCATTTTCCATTTTTCTTTTTTTGTACTCCCAATTTTTAATCCTCATTTCCGTGCCGGAAGAGTCATTAAACATGGATAATAAAAAAGACAAACACAGGAGGAATCCTCATCGATTCAACCCACCTACCGAAACCCCCCTCCCTACTACCCATCCCATCCGCCCCCGAAAGATATTTCGGCAAAAAACCCTAAGTGAACGCCTTTCAGAGATACCAGAGATATCGCGAAGACGGTGCGATGTAGTTTTTTCGAGATAAAAATGATTATGTTTTGCTTGAAATTTCCCCACCAAATATTAAACTGTGTATCTGGAGTTTACAACGGCTTGCCGCCAAGGAAGTCGGACCACGGGCGGACCTCAGATGGGATGCCCTCCTTTCGGGGTAGCTTCTCGTTCATACATTGGGCGAAGAGGATGGCAGTCTAAGACGGAAATTAGTATGTTTCAATATTCACACACACAAGAAAACGTTCGGGGCTTACCTGAGGCTCCATGAACAATGGAACACCGAAGTCAACAGCGTTTCGGCGCATAACGTAGTCAACATCCATGGTTGTCTTGCCACGGGCAAGGGCCAAGTTGAAGACACCCTTGATGTCGTACTTCTGGAAGACTTCTCGGAGAGCACGCTTGTCATCCTTGGGGAACTCGATTACCTCAACAGTAACCTTGTCCTTGGTGGTCGACTCGAGGAATTGCTTGACATCTTCGCCAGCGGCGTAGAACTTGTAGCCGAGAGGAGAGAGATAGTCGGCGACCTTGGTGAGCCAAGGCTTGGAGGTCTCACCGCCGAAGAGGATACCCTCGCCGGGCTCGGGGACACGGAAGTTCATGGCGGACTGAAGAGAGGTCCAGTACGCCTCGACGAGGTCCTTACCGAAGCAAGCCATTTCTCCTGTACTAGCCATCTCGACGCCCAAGAAAGGGTCAGCACCAGCCAGACGAGTCCACGAGAATTGGGGAACCTTGGTAGCGAGGTAGTCTCTCTTGACAGCCATGGGATCAACGGGTTCAGGAACATCCTGGCCGACAAGGGCCTTGGTTGCGACATCAATGAAGTTGGTGCCAAGGACTTTGCTGACGAAGGGGAAGGATCGGGAGGCTCGAAGGTTACATTCGATAACCTTGAGTGCTGGTTCGCCGCCTTCGGGGTTCTCGGCCTTGATGATTTGCATGTTAAAGGGGCCAGTAATGTTCCAGGCCTTAGCAACCTTCTCGGCAATCTCCTTTAGTCGGGCCATAGTGTTCTCGTCTAGGTTCACCGGAGGAAGGACCAGTGTAGCATCACCGGAGTGAACACCAGCTTGCTCGACGTGCTCGCTGACAGCGTGAAGGATCAAGTTACCTTGGTTGGCAACACCATCGACATCAATCTCTTGCGCGCCCTCGATGAACTTGGTGATCACTACAGGGTGGTCGGGGGAAACGTTGCTGGCGGCCTCAAGCTTGTCCTTTAGGTCTTCTTGGCTTCGGATAACAGTCATAGCAGCACCGGAAAGAACGTAACTGGGACGGACCAATACGGGGTAACCGACTTGGTCAGCAAACTTCTCAGCTTCAGCCACAGAGGTCAATTCCTTCCAAGCGGGTTGGTCAACTCCAATGCTGTCTAGAATCTCCGAGAACTTCTGTCGGTCTTCAGCCTTGTCAATATCCTGAGGATCAGTTCCTAGAACGTTGGCCTTGCCGGTTTCCTGGAGACGGAGGGCGATGTTTTGCGGGAGTTGGCCTCCGACAGAGACAACAACACCAGATGCGTTCTCCAGATCGTAGATATCCATCACCCTTTCGTAGCTAAGCTCCTCAAAGTACAATTTCTCGGCCAAATCAGAGTCAGTCGACAGCGTCTCGGGGTTATAGTTGACCATAACGGTCTTCTTGCCGATGTTTCTCAAAGCCGTCGTGGCGCTGACAGCACACCAATCGAATTCGACGGAGCTACCGATTCTGTATACACCACTTCCGAGAACGATAATTCCCTTATCGTCAAAGGTCACATCGTGGGAGCTGGCATTGTACGTGGTGTAGAGGTAGTTGGTGTTTGCAGGGAACTCGGCGGCCAAGGTATCGATCTTCTTAACCCACGGTCGAATACCCATGCTCAATCGAAGAGCACGGACGGAGTCCTCGTCACTCTTGACGGCATTTGCAATCTGCTTGTCAGAGAAACCCATCTTCTTAGCCTTGAGAACAAGATCACGCTTTAGACCGTCCAGGCTGCCAACAGTCTCCATCTCCCTGGTGCAGTCGACAAGATTCTGGAGCTTGTACAAAAACCACTTGTCGATCTTGCTCAGCTCATGAATTCTGTCGACCGTGTAACCTTCGTGGAGCATGGCCTGGCCAACTGCCAACCATCGGCGGTCAGTGGGGTTAGCAAGTTCTTGGTCGAGATCGTCGAACTTGTCGCCCTGGAATCCGACGAACTTGGGGTCGACTTGGCGGATAGCTTTTTGGAATGATTCTTCGAAGGTACGGCCGATGGCCATGACCTCACCAACGGATTTCATGGCGCTACCAATATCGCGCTTAACATGCTGGAACTTAGCCAAGTCCCAACGGGGTATCTTAGTGACGATATAATCGAGAGAAGGCTCAAAGTTCGCGGTGGTGGTTTTGGTTACGGCATTTGGTAGCTCTGGCAAGCTGTGTCCGAGACCAATCTTGGCCGCGGTGTAAGCCAGGGGATATCCAGTAGCTTTCGAGGCGAGCGCCGAGGAACGAGAGAGACGGGCGTTGACCTCAATAACCCTGTAGTCGAGACCGTCTGGCTGAAGGGCATATTGGACGTTACACTCGCCAACGACACCGAGGTGACGAACAATCTTGATAGCAGCAGATCGGAGCATGTGGTATTCCTCGTCGCTCAGTGTCTGACTGGGCGCAACGACGATTGAGTCACCAGTGTGGGTCCCCAGGGGGTCGAAGTTTTCCATATTACAGACAGTGATACAGTTGTTGTTTGCGTCGCGAACAACTTCGTATTCGACCTCCTTCCAGCCCTTGAGCGACTTTTCAACAAGGATTTGAGGAGAGAGAGTTAGCGATCGAGCGGCCATGTTTCGTAGCTCTTCCTCATTATTGGCAAATCCAGAACCTAGACCTCCTAGAGCGTAGGCGGCACGGACAATAATAGGATATCCGACCTTGGAAGCAGCATCTAAAGCATCGTCAACGGTACCAACAGCAATCGACTTAGCAATAGGAATGTCGATCTCGTTGAGGGCCTTAGCGAAAAGGTCTCTGTCTTCACTCAGCTCCAAGGTGTGTACGCTTGTGCCGAGGACCTTGACGCCATATCGCTCTAGTATACCCATGCGCTGCATTTGTACACCCAGGTTGAGTGCGGTCTGCCCACCGAAGGACAAGAAGATTCCATCGGGTCGTTCCCGTTCAATAACGTAAGAGACGTATTCCGGGGTGACAGGAAGGTAGTAGACTTCGTCAGCGAGGCTGTGGTTGGTCTGGATGGTGGCAATGTTTGGGTTTATGAGCACAGAAGCTACACCAGCCTCCTTCAAGGCCTTCAAAGCCTGCGCTCCTATAGAAGCCTAGGTATTAGCATCCATTGTTGACTTCGTTTGGATATGAGTCACCCTTGACTTCTTGGGCTATAAAGGGAGGGAGACTCTGCAGCACCAACCTGAGTAGTCGAATTCTCCAGCCTGACCGATGGCCAAACCACCACTACCAATAACTAGGACCTTCTTTACGTCAACAACATCCCTGGGTTTTATCACGCCGCTCTCCAAATAAGCCTTTGGGTTTGGAGCTTCTTGGGTGGTAGCACTGGGAGCAGAACAAAGGGCGGTGACAGAGAAATTCCTCTCTTGTAAAAAAACAGGTTTCCGAGTAGAGGAGAGAAGCTGAGAGGGAGCTCGAAGACTTGATGTGGTGAGCTGTCTTCGAGTAATTGGTAGTCGTCGAGTGTTGCGAAGCAACATAGGCGCTCGGCCTATAAACTTGGTGGAGAGAGCCATGATAAGCTAGGAGCTTGGAATTACTTGGGAGGTATAGAAGGGGGGGGACAAGGTCTCACAGGACCAAAGTTTGGGGCTCCCAGCTCCCAATTGAAGTCAATTGAGCTCCTAGAAAAAGGATGCTCGACGTTCTTTGAGCCCCAAAGGTATTTTAATTATAACCTAAGAATGATTCACAAGTGACAAAGTTCCGGATCGGTGTCTAAGTTGATAAATTTCCCAGAATGCGACTACTGAGCCGTTGATAAGCTGATAAGGGATAGAAAAACCACCAAGGGTTCCGCTAAAAAAAATTGAGCATGCGATTTACGGAGGACAAGAGAGAAGGAGGGGAGTTGGAGAGTTAGTATATAGTATTCCGTCGCTATCTCTTGGCGGACCCGACCCTGGGCCCGATCTTATGGGGTTTCCGGCATGTTAAAAAACTCTATCTCTCCTGCTCTCTTCCTTGGTTGGTACGTGCGTGTGCTCTGACCGCTTTTAGTCAAGCACCAGGTACAGGGAAGTTTGATATTTCTCAGCTCGATTCGCCGTACCTTAACTCGGAAATCAACTACGTACGTCTACGGAGCCGCTTGGCGGGAATGACGTCGTCTTTTGAATAGCATCATCAAATTGAAGAAAACGAATATATAATCGCTGCATTTTAGCCATGTTGTGATTTGTCCCTTTGTGTTCCAATGGAAGTTTTGAGTGTTGATTTGAATACTTCGAAATGTCTTCTTCAGAAATACTTGTTTCTTTTCTTGGAGCTGTACAAGCCTCGCTGTCGGTACTATTGACGATTAGCTGTGGGGTAGCTGCAGCTCAGTTTGGTTTGGTTACAACGGAAGCTGCTGAACAAGTATCACGACTTTGCGTTAAAGTGCTCTTACCTTGCTTGTTAATTACAAAATTGGGATCTGAGTTGCATTTGGATACGGCAGTGCGCTACCTTCCCATCGTTAGTACGTCCACCCCATAACATCGGAGACTCTTACTTCGTTCGTACTTGCATCACTAACACTGCATGTGTTTTAAGTCTGGGCTATTGTTTTTACTCTTGGGTCTATTGCTATTGGGAAGGCAGCGGTGTCCTTTTTCCGCTTACCAAAATGGGCATTACCAGCCATAGCATTTAACAATACCGAATCATTACCTTTACTATTGCTTCAGTCGCTGGAAACCACGGGGGTATTGTCGGCTTTAGTTGGTGCTGGTCAAGCATCCGACGGGATAGAGCGGGCCCGCACTTATTTCCTTGCCTGCTCAGTCATTAACAATACCATCACCTTCAGCCAAGGTGCGAAGTGGATAACAGATGATGATGCATCCAAGGAAGATGACTCAACAGACCCCCCGAGCCAGCAACCTCAAGAGAATGGACAAGACGGAGAAGAATCCGAGGACGGGGATGATGATGATTCGAGTGACCCCGATGAGCGTACATCTCTTCTTCCCAGAAGGTGGGTGAGCTGGGAACGCAGGGTTGAGAATAAAATTACTTCGCGATTCCAGAGTTACTTCTACGCCACCCCCAAACCTGTGCAGAAGACTCTTGCAGCCATCGGGACGTTCTTGAACCCACCATTCATTGGTGCGGTAATTGGTTTGATCATAGGTCTCTCGCCGCCTCTGCACCGATTATTCTTTAGTGATATGGATGAGGGCGGTTATTTCAATGCGGTGCGTACAACAATATTGATTTTCGACCCCCCCTTTTTGCGATTATCTGAATACAGTTGATACTGACATGTACCTACCTATGCAGTGGCTAACCTCTAGTCTGAAAAACGTCGGCGAACTTTTTGTATCTTTACAAGTCATCGTGGTTGGTGTCAAGTTAAGCTTGAGCTTGAGGCTCATGAAAGAAGGCGAGGAGGCTGGTAAATTGCCGCTAGGTGCCATCTTTTGTGTGATCTTTGTCAGATTCATCCTCTGGCCCGCGTGAGTCCAAGATCCGATCTCCAATCCGCGCTAAGCTAATATTCGCACTATAGCATTAGTATCCCTCTCATCTGGGCGTTGGCTGCTTATACTAATATCCTTCCTAACGATCCGATGCTTTGGTGGGCTCTGATGATGATGCCTATCGGGCCTACTGCGATGAAGGTCCTCGCATTAGCAGATGTTAGCGGAACTAGCGAGACGATTCGGATGTCCATAGCTAAATTTTTAACGGTAAGCATTTTGCGTAGGATCCAGTATTGGAGATTTATCAAACTAACGGTTATAGCTTTCTTACATAATTACTCCAATTGTTTCTTTCGCTGTTGTTGGGGCTTTAGAGGCCGCAAAAGCTGCGAAGGAGTAAGAGGTAGTTATATGAAACTTGTTGTATAAAAAAGAGGAATATTAATACCTAAATTGTATAAGGTGACTCTTTAATGGAGAGATATATAGGTACCTTACATGGTAGTCTTGAAAGTTCTTGACAGATTTAACGTGTAGTTGCATATTCAAGAACCGTTAACTACATAAATTGCAATCCATAGGTAGGTAATCACTTAATAGACTGTGTATATTTTTAGGTGCTTACTGTACTGGCTTCAGATGATCTAACATCATCCCACGGCTTTTGTCCCCGTCCCCGTCCCTATCGTTAGTAATCTGCCTGGAAGGAGCATACCAATTATTTCAACGCCGCAAATACGCATACACTCACTACCTACTTGACCTCAAACGAGCTGCGCATTAGCCGTACAGCATTCCTACATTTTATGCCGATATCACAGCAATGTAAAGACACCCCTCACCCGGTGGCTTCTCACGTCGAATGAGGTGGAGCTATGAACAATGTTTCCACCCCGACCACGCCGGCGGTCCCTCACCGTGGCCACCACGAGGACGACGTCGACGAGTCCGCCGTGTCCGAGGCAGGGAATGATGACGGTCATTCCACCACCACCCAGAACCCCTCGCTTTCCAAGGCGGCGAAGGAGGGTCTTAAGAAGAAGCTGCAATTCGTAATACATCTGAGCATCAGTCTAGATACTTTGGTGTATGCTGAGCTGTGTGCGCTGTATTATATGGAGTATGTTGATATATATAATAGACCGCATACTTGCAAGGAAAAGTGCTGACCTGTTATTTCTAGCTGCTCATTCTTCCGATTGATGATACGCTGGCTTTCCCAATCTATGTTCATCAGCCCCAAGGCTGACGATAGCGCTCTGGTCATACCTAACTTCCACATATCCGCGATGGCCGGCTCGAACGCCTTCTGCATATTGGCGCATCTACTTTCCTCGCTGCCTACCGCCGGCGAAGCCTCACGAGGATATCTCCATGGCGGCATACTCTTCGACTTTATTGGACAGAAGGCGCCAACCTCCCGATTTTCGCTCCTCTTGCTCGACTTCCTGATACTTGGACTACAGTGTTTTATGTTGACTGTGAACATGGAGAAGGATAGAATACGTAATGTGGTGCACCCTAAAAGATTAACTACTAACGCCGGTGGTACTGCGCCAATTCCTACTACTACTACTACTGCTGCTGCTGCCACCACTACTACTGGACAGGACCACGATGCAGAAGAGCGCGGGGTTTTTCGAGATGCGCCTATAGTGGATTATTCGCATGACATAGAAATGCAGTTATTAGGATACGAGGAGGACAGTCCTAGCCAACCCAGCACAGAAGAAAGAACATGCACATCGCAAGGGTCACCCGTTGATCTAGAGAGCTTGACCGATGTCTTGAGATCCGGGAATGCTGTTCTGGCCAACTTCAACGTTCGGCAGTCTCTTTCGACAGCCTGGCACAACCGAGGAAATTCACCCGAGACTGCAGCCGCGTATGCTTTACAAAACGTGGGTTATAACGCGACACTCGCAGCATTGGCAGCACAGAGAAGAGCGAGAATGGCTACGACACAGCCAAGAGAGTCATAAAAATAGCGTTGAACAATCATTGTACAAATTTGTAAAGGATATCATTATTAAGCAATCTTTCTGCCTATGTTGCCAACTCCCGTTCCTTTCACCGAGACTATGATGTCGTCCGAATCGTCGTCATCGGCATCGCGCAATCCCCAACTGCTCGCCCCAAACTTCTTTAGATCCCTTGCGAGCCCTATGTTTTGCTCTGTGCCGATGATGTCTCTTCCGAGACGTAACCGGCCGACGTCTTCAGATCCCATGGCCATTAGGGTCAAGACAGTTCCTGCTGCTGCTCCACTTACACAACCTCCGTTATTTATTGTTTCCAGGAGTTGATAGGCGCATCTCTTTCCGATGTCTTCTGGAATCACTCCTCCCTTGGGCGGCACCACAACGTCTGCTGAGTATAATACGCCCACGGCACTTGACTCTGCTACTAGGCTTAGGCCGAAGCCGATACCCATCCTTTTCTTGCTCCCGGATTTCTCTGCTGCGTCCGGAACTAAGGGTGCCTGGTCGTATTGCGCAGCAATATGTATATCTGATACGAGAGAGTTGAGTACCTCGCGCGCAGCATGTATCATACGCGCATTATTCGAAGCTGACACACCCGTCGAATAGGCCACACCTCGTATCCGTTTTATCCTTCCGGGGCTTCTGTTCAGGTGTAATGTCTTTGGTAACCGGACTTGACTCGCAAATCTAAGCTCTACAATACCCGCGCCACCGCTGCCATGGGTTCCTGCGCATGATCTCTGGAGAACGCGTAGCTCGATTCGGGCTGCGGGTATGCCGAACAGGTTGTATAGTGGGAGGATTGCTGTGCGGAAGGAGTCGACAGATAGATCGCCGCTCTCGGTGGCTGATGTGATGACGCCGGGTCCAGAGAAGCGCACGTTCATATGCGATTTCGAGAACGGGGCGAGGAGACATAGAGGTAGGAGGAAGTATGTGACACCCCGTGTGCAAGTCGCGGGTAATTGGTGCTCGAGGATATCGCCATCTGCTGCGCCGAAGCCCGGTAAGGCACCTGTGATAAGACCAGGCTGGAAGGTTATCGTCGTACCGGTGTACGATATCTGCATAGAGCTGCCATTGGTAACGGCTTCGAGCAGACGAAGAAATGAGACCTCGTGTGGGGCGAGACCGGGATTGGTGGGGGAATTGGAGCGAATCTTGGATATATGTATAGGTCGTCCTGTTAATGTCGCAAGAACTAGGCGCTGTGTAAATGATTTGTGTCCTGTCAACTTGACGAACTCTGGCCTTGGGGTCGACATCGTGATTCGATTTGCGTTGAGATGGCGCAAATGATAAACCGAGTACCCGCCTAAATTTTTGGTCGAGATAGAAGAAATTCTGCCGTTTCGATGGCCGAAAAAAATTAGCTACTGCAAAGGCGGTGAAGATTCAACTACCAATTTTAGTAACTGTGGCTTGTTGCGTGGATCTATCGTCTTAGCGCCTTTTGGCCCTTGTTGATGGTACAAAGGTACATGCATGCTACGAACTCTTGGGTGGTGTGGATTTGAGCTACGTGAAAAGTGTCAAGATCCGATTCTCCAAAAAAGTGCACGATTAGTATCTAACTAATTGACATCTTGTTCATCATTCCACCACTCATCCGTCTCCTACTTTCCCAGCTCGCCTGTCGACATACAAGATGTTTGACGTAGACTGGATGAGCCTTGCGCTCCCATTTGCTTATATTACTGTTCTCGGAGGCTCATTATATACCTTCTCTACTATATATCGGAAGCGGAAGGCGTGTATGTTGCCCAACTATTCAACGCAATGCCCTGCGTCCCGACTGACCGATCTATAGTTGAGAATGCCAACCTTGAACCATGGTTCCCGCCGCATCTGCAACGAAATATCTACCTTACTCTCCTCCACATGGAACCCGAACCCGGTCAAGAGAAGGCACCTAAAATGCCAGATAGCGTGATTCGAGCTGCGCTCCTACGCCGAGCTGTTGAGGACATCCGTCGCATCATCCAAATCCGAACCTCCAAGCAGGCTCTTAACACATTGCTTCAGCGAGGTAGCGTGGGTGATGACTTAAACCAGAGATTCGTAAGGGCCGAGAAAGAGATTGAGGAGGAGCTGCGAGATGTAGTCACAGAGGTAGGATGATGCGAACATTGCCGGTTTCTAAAGCGCAGACGCTAAACATACCTGATCTTTAGGCGAATGCTCTTGCACCTGGCTGGGGTCAGACCATATTCCAATCCGCAAACGAAATCGCTGCCAACACCATGCTACGAACTCGACTCGAAGAGATTGAGAACCGAGCTGCGGTAGACAAAGAGTGGTGGGAGAAGCGACGCGAATCTATCAAGAAGGACTTCCTAAAGGAGCTGGATGAAGAGACCTCGACCAAGGACTCCGTGAAAGGCGCTAGTGACGACGACGGAGTATTGGTTGAATCGGGCTCACCTACCGGAACGCCCAGTGGAAAGAAGAAGAAGGGAGCCAAGAAATGAGCAAAGGCTTTCAATTGATCCTAGGTCATCTTGCACCCGTACTGCTAAACTGTAGCATAATAGCATCTTTGCATCCGGCGTTCAGGTGTAGGGATAAGGGTAATCTTTTAAGGGGATACTGTATTATGCAGGTAGACGACTTTGCTACGCCGTCAAACATCGGCGTCAGGAATTGTATCAAAATACCACAGATCAGATCGTGATGACCATCGCCTGCAGAGTCTTATTCATCATGATTAGAAGATGAATGATCGAGTTCTGCGATAACTGCCTCTTGAGTCTTGAAAACAAGATCATTGCCATTATCTTCAAATATACCGTTTACAAATACGTAATTTACCATGGCCCAAATGCATGTACCGTATTCAACTGCAAGCATTGGACCGAACTAAGACTAATATGGTAATATATTGCAGACTAAGATGTGGCTTGTACTACGCCCGCGTGAATTTTAGTGCTTGTCGGCTGTACTACACTGACGTATGAAGTACCTGCAGGCTTTAGCGCATAGAGCTTGCGATAGAAGGTACATCACCTTCGCCGTGAATTATTAGAGCTACAGCAACGGCGACTCAACTTCCACAACAGCACGTACCGACTTCCTAGGCGACAAAAACTTTAAACGAAAATCATCTCCTCGTCATACCCACGATACTTTTATGCTTTGTCGAAAAATCAACTGCCGCAGATAGAAGAACACAATGGCAGACCCGCAAGCCGCACCAGGCCTCTCGTTCCCAACCGATCCCCAAGAATTCGATCAGGATGAACGCATCTCCTTCTCGAAGCTCGACAACAAGTACATTGCGGTGCAAGATGACGGCAGCGAGTTCGAATGGGATGCCCAGCTTAAGCGATGGATTCCCGTGGTAGACGAGGAGCTGCTCGCGCAGCAACAATCAGCATACAGCGGCGGTAGTGCGACCCCGGACGACGACAGCAACGTGTCTAATAAGAAGAGGAAGAAGGGTCACGCGAATGGCGGCGGCGGTGATTCAACCAGAGATGGCCCAAAACAGCGGCCCCAGAAGAGACAGAAGCAACCGCCTCAACCACGCCAGAACACAGCCATCTACGTTACGGGCCTGCCGTTGGATGTGACAGTGGACGAGGTGCACGAGGTGTTCTCGCGCAAGTGCGGCGTCATCGCCGAGGAGATCGACAGCGGACGACCGCGCATCAAGCTGTACACGGACGAGAAGGGTAGCTTCAAGGGAGACGCGCTGGTGGTGTTCTTCAAGCCGCAGAGCGTGGACATGGCCATCATGCTGCTGGACGACACGGACTTCCGCTTCTCGGCCTCGGGGCTGGCGAGCGGACGCATGCGCGTGCAGGCCGCCGACTCGAGCTACAAGAAGACGCATTACGAGAAGGAAGCCGAGAACGGAGACAACAACAACAACGGCGAGGGCGGGAAACATCGAAATACTGCAGAGGAAGACAAGAGCAACGCCATCACGGGCGCCGGCAAACCGCGCGACCGCACCCGCGAGCAGGACAAGCAGAAGATCATCAAGCGCACGCAGAAGCTCGACGCCAAGCTCGCGGACTGGGACGACGACGACCCGTACGGCGGCCAGCTGGAGACGAACGCCAGGAGGGACCGCCTCGTGATCCTCCGCCACATGTTCACCCTCCAAGAGCTAGCGGAGGACCCGGCGGCGATGCTGGAGATCAAAGAGGACATCCGCGAGGAGTGCTCGAAGCTCGGGCCCGTGACCAACGTCGTGCTGTACGACCTCGAGGAGGAGGGCATCGCGAGCGTCAAGTTCAAGACCCCCGAGGCGGCCGAGGCCTGCGTCGAGCTCATGGACGGCCGCGCGTTCGACGGACGCACCGTTCGGGCCACCATCGCGACGGGCCGCGAGAAGTACCGCAAGTCGGGCAAGAAGCAGGGCGACGAGGTGGAGGACGATGAGGATAGCGAGTAGTGGTTGCGTCATGCGCGAGGTAATCAAGAAGAATGTACGAGACCGGACGAAGATGGATGAGAACGCGCGTTTTCGAGGAGGTGAAGTCCTCGAAATGCTCTTCTGGCTGTCGCGCCGTGTAAGCATGTTACATGTGGCGAGGAAGACGGCTTCTTACGAGGAGGTAATGTCACGATGTACGATTATGCATTTGCGGCGGGTGCAAGCCGCTAGCTACCTACCTTTCTTGTAGGTAGGTATGCTATGGTCCTAGAGACCCATTGCTAGGCTCTCTGTATTCGTTAGTTGACACGATAATATGGGATACGTCTGTCTAGTCATTAATTGAATTTTCCTTTGCTGAGGGAAAGTTAAGTGATTATTATATTGCTAATAAGCTACCAAGTGTCCGTAGATCAGAGGTATCTATTCACAAGCACGTATGCGAAGTTGGATGACTGGTTCAACTTATATTAATTTTTATATCTAATTTTTTAGATATTTTTCCTGACTACCAAACTCCCTAACTCCACGCATCTGCTTCATGCTACTGCTACTCAAGGCGATCTGCGAACCATTGGCTGTAGCATTTGCAGTCTGAAGACTATTTCATTTCACATAAAGCAGCTCACCACTCCCCCGTCACATCCAATCTCATCTCCTTTGCGCCAACCCACCACCCAGCTGCCTCGATGATCTGGCATACTACTTTCAGCTCATCCATAGACCGAGGGGCGTACACCATGGTAAATTGTTTAGGCACGGGCATCTTCAGAAGGCATTGACTGGTCAATGGGTGCCGCTCACCCCAGCCCTTCTCGATAACTTCTTTTACATCGTCCGGGTGCAAATTGAGATGCATGGAATAGTCCGAGTTGTGTACGTGGCAGATCTCCCCTTGGCAGGTTTTGTTGAATGGGTATCGAGAAAATAACCCCAAGCCGTGCTTTTCGAAGCAGGAGGTGCCAACACCGACTTCGTCCGAGTTTTGAGCGCCGTGGTTCTCTATGATGCGGCGGAGAGCGAGGTAGCATTCTCGGGATCCAAATTGGTTGACTTGTCTTTGCGGTGCTATTCCAACAACCTTAGGTCGTAGTCCACAGCGATAAGGTAGAGGCTTCCTTCGGAGAATGCCAGCGGCTGGCTGCACGTCTGGATCGGCCGGGAGGGGATTGAAGGGGTCTCGGCAGGCCCAGACTTTGAGCCAATTGATGCGAACGTAACCGGAGAAAGTTGAAGGCGTGCCTCCAGGGCCAAGCTTCAAGTAGTTTTGGTAGTCATTGTAGACGAAGACAATAGCAGTAGTAACGCCAATGAGCAAGGCAACAGTCGATGGCTGTAAAAGATGTATGCCGCCGATCAGCAATACGGAAATGGCAGAGATAGCAGGCCCGTCTAATGTCACTGATAGAGGGTCTTGCCTAATAGTCACATTGATGGCTGCGGGTTCACTATCGTTGTTGGGAGAGACTTCGGAAGGAGGAGACTGAGTGAAGGTCTCAGTCCGTATAAGTGTACCGGACATGATGTCAAAATAGAAAGGGTGGGCAGAAGATCAAACTATATAAGTAGAATGAGACATGTATGTTGGATGCTTGTATGAGGCAACACTTGTGTGGATGGTGAGGTTGAAGAGAGTTTGTCTTGAAAGCCTAAAAGCGCCAGTGAAGTCTTAGATTATATGGGATGGATGGCTTAGGGGGAGAGAAGCAGGACTAAGAGGATGCTTTATACCTTTTGAAGGAAGAAAGACAAGGCGTTGGAGATCTAGGTTGGTCTTTGGCTTGCTTCGTGCCGCAGGTCAAGTGATAGCCCAAATAGCAAGCTGGGCACATGGGTGTCGTTCGGGATAGGCTAGCCACATCTTTCAGCGGGATCGGGATGCAAACCTTGACATAACCTGGGGAAGACCAAGGCGGAATGTAGACGAGAATGGCCACTTGGACTACCGCACGTCGACGTACGTCTCTAGAGTCCCGTCCACGCACTTATAACTATTGCTCCACAGAAGGGTGGATTGAAGAAGGAAACCTGACATAACTGTGCGCCGGATCATTACGACAGGGTGATGTATTGGATCTAAAAGGGGGACTGTGCAATCGACCGAGATGGAAAACCCAATTCGGGACACAGCAACACAAGAAAAATGCTGTGTGACTTCGCATATTGTAAATGTTTTTGCGCTTGTGTGTGATGGGACCTGCAGATAGGTTATGCATAATATAAAATGTCCAGAGTAGCATTTCCCGGTGATGCGGCTGCGTATAGCCCGCAGTCGGACGCGATATTGGGTCGTAGCATTGGTCCAAAAACTGCAAAGGTGAGGCACCCACGGATGCGTCTAGACAGAGTACCGTCATCCAATCGGGATGAGGTGCAAACAACCGAAGAGACTTCTATCGGCGTCCCGAGACTGCAAGCTGCATGTCGGGGCACCTAGGTGTAACCTCCATTGTTCAATGGGTTCTTGTGTGGGACGTCAGCCCATCAAGCGCTCAGTTGTTTGTGACAACTTGTTGACCTGCGACCACGTGGACGATTTCTGTGAAGAGTTAAGAGAGGTTCGACCCGATAGAGGAGACAGAGTCTCGATTTTTCTTGGTGTAACCAGTCAGATATAACATATCAAAAAAGTGAGTCTAGGACATCGGGCAGAAACGAGGGAAGTAGGTGAGTAATCAATAGATTGATGCCGTCTTCCCAAACAATGTTGAATTTTTACTGGTATTGGTTAATTGATTATTAGTGTTCTCATTTTGAGAGGTTGCATAATAAAAAGAGGTACGGAATTGTACTATATAGAAAGACCACATGTGTTGTCTTGGTTGTTAAGTTCCATTTGTCTCACGTTGGAATGAAAGTTGAAGTTAAACGTGGGAAGTGGAAAACGAACTTAGCAAGCCGGTGAGCAACTGCAGAGTTGCAATACCTAATTATTCGTTTACCGGAAACCAGCGGTTGATTAGCTAACCCTACTTTGTCTTGAAAGTCATTGGACATTGATAGACCGGTGGGGGTACTTCATCTTGATTGGCTGACTCTCCATAATTACGTAGCGCAATTTCAATCTCCAACTTCCATGTGCTGTGTACTTTGTACCTTTTGCAACCGTTGCCAGGTCGCCAAACATGACAGGGGTAAAGAAACAGGGATAGGGGCGAAACTTGTGCTCCCAAAACAACCATCGTCAATCCCGCGTATCGATTACGACTTCAGCTTGATTTTCGACCTCAACTTTCTTATTTTTGAACTATTAACCATAAAATTAATGTTTGCGAGGCGGGTTGTATAACATTGCGCAAATCATACTTAAGCCTTTCTTCGCGAAACCTGTCACCGACGTTCCCAAGCCGGGAGTCAATAAATCGTTTCGCAATTACGTTCAACTGGTACACAAGTATGTGCCCCCCTTTTCGAAATACATGACAACTATCTACCACATGTGGTTATGCAAACAGCCTTGTGATACTAACTTATTCACTACGTAGCATTCTTACAACCCATCCAAGATGGGAGCATCCTCGTGGAACCCATTGCGCTCGCGCGAGGGTCGACACTCAAAGCTGCCTGTTTACGAGAATGTGAACCTCGCAAGCAAGGAGCGAGATTCGAACGATTCATACGACGACTCTGACTATGACGACTATTCTGTCACTTCATCTTCTCCGGGCACTAGCAACTCGCGAGTTACGAGCGCTTCTGCATCTGCGACACCCATCATGTCAAAACGAAACTTCCCTCTCCCTCGAAGACCGCGCCAGCCCCTTGGGTATCGTCTACCCAACAAAGTAGTTCGATATCTATGCTTCGGCTTGGTTTCATTCATGCTTATGATGATCTTCACACTCATTAGGGCAAGCCATAACGAAAATAGAGCTATTGCAGAAGGCAGGATTGACAGACCAGCATCTGCCCCTCCGCCATGGGAGTCGTACCCCTTTCTTACAAGATACTATGGTGGAATTAGGAATCTGGTTCCTTTCACCAAGAATGTCCCTGAATACCCTCGTTCCGAAGGAGAACCGCCTATCGACAAGCTATCCTACGTCAACAACACAAACCTACAGCCTAAAGTGGAAGAGCGAAGCCTACCTGCCAGCAAGGAGTTCGTTAAATACCCCAACAGTGTTTTTCAGAAAGGCCCCGAGCAATTTCAGGAGTGCTTCATCGACAAGGCTAACAAAGTGCGCGTGCCTCCTATTCGCTACTATGAGGGACGCCCCAACGGATATCCCGAGGCTGTGCTCGGATCCTACGAGATGCTAGACCTTCCTGAGGATATCTGTTTCGAACGCTATGGACGATACGCACCATATGGCTTCGGATATTCCGTCCGATCAGGCGGACTAGGTACTGGAGAACATGGTGAGAAGGAGGGTATCGAGTCTACCTGGGAAAACGTCCCTCAAGTTGACTGGAAAGGAACCGACTGGGCAGATGTCCAAAGGCGCTGCTACCAAGCAAATGCTGCGCGCTACAAGGCCATCCCTGGCCGACGTCCTTCCCCTCATGGCTTTTTCATCGATGACACCGCTGCCGTGAAAGTCCAGGCACGTGATGCTGCTGTTGATGAGCCAGTTAAGCCGTCTATCGAAAAGGCCGACAAAGAAAAGAAGCCGGTGGCAGCCTCGGAAGAAAAGCCTGTTGGAAAGCAACTACCACGAACCGCCGTTGTCATTCGATGCTGGGACGAATACTTCTGGAGGGAAGAAGATGTTATGAACATCCGCTCCCTAATCAGCGAACTGGTGCTAGCGTCTGGCGGTCGTTATGATGTTCATCTGCTTGTTCAGGTCAAGAACGATGCTGCTCATCCGATCTGGGCTGATGAAGAGGCTTACCGAAGGCGAATCGAGGAGACCATACCCGAGGAATTCCGAGGTCTTGTCACATTCTGGACCGAAACTCAAATGCTTTCCCTATACCAAGGAATTTTTGATCTGTTTGCTCGTGGTCCGGATTTGCCTGTGCATGGTGTTTACCGTGGTTTGCAGATGGCCATGCAGTTTTTCGCCCACCAACACCCAGAGTACGAGTACTTCTGGCAATGGGAAATGGATATCCGTTATATCGGCCACTACTATGATTTGTTCACCAAGATCGAGAAGTGGGCCAAAGAACAGCCTAGAAAGGGGCTCTGGGAACGAAATGGGCGATTCTACCTACCTGCCGTACACGGCACCTGGGAAGACTTCAAGCAGATGGCACGAGTACAGAGTGAAATTGGCACCACGGGTGCTGATAACATCTGGGATGGTATGCCTGGTGCTGACAAGCAATCGAAGTCAGCTCGTGGAGACAAGCCTATTTGGGGACCTGAGAGACCTAAGGACCCCAAGGATTGGTTCGAGCCTGATGACGACCCTGTTCCGGAGACGACCTATGAGAAAGACAAGTATGTCTGGGGAGTTGGCGAAGAGGCAGACTACATCACATTCAACCCCATGTTCGATCCTGAGGGAACCACCTGGGGTCTAGCTGACGATATCACCGGCTATAACACATCGGATGGTAATGGACAGCCGCCGCGTAGAGCCCAGATCATCACGGCGTCGCGAATGTCTCGTCGCCTGCTCCTGAAGATGCACCGAGAGACAGCCTTCATGAAGCACCACGCCTTCCCAGAGATGTGGCCCGGCACCGTCGCTCTGCAGCATGGGTACAAGGGCGTGTTCGTACCCCACCCCCTGTACGTGGACCGCGAGTGGCCTCCCGAGATCTTCGCCCACACCCTCAACAACGGCAAGAACGGAGCGACGGGCGGCTCGCGCACCTCGGTCTTCGGCCAGCGCGAGCACAACCTGATCGGTCTCACCTGGTTCTACAACTCGGGGTTCGCGCCCAACCTGTACCGTCGATGGCTCGGCCTGAAGGTGAACAACGACGGCGGCGAGGAGTTCGAGCTCAGCACGGACGAGAGCAAGAACGCCACCAGCGTCAGCGACATGCGCGGTGGCGAGGGCCGGATGTGTCTGCCGCCCGTGCTGCTCCACCCGGTCAAGGATGTCGAACTGCCCGTCGAGGCCAACCCCGAAGACACGGTCGAGATCCCGGAGTCGGACCCGGGGGCTTGAAACGAGGGCCCTTTGAAGGTATCTGCCTCCTAGGATACTACTACCTAGACAGGATCTTGATGAATATTGAACGACATGCATAAATAAGTAGGATAAACCCCAGGGTTTTTGTAATGGGGCTTTATATACCTACCTACCTACCTACACACATATTTATATACATATGGCGGGGGCGTTGGCGGGAAAGTTTGTTTGCTTTTTTGCACGGACGGACGGACGGACGGACGGACGGGATCTGCCCCCCGCCTATTTTTGAATGGACGATGCGGAGCGAGCGTTGCGCGTCGTGGTACCGTGTACTATATGATGACTGGTACACAGATGGTCGGTAGGACATAGATGACCGAATGGATAGATCGGATGGATAATAGGTACTCGTCTGCTCTGAGAGTGGACCGTAATCTAATGACTTGATCTAAACTTTGAAAACCTCTTATTTGATGTTGCCTGTGATGTTGACGGGAGATGAGTAGCTACTTACTGTTCGGGCCCTTGCTGTTCACAGGGACCTTGATGGGCTGATCGATCGTGAGTTTGTCGCCTAGATTTACCTGAACAGGGAGCTAAAGTAGTTGTTGCCTAAAGATTTCGCTTTCTTGCAGTTCTATGAAGCATTCTAGTAGATCGTTCCTCGTCACGAACAAAACCCCATATATTAATACAACACATCCCTCTCAACAGCAAACCTTCCAATAACTGTAATATTCTTTGATTGAAAGAGAATAAATAGGCGCCTAGACCTGATGGTATGTACTATACATAAAAAAAGATCCAACACCAATACGCCGCCGTGCCTATGCTTTCTAGCTGTCTATGATGCATCCGATTTCGACCCAGACAAACTCGACAACGGTAATCTAGGGCCGTGGCTGATTCGAATGCCCGACTTCTTCACCATCTCAATGTCCCTCTTCGCTTTATTCGACACGGGCCTCGCGTCCGTGACCTTGAGCCACTCGCCGTTGAACGCGTTGATGAGCCAGTTGTTGAGCTCTGATGACGGATTATATTAGCACAAATACACGATGTAAGACGGAGGGAAATAACTCACTGTCGTAGACAATGCGATTCGCATTGTGGAAGTAGATCCCGTGGTTGCTGTCGGGGAACATGTGCAGATCGTAGTTCTCTACATTAGCCAGATCAAGTCTATCAAGCAGCGTGAGCGTATTCTGCATGTGCACATTATCATCAGCTACGCCATGCATGATCAAAAACCGAGCATTCTGGCCCAGGGCCGAGGCATTGGTGACAGCGGTAGCCTCGTAGCCCTCGGCGTTGAGCTGCGGCGTCAACATATACCGCTCCGTGTAGATGCTGTCATAAAAGCGCCAGTCCGTGACGGGGGCGACTGCCATCCCGTACCGGAACGTCGCGCCTGCGTCCTGCTCCAGCGTCTTCAGCGTCTGGAAGCCGCCGTATGACCAGCCCCAGATCGCGATCCGCGACTCGTCCGTGTACGGCTTCGCCGCCCAGATCTTAGCCACGGCAATCTGGTCGTGCGCTTCTGTCTCGCCGAGGTGCTTGCGCACCGTCACCCGGTTCTTGCGCCCGATGAACCCTGTTCCGCGGCCGTCGACCGTGACGACGATGTAGCCTAGGTTCGAGGCGACGTACGATTGGAAGTCAATCTTGAACTGCTTGTCTACTGACTGGGAACCGGGGCCGGAGTACTGGTGGAAGAGCACAGGGTACTGCTTGCTTGGGTTGAAGTGAGGCGGGCGGCGCTCAAGATAGTTAAGCTCAACATCGTCGACAGTAATTGTGCCATATTCTAGCAGAGGTAGCTCATGCTTCTTCGCCTTCTCACCCAAATCCTTGTTCTCCTCAATGATATGCTCATATATCTCTGTATTGCTTGGTGTGCTGATAACCTTTTGCGTTGGTACCTTGGGGCCCTTGTTGGTGATAAGAGCATATCCAGCTTTACTAGAAAACGATACATCATAGTATCCTTCCGTGTCTGTCAAAGGCTTTGGTAGGGAGCCATCGAGGCCGACACTATATACATGTCGTTGAATCGAAGATACTTGCGTAGAAACAAAGTATACAAGATTATTCTTCAAGTCGACGGCAGAAGGCGCATCAACGACTTCCCAATTACCCGAGGTCAACATAACGGGCTTGTCAGTATCCAAGGGGGTGAAGTATGCAAGATGGTCCCTGTCATCTTTGATGATCGTGTCGATGTAACCGTCTTTCGGTCTTCCATTGGAAGGATCGGCGGGAATGTAGGTGGTGCCATGCGAGATTTCGAACCACCCACCATCCAGCTTACCCACGTCAACCGTCCTGACAGTTTTGCCTGTCCGAGCAGCAACATCAACAAGAATAACACGCATGATATCGCTAACACGATTAGTCTCCTTGACAATGACCTTGTTTCCAGCCCACGTTATGTCGGTGATCAAAAGGTCCTCTGGAGTAAATCCTCCCTCGATCTCGACTGAGAATACATCGCCCCGCGCCATGTCATAGAATAGAAGATCCACAAATGGGTTTGGCGCCCCGGCCTTGGGATATTTGAGCTGCTGCACTTCTGGGTAGTTCTCTTCCCCGGCAGGAGGTTTCTCGCCACTCGGTCTTTCGATGAAGAATTGGACGGGGTACTCGGGTACCAGGGTTTCGTTGGTCCTCAAGAAAGCAACGAAGTCGCCATTCTCAGACCACCATGTCGCACTGTTCTCGCCAAAGACCTCCTCTTCATATACCCAATCCGGAATGCCGTAGAAATATTCTGGTCCGCCATCTTTCGTGATTTGCACCACATCATCACCTCCAAGTCGTCGTACGTATAGATTGTTTGCGCTCGTATAAACCACAGCGTCGCTCTTGGGGCTCCACTGCGCAAGCTGCACTCGGAGATCGGGGTTCTTGGGATCTAAGGGCTCGGCGGTTTGGGTCTCGACGTCGAAGATCCAGTATACTCCAGTGAAAGACCATCTCCAGTTACTTTTCGTGTCAGTAGCGATGAGTACTTTCTTCAAATCAGGACTCGGCCACACCTCTCCCGGCGACAATTGACGGCCGTCTGCGTTGAAGTATGGTTGCTTGATGAGGGTCTGTGCGGAAGTAATCTTTCCTCCTGCTGCCGTGTGTTCCGCGTTTTGACTCCGGACATCTTCAACCACAAGGTAATCTTTGCCAGTTGCGGCTCGCTCTAGCAATAAGCCATCTTCGCCATTCGCTCCCGCGATCCAGCTTATTTCATGTCCTTGGGGTCGCCAGTACCCATCCATCACTTGATCCAGCGTGATTCTCTTGCCGGATCCGCGGGACGATGTAGCAGCTGGGTCGTGCTCCTTTTCGGAAGAATGTTGATATGATTTTGTCGAAAGGTAGGTGAATAAACCAATTACCCAAGCAGCCACGAATATCCCGACTATTACCAGTATAAATCTCTTGAGGCTCTTGTCCATCCCAACAACCTTTTGTTTCGGAGGTGGCGGCAGAAACCCCTCTTGCTCCTCATCGGAGCGATTGCGTAGAGGATCCTCATCGTCTAATTCGTGCTCTTCGTTGAGCTTCTCCCGTTCGCCGAGTCGCTCGAATACTAAACTAGTCGTAGATACGGAGGACAGCGAGTCGCGCGATGGTCTTGGGGATGCTATGGTAAGGTTAAATAAATTAGCAGAGTTACGCTTGGTTGTATTTGTACCGAGCTAGAATGCATTCGCATACCCATTGTCGCGTGTTACTCTTTAAACCAAAGCCAAAGTAGAGGCCATCTGTTGTTAGTTCGGTTCGTCCAGCCGACCTACGAGATGATTCGAAACAGATGTAAAGTTTAGGTTTCCTTGTATTTTTTCGTGTTGTAGCTTAAATGATTGACGCTAACAAATCCAATGTGTTGCTCTGTTGCTCTGTTGCTCTGTTGCTCCTGCTAGGTTCTCTTTTTAAATCTCAAGCAGCAAGTACTAAACCACCTTCATGCACGCCGTAAGTTCATGAGATGTGGCGTCACCTCCCTAATTGTTCTTGCCTAAGTGGGTTACGCGTCGCATTAAGATGTGGCTTACGCATGGGCAAGCCATGCATGAGCCACCCCCCTTTTGTAACGCCTGCCTATAAAAACCTCTCTTTTTCCGGATTAGTGTCTTGAAGATGGATAGGCCGGCATCCATGTTCATGAACACCATAAGGGCTGTCATACCCCAGAAGTCTCGCGCATCAATTGACACACATTGTTGTCCACTATATACTCCAGCACCTCTACCCTGTTTTCAAGAACTGCTGTATGAGTGGCGGTTGTGAAAATTCGATTGACGAACGGCCCCCTGTCCATGTGTGCATTGAAGTAGGGTCCAACGAAGAAATCTAAAGCGCACCCGCGCCCGAGTAACAGGTTAGCTGTAGAAATATTTCCGGAACTCAATGCTACATCAAATGGCGAGTATAATATCTGGACAGCATCGTGTCCGGAGTCTAGGGGCACAGGATCCTCGTCGATGGGAACACCATTATCCAAAAGCCAGAGGGGATGCAACCGGCTCTAGATGAACATAAGTTCTTCATAAGCTACACCCAAGAAACAACTAATTAAACCGAACTTCAGATGAGCCACAGTAGGTACTTACCCAGATGCAGCGTCACCGAAGAGGCAAGAAAGACGATCAGCCTGGGCTTACCTAGCAACTACGACTTTGTCAGCAGCTGTCGTAACTTCGTAACGAAATAGTTCTCATAATGTTCATGACCAGTTTATGGGAGTTGCCTATTACTATTTCGATAAACTTTGTACGCATGAGTTGATCTAAAGATCACCGGAAACTAGGTACCTAACCTATCTAGACATGGTGGCTGAATGACCATTGCATGCCAGAACTTCGATAGTATCTTGAGCCGAAGTAAGAACCATCGGAACCCAAATCTCCTCCTCGGTTAGAGATCCTGACTGATAATCAAAGATATCTCGAAGAATATTTGGCTTTCCAAGTCGAATTGCTTGTTGGATAGGTTTCATGGTCTGCTTGGTACCCTGGTCATCATTGATCTCAGTTGTCAAGTACGCATCGGCATCGTATTCTAGCAATACTAGGACCGCATCATGATTTCCATTTTGCACGGCTCGCGATAAAGGAAGTTCTCCCTCTGCATCAAAGCCATTGACGTCTGGCGAGCCTCGAAGTAGTCGACGCAGGACAGCTGTGTTGCCCCAGGAAGCGGCTTCCTGGAGCCAGCTATTGGGGTCGTAGGTATCGGAGGTTCGCCCGGTCATGCCGCGATCTAAGAGTGCCTGAACGAATATCTTGTTTCGACGCTCCAAGGCTTTCAAGAAGATTTCGCTCGCCTCTTTGAAATTTAGATTGAAGTCTACTAGCGTCATGAGATCCGACGCAAAAGATCGAGATTCGTCCTTTTCATCGTCCCACCAGCGCTCAGGTTGTCGAAGATTTTCTTCAACATATGCTCTAAGGTCATCAGTACCGTTCTGCAGTTTTGCTCCATATGCTAGAAGTATTCTGCAACATTTAAAAGATCCAGTCTTAAAGGCATACTTTAGTAACTCATCAATATGTTCGGTTGACACAGTCTTTGGAGTCGCCAATTCGAGTAGCCCGGAGAGGAGTTTCCGCTCGTCCTCCTTAACTACCCGTTGCAATAGAGACGGACCAGTCCCAATGTGCTGTAATGAATCCAGGCGATGGCCATTTTTCAACAGTAACATAATTTTTGGTATGAATGCTGATGGACTCGATTTTGCCAAACGCCATATCGCATGCGTCAACGGAACCCCTTCTCTTGTAACCCCATGCACCTTGGCACCTGCATCGATGAGGATCCTCGCTGCATTCAAGGTACCATGAATAAGAGCCTCTTCCAATGGTGATCGGGCTTGGTCGGGCCAGCACATGCCATCTATATCTGGCGTGAGTTCAATGAACTTTTCGATAATGGCAGAGGCATGTGCGGCACGTGGCCAACGGTCCCGGAACCAGTTATTTGGGAATACTGATTCGTTTCAAATATACCTTCCCCATGTACACACGTGAATAGGTGCTAGCCCGGAAGATGAAAGTTGTTCGACGCGCGCACCGGCATCGATCAGAGTAAGTACATAATTCAAGTCACCCCCCATAGCAGCGAAGCAGAGAGGGGTAAAGTTACCATTGTCCCAGTGAACATCAACACCGAGCTGAATCAACTCCTCAATCATCAACAAATTTTCGGGCGTCTCAAGAGCGTAGTGCAAGCAACTGTAATTTCTGGAGTCGACCGTGTTGATGTCAAGACCCTTATGCTGTAGAAGATGTTTTACTACAGGAACCAGACCAACTGTGGAGGCAAGATGTAAGAGCTGTCGTAGATGACGAGGGTTTCTCTAGACCTGTAAACTCAATGCAGGCACCATTGTCGATTAGCAGACAAGCTGCTGAAGCTAGTTGCAGGCCAAGAGCGAGGAACAGTAAAGAATATCTTGCGTCTTGGCTCCGTTGGACGCGTATCTTAACCCCATGGTTCACGAGCCAAGCGAACGCTGCCTCGTGACTGTTCCAGATAGCGAGGACAATGCTTGGGCCATAATGAGAGCAGTATTCAGGGTTAAGAACATCATAGGTATGAAATAAGCACAATCCCACATCGAGCTCTCGAGGTGGATATGTGTTACCCGACTGCGTCCGTCTTGGTGGAGGATCAAGATCCAATCCGAAAACGAGAGCCATCTCAAGCGTCTCGATCTGTCCGCACTGAGCTGCCCAGAGCACAGCAGATGAACCCCCGTCATCTCTGTTGTGCTTCCACAGAGTCGGGTTGCAAATTTGATAGAACTGTCGGCTGGTGCGAGCTAACATCGATAGGTGGCGATAGCTTTGGAAGGGTAGGAGGAGTAATGCAGTAATTTCGACTAGGATTTCGTTCGGGAGTGAGGTAAGGCAGGCCATCTTTGAGTGGAGGGAAATGATGAAGAATTCCTGTGCCAGAATCAAAGCCAGAGCACTCGTTATTACACTATTTCCCCTGTTACACAAGATTGTCTGTGCTGCTGCCTTGGGCACAGTGTATATTAACACATCTTCATCAAAAGCAAAAAGGGGGGTGCACGTCACAGACATTATGTCATGGTTTAAGATTAACATAAATATATAATGGCGATGTGCTATTCTAAGCAACAATAACACCAGAGATTGATATATGATAGAGTTGTTATAATTGATCTCCTAGTATTGCCTAGTGCAGGATGGGGGTCAGTATCTCGCTAACGGTACGAAACATGGAAATAAAACCGGGCATGCGGTCTGGCTGTCTGGGTAGATGACTCCTGAAGCGAATTGATTGGGTATTAATATGCTGAGAACAATAATGCTAATTTGATTCGACGCCACGGATATGCAGACATCCGCGTCCCCCACCCTCTTGCCGGGTACCTAGGACAACACCTCCCACCCCCCCACGTTACCATCTTCCTCCGACTACAACAAGGCCACAGCACCGACCACACCAGCAGCGGCAATAGCACCAGCGACAAAGCCGGTCGGTCTCGGGGCGATACCGGGGGAACCCGTGCAGCTGGAGCCGGCGTAGGCCTCGAGGGCGGAAACGACGATGGAGATGGAGGCGACGGACTCGTCGTCGGCGCACTTGGTGGCGATGGCTTCGATATCGCTGCTGTGCCTGCTGAACCAGCTGCTGGCCTGCTGGTCCCACGAGCTGTACTCGGCCGTGAGCGACGCCGGCACGTCCTGCGTGACCTGGCACAGCACCGACGGGTTGGCCAGGTCGGCCGTCGACACGAACGTCATGAAGTACGACTGCAGGTTCGTGCCCGGCGTCGGAACGTCCGTGATGATGGAGTTTGCCGCCGAGGTGCACGCCGACGCCGTGTCGTCGTCTAGAGTGTTGGTTCTGGTGCTGGTGCTGGTGCTGGTGCTGGTGCTGGTGCTGGTGCTGGTGCTGGTGCTGCTCTCCGCCTGTCGCACTTCTACTACCACGTGCTCCATGCGCAGATCCCGGAGGCTCTTCAGGGCTTGTGGGCTGTAGGTGGCCACGACCGTGGAGGCCAGGCCGAAGAAGGCGAGAGTAGTTCGGGCGAGCATTTTGATTACCTAGGTATTGATGTTTTGAAGAGAGCTCTAGGTTGTCGGATTTAAAGTTAACGTTGAAGCTGAGTGGAGATTGATCTTAGTGGGCTGATCTGAGGATTTTCGGAGTGGTAGGGCTGAAGAAGTTGGATCGAGAGTTACTGCAAGTGACCTAAGCACTTCTTTTATAAAATCAAGTATCAGGGGTATATCATTCCTCCTTCCCTTCGACCCCCTGTTACATTATGGAACTAACAATCTAAATAATCTTTCAGCCTGGTGAGCTGTACCGCTAGCATAAGTTTGTTTGGCGAAACGACATGGGTGTCTAGGCTGACGAGAAGCTGTTTTAAGGCTAGTACGGGGTAAGTGGAGATGGTTCTCGTGCGAAACCCCTACCAAATGCTACCACAAATAATTAGGAATAGGATCCGTTATTCTTAGAAGACCGGGCTTGCCTTTTTACTGTTTAGCGGCCGGAAGTTTGCACCGAATCCGGAATGCTGGTATTTATTTCAGAGCTATCAAAATCGACGGCGGCAGGGCTATGCGATTCAGCTGAACAGCTATCTATCCACTGTGTTTACTTTCAACGTCAGAGGTGTGGCAAGCCAAGAGTGACGTTTTGTGTTAGCAGGTCTACGTACGTATTTCACTTTTGCGTTGTTTGCTTCTATGTAAATTCATGTTGAACAGTTTATATAGGTAGGTACCTAGGTACCTAAATCATACGATGTCGATTTTTTACTCATTTATTAATCCTTCTGCCTAATCGAATATCAGGACCACGTGAAATTTCACAACTAGACATTGATGTTTGGTGGGTTCAAATATAAAGATCTGCACTTATGTTGGGGCTAAGTAAAGGATACTGTTATGGCTCGGTAAGTTGTGGGAAAGTTCTTTTTCATCTGATCGCCAGGACTTATACTAGGTACCTAGCCATCAGTAAGTGCTCGGTATTCTACGCCTTGATGTCGGGTTGGGGTTGACTAGCAGCATGGCCAGATGAGTATCGTATGATGCCACCTCTATGCGAAGCAGTTTCACAGGTAATCAAACAATTTATTTTCTTGAATCTTAAACAATGAATTCATTTATCATCTTAATCAACATACCTACTTCCTAAACTCTACCTTTGTTGATAAACATACGAGATGTCTTCCTAAAGAGGATTGATACTCACCTATAACCTACCTCTTATGCCTCATCCTTCACGAATTCCATGTTCCAATGTTCCCTATTCTTCTCGAAATGCTTCGAGGCCGCCGCCGCCTCTGCGAATAGACCCATGTCTTCGAGAAGGTCTATGGCGTCGTACTTACCGTCTTCGTTGGTAGACAAGTCGCACTTCTGAAGGACGTCGAGGAACACATCGACCGGCGCGTTGACGGCGAACTTGACCAGACCGACGCAGATCCTAGCCCAGGTCACAGCCCACGATCCAAGCGTCCCGTCCCCTCCACGGAACTCGATCGTGCGCCTGTCCCTGAACGTGAAGTTGTCGCATGCGTACGACCGGAAGTTAACGTTCGCTCTGCCACTCGTGTCCATCAGCCACTCCACTTCGCAGCTGCTATCGCAGTCGTAGATTTGCCTCGCCCCCTCCCACACTCCCAGGTCGGGTAATTTATCCGCGGACACGGTGGGAATGCCGCCGGCAGCTTCTAGGCGACTGCCAA
This sequence comes from Hypoxylon sp. CI-4A, assembly GCA_002120315.1. Lineage (NCBI taxonomy): Eukaryota > Fungi > Ascomycota > Sordariomycetes > Xylariales > Hypoxylaceae > Hypoxylon > Hypoxylon sp. CI-4A. The sequence continues at coordinate 942,902 of KZ111525.1, forward strand.
TTTCGCGAAGCTGTTCGTCTGTGTAGCGAGGATTGGCAATCCTCGGCATCGTGCGCATGCGAACAGGCTCGCTGGGGTTCGACGGTACCGCGACTGACTTGTCTCTTTGGTCGATACTGAGCTCAATATCGGCGTCTTGGTCCAAGTCTTCCGCCCGTATGTCGTGGAGACCAGCGAGCTGGATTTCCGAGTCGCTTGGTAGTGGGAGTCGGAAAGGTTGAAAACGACTGAACGCTCGAAGGCCACGGAACGTTTCAATCTCATCTTCTCCCATGCGCTCTTCTCGCCAGGTAAAGGGCGCTTCTCCGTGCAGAGTATCGGCGGCGAGATATCTCCAACATTGCGTTGGTCTTGCGATCATACCAAGAGCCGGTGCAGGCTCGTTCAAGGAGCCATGGAATGGATGGGTATTGTGACCTTCGAGGCGATTTGCGGCACGTTTTGCTAGATTACTCGTATGACGTTGACTTGGGCAGAAAGCACTCTTTTGTCGAAAAGGATGGTTCAAACTTACCATCAGGTGCTCCGTCGCCCACGCCAGCGAGGCAATCCTTTGCATAGAATCTAGAGAGAAGCGCTCTGTTCTACAACCAACATGCACGTGCAAACCGCAAGATGGGTTCACTCGAGTCCTGTAGGTTCCAGTGATTAGTCGGCGGGCCTGGTTGATGGCCTCATAAGCTCCCTCCATGTCGAATGCAACTGGACTTTTGACCTCCATGCCAACCCAGCGGTACTGCCAGAAACCCGTGTCCCTGTCCTCGCTCTCTTCTACGACTGATCCGTCGGTAGCTACTATCCACGCTACGTGGTTGTCAAGGACATCTTTGTCTAATTGAGACTGGAAGTTGAATGCTCGGTGATTAGTCGGGAAACCATTATCCCTGAGTAGTTTTGTAATGATATCGCAGGCGTCAAGCTCCGTGAATTCCATATCATGTACCCTCATTGCTGGAGCTAATCCTTCTACGTGCCCATGAGGGTCGGGTTGCCCTGGGCGCAGCACGGGAATTAAAAACTCCAATTCGACGCCGAATGTAAGAGGCGAAGAGCCTTGGTATTCCATTTCAGCTGCCATGATGACGTCTAAGCTTCTTTGTTAATGTAGGTATAGAATAGAATACTAAGTTTTTGTCTTGGCGAAATTGATGATCTTTGTCGATAATTTGATGTCTCGATCTTGAAAAAGATGATGATGACAATGGATGCTTTCACCAATTTCCAATTCTCCGTCGTGATTATATAGATGAACCAAACAATCTCGTTATTTTCCATCACGTAAAAACAGAGTATTTGTTTTTATACTATAGGCATCGAGGATTAACATCCCAGGTTCCGTAACGCGATGACAGTTTTCTGTTTACAAGATTCAGATGACTCCGTGTAACCAGCCGGATATCTAGCAACCTCCTGTGCAGTTACCCCCTCCATTTTAGTAGGTAGGTAGTCTTTGGTGATCGAAACTGTTATTTATTTCTTCTATGTGTCTTCTGTTTTTGTCATGTTCGCCAGGTGGCTCAGGATACAACCCATGAAGTAACACATTGTCAGACACCAACAGCAGCAGACGTTGAGCCCATATTCTTAACCCCTTCGACCAAAGTCTGCCTAGAGCTCTGTTTATCTTGCCTACCGTAGCCCTGGTGTTCGATGTTGAATTCCAGCACTTGTTGGCACATGCCTTCTAGAGAATTATGAATAGGCTTGTATCCAATTCCGCCGTTGTCAATGCTCCGTCTCGCAGCCGCATCTGAAGCTAGATAATGCGTACCGGCGGTAAACACCGCCGGCTGCAGCATTGCGAGATCGCCTGTCGGTCGTGGTACTATCCACCGAAGCACCGGCATTCGGCTCACCAAGTCAATCCACTCAACCACATAAGAGACCGCTAACATGATTCCCGGCTGCAGATAGACAGGCACAATTGGTCGTGTCTCGGCCGTGGCTTTCAATAAGTTGTAGACGTCGTCGTACATGGGTGGCGGACCAGCATCAGTAACCGTAAACGGGCGACCCGCGCACTTCGGTGTCGTCCCACTGCTAACACTCTCATCCTCTAGAAGCGCGGCCTCGAACAGCAGATGCGCCAAGGAGACATGTCCCACCGAAACAAAATTCTGCACCACATTCCGCATCCAAGTCGGCACCGTGCCAGCGCGCAGACTCCACCCAACAACCTGGTCACCATCACTACACCCATAAACTCCATTCGCAGGCCTCACCATCCCAGTCCGGAACCCGGGCTCGTCTGCCTCGGCCACAACACGCTCGCCCACGGCCTTGGTGTGCGCATAGTTACTAAAGAAATCTGCATGCGGACGCAACGGCGCGTCGAAATCCGCCTCGTCGACAATTTGCCAGTACCGCCGCGGCCACCGACGTAGCGGATTGCCCCAAAACCCAACGGGCCGGTAGGCCACGCTAGCCGAGGATGTGGACACGAAGACGGAGGCGCCGGCCTCGCGGGATGCGGAGAGCACGTTACGCAGACCGTCGATGTTCACGCGCTTCACGCGGTCGTAGGTCCGGCGCGAGCGCTCCGCCGGCACGATGATGGCCGCGGTGTGGAACACCGTGAGTGGTAGATGTGCCACATCAGCAGGCCAGGGCTTGCTAAGCGCGGCGCTGGTCGCTGGGATGGACGTGATGTCCGCCTGTGCGAAACCGACCAGCTTTGCTGGCCCCTGAGACATGTCGGCTCGGAACGGGGTCCGGAAATCGACGATTCGGATGCTCGAGGGCGGGTGCCCGCGCGCTAGCAGGTGCAGGACTATTTGCCCGCCCACGCCGCCGCTGCCGCCTGTCACGATGTACCGCCGGTCTAGCTTTGGCGGCAAATGCTGAGCCCAGTCGATCGGATTGGCTTTGATATGTTGATAAGTGTCTCGCATTTCTTCCTCTGTCCAGCGGTGTGGCGATGCTGCTAACATCTCTGGCGGCGTTTGCTTCATCGTGCTGTTTAGTTTCAATATCCAGGCGGCTCCAAGCACGATTGCTGCCGCGATCGTGGCTAGGAGTACTTGGTTTGTTGTCGCGCTCATTTTGAATACCTCTCGTCCCCGTTCACCCAACTTCTACTGCACCCAAGATTCCGTGATATTTGTAGTATAACATTGTTAATAAGTACCTAGAAAAGTGTTTTTTTTCTTCAGCTTTATGTATTATCCCACCCCCTGTGTCGTAGATTGTAGATGGCTGGTTTATTTGTTCATCGAAATTTATCTCTTCCCCCCCAATCCGCCGCCCCTTATCCGAATACGAGTTTTAGAACGTCATGACAGCCGGCTAACAGAAATGATAGCTCGCTCACTGGTCTCCGACCTGCCCACCAAAGTGGGGGTTCCCGGTTTCATTTATCTATTTGCCTGTAACGTTCCGATCCCGATGTAGGGATATCAATAAAAATTACGAAGATAAACTCACTGTATGGAGATGAGTAAAATGGTTACGGTCCGGCTTAAGCGCCGCTAAAGAAACCGGCCGGCGTCGTAGTGTGCCACCTGATGCAGCGGCCCAAAGCAACCTAAGTGGCGCCATTCTGGCAAACGAAGCGATGATATAGCGACCAGCATCTCCGCAAGGTATCTCGATTTCACTTTCAAGGATGTAGGATGGGAATTCACTTTCATCTCAAGAGGAAACTCAAAACTTCTTGGAGCTGATAACGAGGGCAGATTGTGATTGAATGAATGTAATCGACGATGGCGGAGCAGCAGCCAATCACCATCGAAGATGCCAAAGGCACTTTATCCGTCACATTCTCGGAGGCTACAACACCCGAAGGCCGCACCCGGTGCTCAGAGCTCGCCTCCACCGCCTTCGGCAAGTCGCTTTCCAAGGTGGGCTACATGGAGCGGGAAGCGTATCTGGCGGACCAGCCACTAGCGCGAGGGACCGGTTGGCGATTCTGGTGTCTCACTTTGGCGGATGACCCGCGGCAGGTGCTCGCAATGTGCAAGACGCTACACCGGGATCTGCTTGTTCGAGATGGCGAGAAGACGACGCCACGTTGGGAACAGGCTTACTGTATCTGTAGCGTCATCACGGATTCCCGCTATCGCGGACGCGGCCTGGCTTCTGTTATGTTGAAGCGTGTGGCTGAGTGGATGGATGGGCCTGGGGATGGCGCGGCTAGCGTATTGTATTCGGATGTGGGAGAGGTACGGTTAACGTGATCAATCTTTCAGATTAATTTACTAATATTGCTTCCAGTTCTATGTTAGCAAAGGTTGGGACGTACTCGATGCATTTCAATCTACCTTGACAGTTCCAACCACTATTCCTTCTCTAGAAGGGCAGTTCAAGTTCCCCGAAACTCGTCCTATAATCGCCGATGAAATCCCAAGCCTCTGTGAACGTGACGTGAAGAGCATTAAAGCGGATTTTGAAAGATACGATCTCCCCCCGGGGAATGCTCTCGTTACCTTCCTCCCCACTACGAACATCATCCAATGGTTACACTCCCGAATCAGCTTCATGAACCGTAAACTCTTAGGCAAGAGCCCGGAGACCAAAGGCAGCATATGTGAAAGCGCTGACGCGTGGTTGTACTGGTACCACGACCTACACCACCAAAAACTCACCATCCAGCGCGTCAAACTGCCCAGGGACCAAAGCGAAGAGACCACCACTCGCGTATTAGCGCGACTCTTCCTCGACACTCTTGAAGAGGCAGCGAAATGGGACATAGAGAAAGTCGTTGTCTGGAATCCGGCTCCAGAAATACGTAAAGCCCTCACACTCCTCAACGAAGAGCTGGGAATCGATGTCGTGAGCGAGAAGCGAGAAAACACACAGATACCGTGTCTAAGAATTCGTGGCGGCGGGAAGAAGCCACTTACCGTCTGGACCAATGAGTACTTTAGCTGGAGCTAGGCGCATATTACAATGGCTTCAGTAAATTTGGCTAGTCTAGTTTTATTGTGTACCTCTCGTACTGGTATCGTGTACTTGAATTATGGCGGCGTGCTGCATGCATGCATGGAATATTGTTTCTGGACGGACACACCTACACTATGGTCGAATAATGACGTCTAGTTATCTAGAGCCTTAAATTGAAGTGTTAAGGGGAAAAGACAGCAAACGCTCGACAGCTTAAAGCCACCAGCAGTCCGACTCCGACGCACATGTTACACAAGCCTTACCACCTGAATCTCATCCCTTACCCAACGCTTTCTTCGTGACATGTATGTACCTAACATTTGCATTTTGAAAGTACGACTGGTCATTATGATATAAGGATAGGCTCATATGCAAATGATATTCCTCTGCATCCCTTCGATGGGCGTCAAAGAAACTACGATGTTATACCCTTCGCCAACAGAAGACTATTACTAGAATTCGGGGAAATTTCATTATCTCCGAAACCGCCGGGCCCTTCGCTTCGCCCCGCGCCAGCCCGACCTCCACCGACAGCAACACCTTCACCTTCACCAAACCCTATACTCAAACCTAATGTTCAAACATTCCCACCAAGAAAGGCCATGTTTTAAGCCCGCCTGGCAACGTCAGCATTGAATAAAAGCTAAACGCACCCCAGAGACCGTTGAGTGCTGCGGCGTTTGCAACTGGTATGAGCTCGACCCAGGGGAAGAGGGGCGACGACGTGGTGCTCCCCATTCGCGGAAGACCAAATATTGTTTTCGCATATTTGGGAGGGACGATTAATGTTAAGGTGATGGTGCCTTTTTTGCTTTTGGGCTATCCATAATCACTTTAGCCCCGAGTACCGCCACCGGGACAGCCTCGACGCATTCGACGACGCGTAGCGCGACCCCTTTGCAAAGCGAAACTCGAGATAAGAACGAGGATTTTCCCTGCCGAAGAATTCAAAGCTGGGAAGAAGCCGAACATGAACACATGCCTGCCCTGTTCGGAAATGCTGTTAGACTCCCACTGCTCGTCGGTTATGGTGTCTAGCTGTTCGATGCGAGCCGCCCCGAGGTCGTCTAGATAAGGGGGTCAACGGAGAACGCGATGGCATACTTCCTTCTACCTAGTCGTATCGTATCTCTCCATATGGCTGATCACGTCATTCTTAGGTGTCGTGACATGTTCCTCAGTCCCTCAATCCTCTATACGTCCGATCGGATGCTTGGGACGGATCTCGTCACTAGCCGTCCAGGCACCTATCAAGCAAAAACAGAACAAAACTTGCAGTCGCATTTTGGCTTCAGAGTTAAGTATAAATCAGGTAACTCAAGGATATATTGATTCTCTTGCATACTTCCCTAGGAAACTGTAGTTATCCTAGGCCCGGCCATCTGATAGTCGGGCTAGTGTTGCTAATCTAGGTACCTACCTACCCACACCATCATCGTCACCATTCATGGCAAATCTGACTCCGAAAGATGCGTTACCGAGCCTCCTACGCTACTCCGATACCTATTCTGGCAAATACCAGTTTTACAAATTTACCATATTGTATATCACAAAATATTCGGGGTTCTCCCTTTACTTCTACTTCATAACTGAGCTCAGAGTAAGTTCATGTTCACATACAAAACTACTTGCTTGATAATTGGTGTTTCTAATTTTATATTGCGCTCTAATGCTAATTAACAATTTTTCATGATTTTAAAGATAAACAACGCCTTTAAGAACGACTCTATTTTTTGGGGGTTTTTTTTTGGTTATAAAAATGCCGTCTTTAGATCCCAAATCTTTGGTCTCGAAGGCTTCCATGCCATGTAGACACCATTGGTACGCAGTATGAACTGCATCTACTCTGCGCAATGGATGGACGTATATGTGGGATGCTTAGTAGACTTACCTAACTTTTCTTTGAGGTGGCTGGATGTCAAAGCCTGGTTAAGTCCTCTTCTCCAGGAGGTAGATATACTCCTCCCCATCTTCCTCGTCTCCTATTCCCCGTGCTCTCTCTCTGAGCTCGCCATTCGTTGCCAAAGCCTCGTCGCAGTCGTCTTGTGGTACTCCGCCATCTTCTTGGCATTATCGCGGTCAGCAAGGATTCTTCTGAGGGCATCGGGGAGTTCCTTGAAGTCACCAAACGGCAGGCTTTGATCGTCAGCTACGATTCGGGCTAGGGGCATGAGATCAAAGAGCTTGGCACGATCTGAAATGATGGTCTTCAGGGCCTTCTCCAAGTTAGGCCCATCATTTAGATCGGCCTCCTCTGCGTCTGCGACAAGTCGTGCCAAGGACTTAAGAGTTGCCTTGCAATCTCGTAACTCCTTCGTTTGCTTGTTATAGAGTACTCTATAAACCATGTCAACATTTAACCTGTCCTCCGGCTTCCTGTTGCTCTCTTTCGCTTCTCGATCATCGTCTTCAGGCTCAGTGAAGATAATCTGCGGAGCATAGTCATCAGTGGCCACCGGGTCGTCAATTCCAGCGTCTTCCCAGATGTGACCGTCATTGCCCATGTTCTGGCCATGTTTGCCTGACCAAATCTCCGGGTCTGGGAATTCATACAAGTCCCTAGGAATCTCGTCGCTGGAGAAAATTCGCCCCTTCCGCCGTTCGGCCTTAATTTTCGCCATCTGCTCAGCTTCATTGTTAGCTGTAGGCTTCGGCTCGGAAGCAATCTCACCTGACTGATCGGCTTCACCGTTGGAAAGGGGCCAGGAGTCACGTCTGCACTGGACCTGTTGAGCAGGCAACTTCTTATCCATATTATCGAGACATGTTGCAACAGGGTTTGATCCAAGAGCTTCGTGTCTCTTGCCAAGGTTCGCTCTCTGGATTGTCGTGTACTTGAGCGATGGACTTGGCAGAGCCTGCTCCGGAACCATTGGCGATCTACACAACGGTAACTGTGCTTGCTCGGTGCCTTGATGCTTGTGTGGTAGGGGTCGCAAAGGTATATGGGAGGGCACAAGGATTGGCTGGGGCTCACTAATACGGATCTTAAGTGCACCAGCATTGTCTTTCTTACTTTTCCGCTTCTCTGTCCAGCCACCAAAAGGCCTCGCCAATTTCTGATTCTTGGCTGGAGTGGCGGTAGCACGCTCTACTATTCGATCCATATCCGGCTGCGAGGCTGACTTGGTCAATTGAGCGCCTTGGTGTCCCTGGTACGAGTCGTACGCCTGCGTAGACTCGTCCCGAGATGGCAAATGATCGCTTGATCCGCCAAAATGGCGCTGCACGTTGTATTTCGAGACCATAATTTTGCTTGATTGTAAGTTTGAATGAACCGAATTGGGTATCGTGTAGTGGCTATTCTTGGTTCTAAGGTCGTACCTTTGATCCATTGACATGAGAATCAAAGACTCAAAGGAAAATCTCGAAATCTAAGCGCAGTATTTATAGATGGAAAAAAAACACTCATAAACGGCTTTGCCGTAAGCACAATGACATTGTTTTGGCTCAATGTGTACGTTACGGAACAAGGTCCTTTCTCTTGATGCGATGCACAAAGGCCACACAAATTATTGCTCCAGCTCAGTCCCTTTCGAGCTGCACTATCTCTCGAGGCAATTTCGCATACCCCCTTATAGACCTAAGGGTGGTGGTACTGGCCCCATCGTCATGGTACCTAGAAATTTGTGAAACCGCTCCTGATCCCACCAAGAATAGTTTCTGGTTGCCCGGTTGCTGGCCTTGGGTTAAGAGCTGAGGAGATCGGGGTTGGTCGTTGAGCTACTATTGCCAAGTTAGAACATCAGTGCTAAAGTGATGCGTCAGTAATAGGAGACTAGCCTCTTGGTCTTGTTGATGGAACTGCAAATTGGCCGTGATTTTCTCCGCCATGGCTGACCTTCAATCCGGAGCTTAATCCCACAGCGGGGAATCTCGTATTGCTATGAAAGTTGTTCGAGGACATACCTCCCTGTGGCGGTCGCATGCTCATCTGGGGTTGCTGTGGTAGAGGGGTACCGGCCACTATGCCTGGGATATTTGATAGATTGTGAGGTGCTGGATCGTTTATGCGCTGTCGATGAGTTGAGGGAGTAATAGGGACATTTGCTGCCCTGTGTCAGATTTTGGAGAAACGGTAAGTGTGTCGAGTAACTCACATTGAGCTCCCATGGTCTTAGGCCAAGAAGTGCTATAATTCTGGGTTGCTGCCTGAGGCTGATATCCAACTGGGAACCTCTGCTGTTCGTGTAGGTGACGGTCATAAGGTGTCCCCGGTTCTTCGTAACCCGTAGTGTTCTGGCTTTCGCCTTCGAACTGGGACTTGCCTGTTGATTGACCGTAGAGTGTTGAATCAATTGCATCTTCGGCTGCATCCTGAATTTGGCCGAGCATTGCCTTTCGCTTGAGCTTATCATATAGCTCTTGTGTTTGAAGAAGTTTCCGATTCTTTTCCTTGCATATTTGTGTCAACTCGTCGTTCTTTCTACGGAGGCTATCCTGGTCCGTCTTCATAGCTAGGAGCCATCAGTAATATTAATTGAAGGACTCTCCTCTCAAGTAAACTCACCAGTAACCTTGCTCTGTAAGTTGGTGATCTCGGTATTTGCATCGTGGATAACTTTGTCAAGATATACGCTTAGATTCGAATATTTCTCGGTAAGAGCCTTGCTCAAGTGCTCTTGGTAAGTACTATAAGACCAGCATGAGTAAATGGTCCATCACGAGGGAAGGTGGATAGGTTACTGACACCTCCTGAGTAGCTTGATAAGCCCAAAAGCTGAGGGCTCGACTAGCACACTCAACGATGACGTTAGGGCTCAGACCACTGAGAACACTCGTCTTGTAATCTTCGCTCGGATTGAGGTTTGAGATGACGGCGTCGTCGAGGTTAGTCAATTGGGTGCGGCAAGCAGGGCATGATTTACGAAGCTCACGCCCGTGTCCTGTGAGACCAAGGCGGTCGGCGCATTCTATGCAGAAGATATGACTGCAAGTGGTTACTAGTGCTCGGTCGTCAAGTTCTTTCCGACACTTCAGAACGTTGCATCGCAATGTGTGTTCCATGGTGATAGATCCTTACGCAATCTAATGAAAGGGTGTACCTGTTTTGAAGGTTGACGGTATCTCGGTCACGAAACCTATAGATTTGATGAAACACAGCAGAAATTTTCAAAAAGTCACGAGGGGATGAAGCAGTCACATTTTTAATTGGCAAAGGTGCTTTCCGTAACCTCTAGGTTGAACGTAGGTAGTGAGATATTCAAATCTAGCAGGCGCCTTCTCCATTACGTTCTTACTCGTATGGAAGCTGCACTCGTAAATATTCCCCCTTCAAGTTTTAAAACCTTAACATGGATTTCTTAGGTAGGTACCTACCTAAGTACTACATGTAGGTCTCTCATCAAGATTTTAAGTTTCAAACAACATTTACTTAAGCGGTTCAATTTCTCAAGATGGTGATGAAATAAGGGGTAGTTTGGTAGGCAAGTAATCACTTATTCTAGTATTGATATCAGCATAGGGGCCTATCTTGACATGAGATGAGAAAATCATGTCTCCCTTCTTTGATAGACTCTAACCTAGTTAACTACTCCCAAGCTCTCATAGTTTTTTTTCTTTTTTTCCCATTATGAAGATTGACCGTAAGTTCTTGGGTAGACAGTTGAAACATCACTAACACTTCATTCGAATAGGCTACCTTATGGCTAGAGGTCAATAACTAAAGCTGTGCATTTCAAATTCGGCATGTCTTGGTATCATTACTCTAGAGTCTAGACATAGCAGGCGTATTGCTAAATAACATATTGAAGCCTGTTTATTCCCGATTACCTGTTTCCTGATTTATTAATCTTCACCGCGCATAATATTGAGATCTAGGGAACCTGTTTCATCCAAACAGCTATACACCCTATTCTCGAACCACGTTCGTCACTTTACCAATATCAAACCACGTGTGCTAAAGTGCCTGCCCTAAAAAATCACACATGCATGATCTGATATAGATGCAGAAGGTAGGTAATCTGTACAATGAAACCCCTTGAAACCATTCATAGCCTAGGTCCAATCCGCCGGGTCGCACAAGCCGGGAACGCTGTTTTCTTTTCCATCTATGAGAGCCGGCGGGAACGTGGGACAGGTTCGCCGCCGGTCCTACTCAGCCCAGGCCGACGAGCCAGCCGGCAAAGACCACGCGATCCCGACGTCCCGGCCGGGGTTGGTTTCCCAATGCGGCCCACGTCGCCGAAGGAGGGAACCCGCGCTAGTAGGCTAGCAGGCTAGCATCTACATGTGTATGCAGCCCGTACCCTATTAGGAGGAGCTTAATGCGTGATTAGTATGCGGGCAGACCGATACTGCTGTCCCCCAGGCCCGTCCCCTTGTAGATGATGTCGCTTAAGACTGGGTAGTCCGGGATCGGCGACGCAGGTACGCCGGCCTTGCAGTAGGCGAGGTGGTAGTCTAACCTACCTGCCGGCGATTGTGGGTGCATCAAGTGCCGACGAGACCGGAGGGGTATAACATAACATTATACTAATTCGACTCTTGTGGTATACATATAAGAACGCTGCCAAGAACACCTTCGGAGAAGAATCGCAAGTTATCGAGCCCTACATGTATCGACGTTGCAGGGGTTAGTCACGATAATGGAGACCACATGAATCATACCCTACACAGTTAACCATGGACGACTTGAACTCTGGCTTGGCATGCCTTGGAGCGAAATTCGGATTGCCTAACGCTTCTAACGTAAGATAAGAAAGAGAAGAACCTTGGGTCAGGGTAAAATGGCCTGACGATTACAGGTTCTCGAGGTGGGAGGTTTCCTTGGTCGATACCATCGACGTCAATTTTGGGCCACTCCATCATTCTCTCAATCCTTTTGAGATCATGATCGTCGTCTATGCCATCCTCGGGCCATATCATAGGCCCAAGATGTCAACACCGTCGTGAGATTTGGAGAAAGGCGCCAAACTTGCGTCACACCCGGTGGAAAGGAATATTCTTCGAAGATCTAGTTAGATCTCAGGGATCGCATCTCAACCATCTAGTATGCGTCTCTGAAGACACGAAGATGATGCAGACTCCAGAACGCAACAGTCCTACCACTAACAGCTATCAATTATGTAAAATATTACGACTTTTGCGTCGATGACACGCGTTCGCGCAGCGGTAGAACAGCTGGTAAAGACGTGTTTGTAGGAACCGGCTTGGAATACTACGGCGACAAGGACAAGCAGCAGCAAGCGCAACCAAAATCTCTTAAAATGCTTGTCTCACGGTATCACCGCCCCAACACACGATGCAGTACCCCGGACGCCACGAAGAAAAAAGCTTGTGTTGGTGCGAACAAGGTTCTCACGTAAATCCTCCAAGACTGCGACGCTGGCGTAGCAATGAGACACGGCTCAAGTTGCTAGGCTTTGGGCCAGGCTCTTGGCAACCCAACAAGAAAAAAAAGGGAATCGTATCATTACTTCTCTCACAATCGCCGGACTTCTCGACCGGTTCCTCGAACCTACGATTCGGTGAGGTAGTGGGTTATTTATCTAAACCACGAAGTGGGATGGTTGTGCTAATGATAGCCTGTCTGCATCTGCACTGGGTTAGATCTGCTATCGTCGGTAGCATGGGGTACTTAAGCGAGTTATTTTGCCATGTGGCTAGAGTATGTGGTAAGTTAAGGGGGTAAGTATGTGGTTGACAGCATACCAGCTACGCGCACAAGTGATGCAAACGTTGGGTAGCTGTTGACTAGGTCTGTACTTAGCCAACCCAAATTTACATATATCCTATCCACTTGGAATTTTTCTAGCAGGTGTGCTTGTCGAAGAATACGAGAATGAAGAAGGGATATGGTGTTGTGTCGAGGAGGGTTTAAGATGCTACTATACGATATGATTCAGGTGTGACCGCCTACTTCCTAAGAGGTACCTAATGTAACAGACAAGAGAGTTACAGTAGAAAATGACTGCTAGATGTCATTACAACTACTTGCCGTCATTAGCATTCATGGGGCATAGTTACAGGAACACAATACGAACCTCGTCGATGATCGCATGGATTTTCGACTAGTCTTGCTTCCTATACCGATCCTGCGAGATTAGTATGACCTCCCACGTGAGCCTTTCATCCCCTGGATATATACGTCAAGGCTCTTCGAGACCAGAAGTCTTATTAGGATCATGACGCGTCACGGGAGACGACGTAGACGTATGTAATTAAACAGGTGGCGGCGGCGAATCGATCGCAAGCGGCTAGAACAGGCCTGAAGGGGCTACCAGACGATGACAACTCAACCCTCACCCTCAACCTAGCGCAGGTTCACAATGCGGTGATGCACCTTCGGAAACTCAAGGCAGATCTTTCGACAGCTCTCGTCGCACAAGCTCCTGCGGGTTGGCGGGCAGGCAGGTTTGCCAGCCTGCTTGTCCCAAAACTTGGCATCGATTCGACTGCCGATGCAATCTCGCGCGGCACAACAGTCGGGAGATACTCAATGACAGAAGCTGTGCAACGTATTAAGGTGACGAAGTGTACGACCGAAACTGAAGCAACTGCCATGAGGCATAAAAATGCGCTAGCAGGAGTAGATTGGGAGAGGAGAAGATGAAGGAGGGAGGAATATGAGGAGAAGAAAATGATAGGATCATACTTCGTAGACGAAGCATTTTCGCTGAAGATCTCCTGAACCCTTTACCCCGCATCTCTCTCCATATCTTGTCGATCCCTTTTTTTTCTCGCTAGTCCTCCATTAAACCATCGTGATATTCCCCAACGCAACGGGCGTGTGCCCCTTCGAGGCTGTCGGCGTAGACCTACTAGATACTCGACTAACCTACATCGGCAGTGATGCCAAGTTTCTTTGCACTTTTCTCAAGCGAGTGACCATCGTGATCATGAGAACCAGAAGAAATATCTTTAGCGAGATAATGAGTTTCTCTCGCTTCTTTGAAACTCTGTGACTTGTCAGTTTGAGCCCCCCCCCCCTCCTCCTCCAAACGACGGGACTTTGTTTTTTTTTTTTTTGAAGATGGAGGAATTTTTTCCTTTTTTCATTTCCCCGCACGGGAATTTCCGTCCACCACTCAAGGAGGGCCAACGAACCCCAGATTAGGTTGTAGAACGACGGGCTAGGGATGGACAGGGGTAGCCTGCAGCGCGTACCGTACAATCGCGGTACTTGGGTTACATCGTGACACAGCATGGTATCGGGAAGTGTTACCGCACGGGAGTGGCTGTGGATGCCCAGGTACCTTGGTACAAGCCCTACGACGAGTCCATCGCCAACCCATCCGTCGCGGGCCGAAAGTCCATATTGTGCCGGGGTTGACAACCCTTGCCCAGAGATGGACGAATCATATTGGCATATTGTTCCCCAGTCTCTTCGTTCGACGGTCAACAAGCCGACTGACCAATGAGGCTCCTTGAAGTGCTTATTAACGCTATTCTGCAACATGCAAGACATTCTCCATGATGGTCTGGCCAATGATAGGGCGAGAAAATGAAATACTAGAGGGCAAAATATTCAAGACTACTAGATTCATTGCTATCATTAGCATAACTTGATAATGTCACGAAGTCATAGCCAAGTTTAACGCATAAGCCATACAATTAAATTGAAACCCCGTTTTATCATACTGACGTTGCCGTGTTCTAATCTCCCACCTCTATGACCTAGTATCTATACCCTTGATGTTTATAACCAAGTCTCTCATGACATAAGATGGTTCATCCAGTTTGCTCTCTATCCGCACATCACCTAAGTTCAGGGAATAGAGATCGACTCAGGAACCAAGATGATGAGATCACATTATCTGGGGTTCTTGGGAAAGCCCCATTTTCGTCTAAGTGATTTTCCTCTGATGTAGCCCACCACCTCGCCCTCCCACCAACCAACCGTGTATGCGCTTCCCAGACATCCACAGCGATAAGGTTGAGGTAAGTAGGTACCTAAGCATGGTATCTACCCCAGATTCTTGTTTTACCAACCGGCTTTCCGTCGACGGGATCCACTTCCATCGGATCTCAGTTCCTTTGAAGTCATCCATCCTCCAGATGCCAAGTCCGCTACGTACCTCTTCATGTGTGTGACGAAAAAGAAAACACACACACTTCCATTTCCCCAGAAGATGCTTCCACAGTCTCGTCAGACGCTTGGTGCTATTTCGGTCACTTACAGACAGCCTGCCACTCGCCTAATAATAGTTCCATGCATGTAGCTAGGTAAGGTATCTGGAGTTTGAGTGCAGCATGCAAGTCTCGTGCAACTTTTTGTTTTGGCATTCATTCACTCACTCAACTCGGCTTGAATCGTGACAAATCATATTCCTTTAAACACTTTCTTTTGAGTACCTGAACCGATTTTTCCCATTATGTAGCAGAAGTAGCATACATGAGTAGCGTAGTAGCAGTTAACCTGGTATACCCCGGAACTCCCCTCATCAAAACCCATTCGTTCATTCAGAAAGGTCATCATAGGTACCTACATATGTACACATAGCCAGCCTCCCATGGAAAAGAAAGATTTGCTTCTTCGAAACGACGTTGTCCGCCGGCCCGGTGCCCTTGCCTCCCATTTTTTAAACCTTTTTGGTTTACTTTTTTTTTTTTTCCCTTCTTGCGTTGCAACCCAACCCATGAACGCATCCAACGTCAAGAGGTATTATCGCTGAAACGTACATGCATGGGGTGAATGATAACCATGGACCCCTAAAAACAAAAATCCCGACGAGTAGTAGCGGAGATTGTGAAAGGAGAGGAGCAGGGGAGGAAGAAGAACAACAACAAAACTAGAACTGGAGATTTTTTCTTTGGCCCATTTGACCGTAAGCCCAGCAGCCATTGTTCCCAAAAAATGTGTAGCAGCAAAAAAAGCACAAATATCCGCCCAATCATGTGTGACAGTGTAGTCGTAGTAGTAGTAGTAGTAGTAATAATAACATGGAATAGCTTCTCGTACACACACACAATACAATTGACCAATCAATATGAAACGAAAAGAAAGAAAGAAAGAAAAAGAACTGCGCTCAGTGAACGAACTGAAATGCCGAGTTGTCGATGCCGTAAGTGCCGAGCTGGCCCATCAGGCCGCCGCAGCCACCCGCGGTCGTAGCATCGTGCATGTTCCCGCTGCCGGCGAAGTGCTGCTGCGCCCAGTCCATCTCGTCCGGCGCGCCCCAGAGCATGCCATCGAGATCCCAGAGGCCGTGCTGGTCGAGCATGCCCATCATGCCGCCAAAGCCCTCGGGCTCGAGGCCGATCGGGGACATGTGCAGGTCTGAACCGTCGCCTAGGGGGTTCAGCACACCGCCCGCGGGATCGGTGACAACTTGCAGGCGCTGCATGGGGCTTTGCTGCTGGCGGAGCAGCGCGGGCTCGAGCTGGCGCGAGGCCTCGTACATGCGCCAGACGACCTCGCGTGAGCGGCGGGCAGCCAGCGACCAGTCCTCCATGGCTTCGAGGAGCTCGAGGATGGTCTCGATTTGCTTCTGCCAGTCGGGCACCCGCGGGCTGTCCCATTGCCAAAATATAGAAACGAGCGGGATCATGGCCGCTTGGTACAAGAACCAGACTGCATTCCAACCCGACATCTGGTTGCGCGACCACTCGCGCGAGATGTCTTCGATCGTCTGCTTGGCTAGGTCTCGACACGCTTCGATGGCTGCGATGTCGTGTTCTGCGGCGTGCGAGGCGCCGCTGCTGGCTAGGTTTAGGAGTACGGGGCGGTGCAGAAGCATACGCAGGTTCTGGTATCGCCACTTCATGATGCAGCGCGCGATGTAGAGGGGCTCGGCGCAGGGGTCGCTTGTTCGCAGGAGCCAGGGCAGGTTGCTGAACCAGTTCACCAGCTGGCCGTCGAGGTTGCAGCGATCCTCGGCGCGCAGGAGTGGCGAGATGGCGAGCATGTCCTGGATCGCGGTGGCGATCTTGCAGAACTTGATGTTCTCGATCAAGGGCAGGATGCCTGCGTGCTGCGCCGAGTCGCGCCCCGTGCTCACGCCTGTCTCCGGTGGGCGGATGTTGATGGCAGGGCCCCATCGGCCGAAGGAGGGACGGCCCATGGTGGTGGTAGCCCAGGTGTCGAGGCAGAACAAGCTCCACCAGGTACGTCGCCTGGTCTCTGCCGCGGCGATCTCTTTGCTCGTGCCGGCGGGGCCGTGAGCTAGGCTTTCTCTGTGAAGGCCAAGAGCGCTCGCCATTCGAATAGCCGCACCAACCACGGCGTTTGCCATGTTGGGTCGGTTGATGTAATGTAGGTAGTATCCTCCAATGAGCGCCAAGGCCTGGACGGTTTCAATGTGACTGCTGCCAAAGGAGTCCATGGGTAGGTACTCCATGGCCCGGCTGTAGTAGTTGAGGTGGTTGTAGTCGTCAGATTTTAGAGCAGCGATGCATCCCATGGCGAATACCATGTTGAGAAGCGCAAGCCAAGGCGCGTCGTATCGTTGTCCCTCTAGATAGTCTGCTCGGAAGGCAGCTTCATCTAGCATTGGGACGAATACGTGAACCCGCTTAAAGTACGCATCGATGAGTGTCTGGCCTTTCCATGACCACGGTACTCGTTGCGGTTCCTTGGGATTTGTGACTTTTTGTCGCATGATGGGGAGGTTGTGGGCCATTTCCACGCTGTTAAGGGGCGGGGTGAGAGAGTTTCGGAGACCAGGTTGAACCTTAAGCATCACCATAAGTGCTGCTTTGATTGATGAGGCACCTAAATACGATGCTTGGCGGTCAACTGAAAGTGACAGAGCATTTACGTCGTCCGCCTCGACGGGAATGGGATCCCGTCCTCGGCGCTCTTCGTCCCATTCAATGTCTCGAGATGGTATTTGCTCTAAGCTAGAAAGACCTTGCTCGGAGCCGGACAAGGTAGGCGAGCCAATGTCGCCGGGCATGGGAGAAGTGTGTAGCGGTGGTGATGGGAGACCGTTGGTGGCGTCGACTTGTGGCCGGTCGAGAAGGTTAAGCAGCTCCTGACGAGGTAGTGGCAGGAGAGACTGGACCTCGTGGTTTGGGAATAGCCTCTTAAGAATTGACCTGCACTCCTCGAGAGATTGTGAAAGTGCTTCAAGTGTTTTTCTTGAAGGAATCACTCTTTGGCGGTGCTTGTCATAGAAACATCGCTTAGGAGCTCTGCTGGAAAGACATTGGCCACAAGGTTGTTGGCCATCACATCGACTGAAGCTACTGTTAGAAACTCCAGCATATTGGTCTAGAATGTTGCACAGGTCTCACATCTTTCTTCGCTTGCATTCTGCGCATGCATGAGGTGTGGTGATACGCTTGGCTGTGCCGCTACCGTTCGTCTTGGCACTTTCCGTAGAGTCTGTAGACTGTTTTCTAGGAGTAACTCCTTGGACTAATACCAAGTCAGAAACCTCTCGAGACGCCAACTTAGACTGAGTAATGAGAATATAACTTACAGGTATGAAACATACCACCCTGGGTAGGAATTGGTATACTTGGAGCCATCTTGGCTTAGGACTTCCCGACTGCTGAGTGCAAACCTATGCAAGTGGTTGATGATGGAGCTTGAGGTGATGTAGAAGTACTATAAGTTTGAGCAGAGTGATATAAGAAGTTTCAAAATAGATATAAACAATCCGGGGGGATGTGGGGAGACCATCTTGGACCCAGGACCGACAACACGGGAGACGATGAAGATTTATATAGGATATTGCTTTGCAACCCATTTTGGCGGGGAGGCGTGGAGAATCTGGAGATGAAGGGCTGGCAAATAAATTGTGTGGAGTAAAGTAACTCTATGTTGCTAGTCGATCAGGAACCGAGAAGCTATAGCGTATCGGGTATACCTCCACACCTCCATGCTAAAGGTCCTATAAGATGTGACAGGTCGAGCAGGCCAGACTTGTGTGGACTACATAGAGTTAGGGTAGGCAAGGAACGTGCCTTTCGTACCAGATAATGTCGAGGTCTGGTCAAGTAGGGAAACGCACATCTGGAGATCAATGCCGTGTTGTCGAGTAACGATTAACACGTTCGCCACAAGAGAATGCCATCCTCGATCGCTGATTGGCATAGTGTGTGGTGTGTCTACACTAGATCTGGGTTAAACAGGGGGTAGGTGTATGATATCTTGCCATGTCAGGTCAGGTATAGCATATAGCATATAGCATGATTTATCTGAGTTGGCTATGGGAGTAGATAGCATGTAGCACTCATTTAAAAGCATCGTGCTCTTTGTCAGCGGTATTAACTTGAGGGACAAGTGCTCAAACCAATAATGGAGGGCATATGACCACAGTACTAATGTTTCTGCCCTTGGATGACCACATAGTTATCATGTATATGAGGACTAGGCATTTCGGCAAGTTGAGATATAATCCGAACTCATGTGGATAACGACTGACGTGCAGGCATGAAGAGGGCCAGCGAAGGCGTGGAATAGCCTCCCGCTCGAAGGATGGAGCTAGGGTAATAGTTTCATGCGTGATGGGGAACCTGAAATAAGATTCTTGGGCGGGTCTCTCATAGCGCTGCCTAGAATCTCATGTTTTGGCATGTTTTTTGGCGTCAGGCTTGATTCGCGTGGAGCTCCTAGCGCGTGAAATCTCCGAGTCTGGTACCTTTGACGGCGACTGGGACAGATTTGGGGAAAGCCAGATTCGACTTTCACTGGCTGGAGGACACTCCCCCATGAACACCACCCGGGAACCACCCCTGTCACTTAGCCACAGGCCCTATCGAGGGGCGGGCCCCGCGATCACTGCCCTTTCTCTTAAGATTCCGACCTGGATCAACGGTTAGAACTTGTTAGGTATCCGTAATAGCGTTGCAACCAAAGATTACAAGCCAGTGAACCAGATCTCCTAGCACATAGTCCAGCAACCTTGGATCAGGTACTTTGCGAACCCTTCTGTCTGTCAGGGGAGAGAGAAAAAATGTGTGGGTCGTCGTCGGCCTTTTTGGCTACCTACATCGAAAGAGGGACTCAGACGGCTAGCGAAGCCGTACAAACGAGCAGGGGTACATATGGTACTGACTTAGCTGCGTGTAGTGAACTATGGGTGTAAGTCTTGGAACCTACACACACGGCCCGGGACCATGATGAGCTCGAAGCCGTGACAGACCACTCATGACCTCGACTTAATATACAGAAGGTAGCAAGCGCCGACTTAGTGTCTCAACGCCAGGCACGTATATGCGTGCGCTTCATAATGAACCCCATATTTCGTACCATGAATAAGAATAGTATGTACGTACGGAGATGCACAACACGTACAATCGCTAATAGCTGCGAACCGCCCTCGACTATGCTATCGCACGTCTTGGTAAGATAAGTAAGCGAGTTGTCAATCTGGAGATGTTATCTCTCTGGAGGCCTCCTTTTATTGGCATATGTAATATTTATGCTAAGAGCATTTTGAGGCATTTTGAATATTTTAATCACTATTTTTTCCCTTATTGATGATGATGACGATGCTAAGTGAGATGAGATCAGGGCGGAGAAGGCGAACGAAGGCGACGAGGAAAGGGAAAAGGAAAATTCCGCGAAGCCGGGAGCGGAGACGTAACCTTCCCCTATGATTGGTCAGAGGCTTCAACCAGGCGTTTCTTACTTAAGCCTGCCTCTCGGGAGAGCGGTACGTGGTTACGATCCTTCACGTCTTGGCAAAAATCTTGGAGTATGTACATCAACGATCCCGCTTAGGAGTCACATCCAGTCAGCCAGCTAGCTAGGTATGAGGTTGGGATACCCTTCACGATACCCTAAACTGGACTGGCCTCAAGGTCGCTCTGGAAAATTTGTGTCGGCCTACGATCATGACATAACGAGTCCCGGACGGCGTAGAATCGTCCCATCCATAAACCATGAGTTATCGAGATCTTCCCTTCAGATCCGGGCTAGTCCGACGCAGATTTGGCAATGAAGCGCGATGCGGAACGATCGATGGCAGCTTGAACGTGTGTGTGTCTTCAAGATGTTTCCCTCAGGGTCCCGCCAATGGGGCCTAACGGGAGGCTTTGTCCAAGCTTTGCTCAAGTCCCGGGACCCTGCACGTTTCTCTCCGGATCGTCCATGAGAATGCTGCCCTCCAAGACTCTGCCTATCCTATTCTGGTTCAGTTCCTGGCATGGCCTTGCCGCCAAGCTCGTCGACTTCTACCCCACACTCTTGTCGGCTGCATAGTTGCACCTCTTTTCATCGTCGTACAGCAGAAGTGTGGTGTGCAGCGAACTTGAACGCAACAGCTGACATTGATGGTTATATTGAAACGCCACTCGCTTAAGCGCCTCGTAGGCCAAGTTGAGATATTCCCCAGGCGTCTAGTGATGCAAGTAGTGAGGCAAACCCGAGTGAAAGCGATAAAAACTGTTCTTGGTGGAGATCTTGGCGCAGACTGTCATGACGAGATTCTAATCTCTGAGAGGTCGCGACATATTAAACTTGTCTATTCCCGTATCCACATTCCCGCACTTGGATCCTTCTTGGAACCGACCCATAGCCTCGAGAGGACTATCCTACGTCTAAGCCGAAGCGAGAGGTCTTATAGAAAATGAGTGTTAGTCGCTGATGTGGCTTCGCCGAGTTCGGATATCGGCTTGCCCTTCATTGATATGTGCATGTCGTTCAAGTACAGAATTTCATGATATATATATATGGGCCGTAAGGCAGATGGAATAAGCAGATAAGCATAGTCATAGTCGATGAGCGTGAGTTGTAACACTTGGCGGTTTTGCTGATGGAGATCGCAGTGGCTAGAGACGGCTCTGAGATGTCATTCTCATCAAGGTGCTTTAGGCCTTGGTGTGAACTCCTCGGTAAAGCTTCATTACTCAGGATGCGTTTTTTTCAGCGTTGGGGTCGAGCATGGCAGCACCTGAGTGGCCAGAGGTCAGTCCATGTAGGGCCTGATTACTTTATGCAGATATTAAATGAAGAGCACAGCATTCGGACAGATCCACGTGCCTAACCATCCAAATCGAGTCAGAGACTCTAACGTGCAGCGTAGATAATGCGTATTGGGCTTAATCAAGTCATGCATTGTGTACGCAAGGCCATGCTGGTGTGGGAGAAGCCCTCACCAAGACAGGCCGCCGAGCATTTCTTGACAGCACAGAAATAAACAGAGACCAATGAGAGCGGCAGAAAGGTTCGGTCTCATTGGCCTGTAAATTAAATTCGCCGTCCATTTACAAGTTGTGGTGATACTTGACACATCTGGGGAAGGCATTGCGCCTCAATCTGCCCATCCTATCCTTTCTCGTCCCTTTGGAGGACACTGCAGGGCCTCGAAGCTCATTCCCGAAGATTCTCGACCTCATCGGCGTTGAGTAACCCTACATGCAGAAATTGCAAGAGTTGGGATTTGTACACTTATGAGGGGAGTGATCACCATCTGACCAGGCTCTTTTAATATGCTGCATGATAGTATCCAGGGAACAGTCGACTGTTTCGTTTGACCGAGGACAGCCATCTCCAATCAAAAATGAGATAAAGATGGCCCTATCAGATGTTTTTCTATCAGGAAGGCCAATCAATGAAACATGATGTAGAAATCTGAGAACACTTTCCCCTCCTTACGTACCATCGTGCTCGCATTTGGTTACTAACAGGGTTAGCAGGGTCTCGACTCACGTATTTGAGTTGGAGCCGCTTAGAATAGGACGTAGCCGTAGGCATTAATACTTAGCCGTGTCATAACAAGACTAGCATCGTTTGTTGGCGCCTAGTGTACATGGACATGTACCAGTAAATACCAGACGCCAGAGGTAGAGTCGCAACTAAAAAAAGGGAAAATTGGGATACTGTTGGTTAAGTCCCGGTAGAAAGAAAAGCTGGCGTCTCAGATCGTTTCTGTACCTGGACGCTATGTCCACTTGGATCTCGTCCAGAAGAAAATTTGACGGGTGAGTGGTATCAGGAAATGGACTTACGCATCTCAGGAGTTCCATATACAATATCAAGCATGTGGCAGCCACCTGGTCACTTCGAATAGTTTCGAGCAGTTAGCGCACGCATGAGTGGTACATACCTACATATGCACTCCAGATCCAGCGTACATCACTATCACTCTCTTTTCACCCGACTGGGTAGACCTCACCAATAATTCTTAGGTACCTAACTTAGCATGATTATAGATACATCATCAGCCCGATAGGTCACTGGTCGTGGCTGTGGCATACTGTGTATGGTGTTACTGTAGAGGGTCTGCGGACCGATATATGGCCCTGTCTTCCATAGGTAGAGAGGTGGATGGTGTGAATGTGTAGTATCATCAGACTCGCCAAGCATCCAGGCTCTTCAGGATTCTCCACCAGTTCTCCAACTTCCCCATGAATAACCCGGATCTGCGGATGATATGCCTATAGGAAGATCTTCTGGTGCAGACTGTCACCTATCCGGGATCCACCCACTATAGCCGAAGTACCTGGCACCGGCTACTGATGCCGTCGAATATGCAAGTATTCTCAATGGGAATGTACTGCTTCGTGATGATTTTGATTATCTCCTGCGCAGCCATTCCACCAGTCAGCGCTGAGATGTTGTGAAGTTCGCCGCCACCTGCTCGGGCCACCTCCTGAGCAGCCTGCAGGAATCTCTCGTTTTGGACCGCCTTTGGTAATGCACTAGCGACAGAGCTCACGATTTCCTCGGCCGTTGGAGAAGTATCGTGACTAGTGGCCGCAAGGGCAAGATAAATAAAGAGGTTAGACATGGGCAGAGTAAATGCACCATCAGTTTCGATCTTCATAGCCTCCGCTGCTTCATCATTGGCCTTCTCAGTTTCTATTGAAAAGGGTCAGCACACATCCAAGAGAAAATCCTGGTACTGGATATTAACTAACCAAAAATCTCATCGAGATCCGCGCTCGTTGGTGTTGCATTGATGAGCTTCACAAATCGAGCGTTTTTGCAGAAGATTTCTACCTCGGCAGGACTGACGTCCTTGCCACCCGGTAAAGCCCTAGCAATCTCTAGCACTTCTTGCGCATCCTTCCGAGCCTTTTCCTTGTAGATGGCTTGCAATTTGACGTAGACACTTGACTGGGCCTTCATATCGGGTAAGGCCCCTGGCAAAGGGAGACTACCATGATTACGGTAGAAGGTCTCGACGGCCTTTGCAATAACCCAGAATGTTGACTGGAGCTCAATCTAAAAGGTGTCAGTCTAGAGTGGTCTCCACCCATTATGTGCGTCATCATCGTATCGTACCTGGTCTGAGACTTGATGGTTGAAGAGCTCCTGTACTCCGGGCTCTAATTCTGGCGCCTTGATATTCTTGTTGATGGCAATCGCAGCTTCCTGGAAGTTTTCCTCCCCACCCTCCGCGTTATTAGTCCTGGCCTTTCCCCGAATGAACTTACTAAATGCCGTCTTGTCGTCGTAACTAATGGGATTCTGGCCGTTGTGCGTCTGTCGCCATTCCTCAAGGTAGTGGAGTAGGATGACGACATAAGGCAAAAATTCGTGTTCATGGTCCTCTAAAGTGTCGATGTTCTTCGTCATAGATTGGGAGAATTCGGCCAACTCAGGCCAAGGGTTCAATAGGCGAAGGTCTGTTGTTTTCTCTGCTGCTGGATGTGTGTCGACGATGGGGAATGTCCCCGGCAAGTTGATACGAAAGTACGAATAGAAACCGGCGGAATGGATAGACACTAGTGGGGTCTTATGCTGACTGGCATATGACTCGATAACTGAAAGAGATTCTTTTCTAATAGGGTGAGAATATATGATGAGTGTGAAAATAGGTGAGGTTTCAAGGATGCCACGTAGATCTAGGGAATGCTATGATATGGTGTCAGCAATCAACCTCTACCTTAGTTCCTTTGATGGAGATATCATTCCTACCTCTGTTTTTGGGAACCATTCCCCTTCGACTTCGGGATTCAGCTCTTGGAGGAGTTTTGTGCAACATTCGGATCGGAGCTTTCCTAGACAGCTCTCATCAAGGAAGAAGTTAACACCCAGGTCGGCCTCATTCACTATAGCATCATCCGCTATAGTAAACTTCCCTATCCCTAATTTTGCATGTTAGCTAACGCGTGTTTTAGTGATCAGAGAGTGTACACACCTGGCAACACTAGATTCTTCAGTGTTTCTACGCCTACGGTACCAGCGCCCGAATTGACAAGCAGAATATTGGCTGATTCGAGGGCAGCTTGGCCGCTGGCAGCCCATAATCTGAGTTGCCTGTCGTATTTTTTCTCCTTCTCTGACGGCCCGTGTAGGATGGGCGGCGTCTGGCTCATTACGATCTCAGTCATCTTTACTAATGCCCGCGGGGATCCCGTCAACGTTGGAGCCGCCCAACCAGATGACCCCACAGATGAAATGAGATTATTTGAAGAGCACAACTTTAAGGCAGCGTAGTTTTGGTTAAAGTTAAAGTCGAAGAAAAAAAAAACGAATGATGTTTTATGTATCACGTTCGGTTCACAGCTCTTTCCCTTGAATATGTGCAAACGAAGCTCTGATGCACGGTCCAAGTTAGGTGCTACCTAAAGAAGTGGCTAGGCAGTGCGGCTCAGCCCGCAGATGGAGCTTGACAGCTGACGTCAGATGCCAATGTAACCCTGTCTTACTAATGATTCTACGTATTGCTAGTTCCTACATGCATAGATTCATAATATTGGAATGTATATGCAACTATCACGAGAGTGATCTCCTTACTCGAATACAGTATCATAGCAGTATCTTTATCAAAATATCTTTAGCTACCTATCTAAATATGTGTTTAGCTACAAGGTATTTTCCATCCAACATTTGCCCTGGTTTTATTCGATGATGTGACAAAGCATGATAAGAAGAGTCTTGGATGCACTGTAAGAAAAACCGAGGCAAGAAGTTTCGGAGTGAGTCCAAGCTTCACAATCAATTGTATTACTTGTGTACGGTAGGACAAACATAGACTCTCAATGCTAGTCATGTCTATTAACTGAGAATAGTGTGAGACATGCCGCCAATTTTGTTGTCGGGTTTGGCGAGTTATCTATATTGGATGTTAGAAGTTGAGACAATAAGAGAAATTGGACTATAAGTTCCCATGGAGTGCATCCATAGAGGCAAGTTTACCGTAGGCATCCCGGGAGTATAGGTAGGTAGACAGTGACTCAGGTAAAATCATAGGCGCGCTATAGGCATCCGGAGTTCAATGCTCTTTCGATCCCATCTGGCCAGTGGCGCGGAGTCAATAACTACCTGCTACCTATTTTCATCTCTCCGCTCCGCCTTCGGTCTGACGTCCGACGTTAAGCAAGATGACCTAGGCTTGTACACGGGAAGCAGATTTGTCCGGGACGGTTAAGTCCTAACCCCAGGTCGAACAGGTGATACGTACTTCAGTGAGTTCGAGCGCTAAATGGTAGGACTATGATGTACTCGTCGTCGATACATGGTTAATCGCAGCTGTATCAGTATGCTGTGCGAGCTAGGCCCCAGATGCGCTAGGGGACGAAGATTGAATTGTGGGTTAACTTTCAAAGGAACATGAAAAAGGGTCACCAATTATATTGGTTCCCCAGGTCTAGTGACTCCATAGATATCAACATGGCCACAGATCATATATATGGATATTAACTTTAGGGGAGATTTGAGCAGCCAGCCATCTTTTGTGTATCCTCGGGTGCCGCCTTTGAGGGGCGTTAATAATTCGATAAGGCAACCGAAACTGCCTGGTAATGACCATGGAGGAAGCACAGATCTGCTTGAATTAATTAGCTTCGAACAAACAGATTTGCGGATGCTACGGCCGTGTGAATCACCAAGGGACGCAATGTTACCAGCTGGGTGGAACTAGTCACCCAAGGGGTTTTGGAGTGGGGCGTAAAGTCGTACATCCAAGCAAGCAAATCCCAGTGATGTATGCGAAGCTATATCGGGATACAGTATCAAGAGGCTTCCGGAGAGCTTCGAAAAACATAATGGGGTAACTATGAGTAGGTAGATTTGTATCGTCACTGACTAGCTTGCTTGCAATTCATGTGTCCCCTTTGCTCGAGATGCACAATCATTGGTAGTCACATTCTATTCGATTGCAGGTAAACATTGTGACACCATTCACTGACAACAAAATTAATCCTTACCATGAGCTTTTTATAAAACCCAAAGGCCTCCTGGTCTTGTGTAAATCTTCCTTACACTCCATCATATGTGTAGTCATGGAGCCACGATCAGAAGTTGCGAATGGAGGAGAGGATGCTGATACGATCGCATTAGCTTCCAGCAACTCAAGTTTTCGCCTCGAGGCTACGCGGATGGAATTGCCTTTACTGCGCTTCTGGCTTCTTAGTATTGGGTACGTTTAGGAACCTTATCAACACTCGAGCGCTTGTCTGACATAGGGATGTAGGCTTCTTACGGGTTTGCTGCTATCACTTCTTGATACCTCGATCGTCGCCACCAGCCTTTTTACGATAGGGTCCGAATTCAATGCTCTTACGTCTGTCAACTGGGTCGCGCTGGCGTACACCTTAACGTACCTTGGATGCGCTGTTCTCTCCGCCCGAATATCGGATATTATCGGACGGCGTAATGCTTTCATAGCATTCTATATCATGTTCCTGATCTTCTCGATTGCATGTGGCTTTGCACAAAGCTTAGCCCAGCTTATAGCATGCCGGGCCGTCCAGGGCATCGGTGGTTCGGGTGAGTCAGGTCGAAATCCATATCATTCCCTACTGACCTTCAAAAGGATTGTACTCCATCGCGATGATAGTCCTGCTCGAAGTCGCACCCGAAAGACTTCATAAAGTAGTGGGAGGAATAATCGCCATCGTGATAACTATTGCTAGTATTCTAGGTCCGGTCCTTGGTGGTACCTTGACGCGATACACGACGTGGCGTTGGATATTCTGGATTAAGTGCGTGTGAATCCCCCAAAACACACCCCAGAGCGTACCTAACTGACACGATGTCTAGTGGGCCTATCGGTGTAGTATCGGTGACAATTTTCTTTTTCACCTGGCCACGATCCGAATATTTGCCTGATATCAGGCGAAAGTCATGGAAAGAACTCGACTACTTCGGCTCGATTCTCCTAATTGTTGCTTCAACCATGGTCGTCTTTCCATTTCAGATTGCAGGTGAGTTAATGGATCAATGGTCAAAAGCCATCTTCATTGCTCCTCTTGCCATCGGTGTGGTCTCATGGTTTGCTTTGATATTCTGGTCCATACTCGTCGATATCTGCTGGGGAGATATGATGGATGCAGCGATCCCTATGCGTCTGCTTAGGGATCGCGTGTATGTCTCAGTTCTCCTCAACACCTTATTCCTCGGATTCCCCTATATGCTGGTTGTCTATGCATTCCCACTGCGACTCCAAATTGTAAATGGTAAGGATGCTCTTACGGGCGGCATTATGTTACTCCCGATGCTAGGGTCAAGCGCCGTGGGTACCGCCATCACGGGAGCCCTTAATTCGAAGCAAAATAGGGTATTCGAATCATTGCTCGTGGCCACCATCTCTGTGGCTCTGGGCTGCGGACTTATGTCAACGCTTTCGGCCTCGTTTGAGGTCGAACCGAAGGCACTAGGATTCCTGGTCTTTATCGGGTTTGGTTGGGGAATCGCCGTATCCATAGCAAGTATGGTGGCTACAATTCATTCGACTCATGAAGATCATGGTAAGTTCCCATCGATAAAATGTCCATAACTTTCAATTCTAACCGTTTGATATAGCGCCTGCACAAGGGATGATGGCTCAAGTTCGAGTACTAGGCGGCAGCATAGGTATCGCAGCATCCTCTGCCATTCTGGGTGTCTTTTTGCAAGAGAGAGTCGGATCCGCTCAACCAAGACAAGTCCTTCCCCCACAAGACGATGGTGCTTCTTCGACGGAGGGTCAATACATGGCTGTTAGACAGGCATATTCCGATGCCTTCAATAAGGACATGCAAGTGTGTGCGATCATCGGAGGTATTGCCGTATTACTGGTGACGGGTACATACAGCCGAAAGCGTTTGACTCTAGCAGAGCGACAGACAAACTCCAAGATTGAGAGGAGAAAGGCTGCTCGCTCTTCGCAGCGTCTTGTTGACGAGACCTCCGTTTAACTCCGTAGTAGGTACCTAAGTTAGCACTTCAAAGCCCTATGCTTGGGTGACTTCGAGAATAGATACTTGGTTATAAAATTATTTGCCCCAAGGATATTCTGTTTTCTGACTTGTTGTTGAAGAGGTAATCTAGAAAATGACACATTCTAGGTTCTGAAGGTAGTTGTATTATCTGATCTTTTTAGATGCTGAAGCCAAATAAAAGAGGATTATTCTAGACTGAATAAGTTTTAGATCAGATTGAAAATTTTGAGAGTTATGTGTACCTCTGTTGAATCCGAGCGCTCTCAACGGGACGAACTGTGTAGTGTAAAACGTCTGAAATAAAATAAGGTACGCGAGGAATGTCACTGACGTTTAGGACGCTGTAGAATTCGTAGATTGGTACGTGCGCTAGTGTTGTGCAAGGGAAAAGGCATTACGCTAGCTGAGTTTTGGTTAGTCAAGTCTGAAACGCCTTCGTTAAACTATTAGCGGGGCTTGGCAATGTTCCCGTTACATGCTTATCGACGTTCTAATTTGAGCGATACGGGATCGTTAGCGCAATTAGCTGAAGTTCCTGAATTCGACACCTTTTGATTATTTCGCTTTGGACGAACTGTCATGTACTCGACGCCGACAGGAATTGAGACCTGATCACCATCCTTTATCCTGCCAAACCGGACCTCGACATTTCCACCCACAGCACTCGTCGCTGCGTCTTCACTAATGAATCTATAGAGGCATCTCGCGTTCCCCCCCTAGACTCTAGCCCAAACGGCGCCCTAAAAAAGGGTCGTACGTCCGCTTCGATTTCGAATCCTTCTGCGCGCGCTTCGTAGGCGTGTCGCCCACACATTTCGAATGTTACCATCATATGCTTCCCCGACCGGCTCCAAGATGATGTCCCGGCATCATTCCGCTGGATTTTCTAATGGATACCCGCGCAATAACAACAATAATAATAATAGTACTTTCGACATCTCCCCTCATAGGTCAGTGCCCCTTTTGGCGCGTCGTGGGTTCTGTGCAGTGTCTGTGGGAATAAGTTTCTAATTTTTGGATGGTATCGAACAGATTCCAACCACGCGCTTCGACGCCAGCATCTCGCCGACGAAGAAGTCTATTGACGCGATTGGGTATACTCGCTATTGTTGTCATATTGATTTGGCTGTTCATTTGGCCGGGAAGCGGATCGTTTACCTCGATATTCTCACTGGGCCTCATAAGTGCTAGTGGTGATGTCTTGATGGATACAGTTCGTTATTATGACCTTTCTAATGTCCAAGGTACTGCTCGCGGTTGGGAAAGGGAGGAACGAATCCTCATGTGTGTGCCCTTGCGAGACGCCGAACAGCATCTTCCGATGATGTTTTCTCACCTCCGAAATTTTACATATCCCCACCACCTTGTCGATCTTGCTTTCCTTGTTTCCGACTCGAAAGATAGGACGCTGGAAATGCTGGTGGAGAACCTTGAGGGATTGCAAGCTGCGGAAGACCCAAAGCTACCGTACGGAGAAATATCGATCATCGAGAAGGATTTCGGTCAGAAAGTTAACCAGGACGTGGAGAGCCGTCACGGATTTGCTGCACAGGCAAGTCGTCGAAAGTTGATGGCTCAAGCGCGAAACTGGTTACTAAGTGCAACCCTTCGCCCATACCACTCATGGGTTTACTGGAGAGATGTTGATGTGGAAACCGCCCCTTTTACCATTCTTGAGGATTTGATGCGACATAACAAGGATGTCATAGTGCCAAGTTAGTTGCGAAATACACTACTATACCACGTGCTGATTTACTAACAATACCATAGACGTTTGGCGACCACTTCCTGACTGGTTGGGAGGCGAGCAGCCCTATGACTTAAACTCATGGCAGGAGTCAGAAACTGCGCTAGCTCTCGCTGACACCCTAGATGAGGATGCTGTCATCGTAGAAGGATACGCTGAGTATGCTACTTGGCGGCCTCATTTGGCTTACCTCCGGGATCCTTACGGCGACCCAGATATGGAAATGGAGATCGATGGTGTCGGAGGTGTCAGTATTCTAGCTAAGGCGAGAGTATTCAGATCGGGTGTTCACTTCCCGGCTTTCAGTTTTGAAAAGCATGCCGAGACTGAAGGCTTTGGCAAGGTATGTCTATCACAATCACTAAAAAAACATGAACAAAACTAATGATTGGATTAGATGGCTAAACGGATGCAATTTTCTGTTGTTGGTCTTCCTCATTACACAATCTGGCACTTGTACGAACCTAGTGTAGATGATATCCGACATATGGAGGTAAGTTGAAATATCGACTCTTACAATGGACGACTCAGTGCTAATTTGTGACCAGGAAATGGAAGCAGAGCGTCAAGCCAAGGAAGCCGAAGAGAAGGAAAAGCAAGACCGAGAGAAGAAGGTTAAGGAGCAGTTCGGTGATGCTAACGCGCAGTGGGAGCAAGATAAATCAGAAATACAGAACCTAGCCAAGGAAGCTGCCCAAAAAGAGCAGGATTCGGAGTCAAGGCAGGACTCAGGATCCGAAAGCAAAGTGGAGTCGGGGCAAGATTCGCAAAAAGCAGTCTTTGAGAAAGTCGGGGAGAAGCCGCAGGACAATCAAGCAAGAGTAGCGGCCTAGAGAAAGACATCTAGGATGTAATGGCCGGGGCAGCTTTTAGTTGAACCTGCGCCCCTTTTTGGCCTCCATTATTGGACTTTGCGTTATGAGCAACGGGGAAGACAAAATCTATTTGGGGTTAGGGGAAAGGCAGGCAGGCAGGCAGACGTGTGTACACGCGAGATCAATATGGTCGTTTGTACTATAGAGGACCAATGGCAAGGATCATGGCACTGGCGTTTCGGTAGTGTCGATGCATGATTATGAAGCATGGAATATTTCGAACGCGTTATGGAATTGCAGTGTTTTTATTTTATTGTATAGAAAGTCCTTGAGACTGTATTATTTACTAGTAAATATTTTTACGTGGTATCCTGGCGATAATTCTTTTGATGGCCCTTGGGAGCTTCACACCCATTGCTTCTTCTATCAAGAGTGGTACTTAGGTACATGGTATTACACCCAAATGATAAAGACCTTCACTTGGGGCATTACTTCACTTATATCATAACTGGTCAGTTGGCGGTTGCCGCCACGCTGTCACTATCGGAAAAATAAGCACCGACTAATCGTTTGTCAGCTGGCAGTTGTTATCTGACACATGCAATATTTCTAGCGCTAAGAACATTCACTGTCGAATACCTAGGTACATGTACTTCATTCTAGAATTACATGCTGGTAACATTCAATCTTGAACCCAATAAATCAATTTAACGACAGCTTGTCCAACTTTTCCTTATTCAGCATCATTGGACAATGCAAACGAGCCTTGTATGACCGAAAGCTCAGCGACGCCTACATTTATAATTCGGATTTCGATTGTTCATTCTAAGTGCGGATTTATAGGCAAGCACCTAGCTTCACCAACTTCCTATTCCCGGTTGCGCGACGCCAACAGCAACGAGGCTCAACTTTATTACCCCTGAATTTGGTGTCGCCCTTGTAGGCGAGGATGAGTCGCGATGAACAGAGGAACAACACCATGGAACCAGAACTTGCGCCCGAGTCGAACGGCTTGGGCCTTTCCCTTCGCCAGAACGCAGTAGGCCCTAGCGTCGTGAACACCGAATCTCATGCGGCCAATGCCCAATATCGAAGCCGACCAGTTACAGTGGCCGTTGACCCGGTGGCTCTCGTCATATCAGAATGCATATCAGTTACTTCTGCTATGCGAAAGCATGCTAGGTGGGCTGGTTCATCTGTATCCTCCATACTTGGGGGCAATCCGAACCCCGTCCAGCTAGGTCCACCTAGTCCTATGTTGCGCCCAGGTAGCAAAGGTTCTACTATGAGCTCAGGTGCCGATGGTGCGCAGGACTTCGGGATCGCAAATCGGTGGGGCTTGCGAGGAAAGAAAGGAAAAAGCTTCCAGGACAATCCCTTGATGGCTGGCTTCGGTCGCTTACGCCATGAGTTGTCGAGCTGCAAAAGTAGGTAAAATGTTAGAATAACTAGGGGAATGCATACTGATTTGAATCTTAGATATCCACGAGTTCGATGCCCCAGCGCTTCTAAACCCATTCCTTCAAGTCATACAGGCTTCCTCGACGTCTGCTCCTATTACGATTCTTGCCCTTAAAGCGATTCGGAAATTCCTATCTTACGGATTTATAAGCCCCGATTCGCCACGATTTCCTCTTGCTATGCAATCCCTGTCGACGGCGATAACACACTGTCGTTTCGAGGCCAGCGATTCTGCCCAGGATGAGGTGGTTCTGCTGATGATTCTACACCTCATGGAGGATATGCTTTCTGGCCCCGGTGGCGCATTGCTAAGCGATGAGAGCGTTTGCGAGATGATGGAGACTGGCTTGACTATGTGCTGCCAATCACGATTATCCGAGCTGTTGCGAAGAACGGCTGAGGCGGCTATGGTCCGTATGTGCCAAATCATTTTTGAGCATCTTAAACACCTGGAAGTTGAAGCTGGTGACGACTTGGAGGCACTAGACAACCAAACAAATGGAGATATGGGAGGCGTAAAGATGGTCCCTTCTACGAACGGCAACGATGTCATTGCGTCTTCCGACGCTCCTATAAACGAACCCCGAGAATCATCCGGATCCGACAATGCTACCCAGGAGGCGGAGGACCGATCTGCGAGAGAGTCTGAAGAATCCGAAGATTCTGCTGAGATCAAACCCTACTCATTGCCATCGATGAAGGAATTATTTAGGGTCCTCGTCGATCTTCTGGATCCACACGATAGACAGCAAGGTGACACCATGAGAGTCATGGCGCTCCGCATCATTCATGTTGCTCTGGAGGTCGCCGGGCCGTCTATAGCAAGACACCCTGCCTTGGCTGTAGTTGCGGAAGACCGACTGTGTCGGCATCTATTTCAACTCGTTCGATCTGACAACATGGCTATTCTCCAAGAGTCGCTTATTGTCGCCGGCACATTATTGGAGACCTGTCGGGGTGTCTTAAAACTTCAGCAGGAACTTTTCTTATCCTATCTCATAGCTTGCCTCCATCCACCAGTCGAGATTCCGCGTGAAGCGAATATCGACCCTTCGCTTTACGACGGAATTCCACAGAGGCCGAGCGGTGTAAAGCCACCGCCGTCTCAACCAGGTAGTGGCAGATCCACTCCAGTCCCGGTTAAGGACCGACAGAAGTTAGGTATGGAGGGCGGTGCTCGTAAACCGGATGCTCGACAGGCTATGGTTGAAAGCGTCGGTGCTCTCACTCGAATACCAGCCTTCTTGGTTGAGCTGTTCGTTAACTATGATTCGGATGCGAATCGTGGCAATTTATGCGAAGATATGATCGGATTACTTTCGAGGAGCGCTCTTCCTGATTCCGCGACGTGGAGTACTACCAGCGTCCCCCCTCTATGCCTGGATGCCTTACTTGGCTTCGTTCAATCTATAGCGGATCGTCTGGACGATAAACCTATCACGGATGGATTGCCAGATCAAGCAAGCCTTCGGGAAGAAAGGCGGAGAAAAAAGATGATAGTTAAGGGTGCCACTAAATTTAATGAGAAGCCCAAGGAAGGGTTAGGGTACCTCAAAGAACAGGGTATCATCAACGACGACCCTGCGTCAGCCGCCAAATTCCTTAGAAGCACATCTCGAATCTCTAAGGCGGTCCTTGGTGAATTCCTCTCTAAAAAGGGCAATGACATATATCTCGAGGCCTTCTTAGACCTTTTCGACTTTTCCGGCAAGCGTGTCGACGAAGCAGTCCGTCTTCTCCTCGAGAGCTTCCGACTCCCTGGCGAGTCACCGCTTATCGAGCGAATAGTGACTGCCTTCGCCAAGAAGTACTTCGAATCCTCTGGCTCTGATGTTGTCGCGAGTGAGGATGCTGTGTTTGTCCTGACGTATGCGATTATTATGCTTAACGTCGACCAGCATAGCCCGAAGCTTAAAGGCAAACAACGCATGGAAGTTGTAGATTTCGCACGTAACCTGCGAGGTGTCAATGCCTCAAAAGATTTTCCTCCCGAGTTCCTGGAAATGACTTACAATGCAATCAAGAATGATGAGATTATTCTTCCTGATGAGCATGATAACAGGCATGCATTCGATTATGCATGGCGGGAACTTCTCCTGAAGACTGAAGCCGCGGGACCACTGGTCCTTTGCGATACTAATATTTATGACGCTGACATGTTTGCCACGACGTGGAAGCCAATCGTCTCAACACTATCATACGTATTCATGTCCGCTACCGATGATGCAGTGTTTTCTCGAGTTGTCACTGGGTTCGACCAGTGTGCTGAGATAGCCTCCAGATACGGCATCACGGAAGCATTAGATCATATCATCCAGAACCTCAGTTACATGACTTCTCTAGATACTGATAGCTTGACAAACACATCGCTCAACACGGAGGTCAAGGTCTCCGATGATAGCGACAGCGTTATGGTCAGTGAACTTGCCGTTAAGCTCGGCAGAGACTTCAAAGCGCAGCTTGCTACTCTTGTCCTCTTCCGTGTCGTGAAGGGAAGCGAACAGATCATCCGTAACGGTTGGCAGCATGTGAGTTGAGCTGGTTTTCCTGCTTCTATATAAAACTAACTGTTTTCAGATAATTCGCATTTGGTTGAAACTTTTCGTCAATTCTCTCATTCCCCCATTCTTCAACAATGACTCTGAGATTCTTAAGCTCCCGAAAATTCCCCTTCACACACCTTCTCAAGTAATTGACCGAGCGGCGAAGACGGCTGATACTGGCTTGTTCTCCGCGTTGTCGTCTTATATCTCTAGCTATGCGGCTGATGATCCACCTGAGCCGTCAGCTGAAGAGGTCGAGAGTTCGCTAAGTACAGCTGACTGTATCAAAGCTTGTGATTTGGAAAGCGTCTTCGCAAACATTTCGTAAGTTTCCTCTATACCTTTATCGTATGTCTCGCTTACCAAGCCTCAGATCCCTTCCCGCAGACTCTTTAGCGCCTCTTATCGAAGCTCTACTAAACGAGCTTCCAGACGATGAAAGTGCAGCCGTGCCTGTCATTACTGTGAAGGCAGAAAGCTTGCCTTCCTCGCCATCTAGTCCGTCTAAGCCTCCAACTCGGAGACCTACCTACGACCCCGCGGTTGTGTACATTCTGGAATTCTGTACTATACTTGCATTGAGGGACAATGAGTCTATTCAATTGCTAGGCAAATCAGTTGCAGAAGCTCTCCAGATGATCCTACGCGACTCTCCTCAGCATCACCCAATTCTTGTTTCGCGGGCAGCTTTCTACCAGTTCAACGTCTTAAAAGCCAGCTATGTAAGTATTGATGGACTCTTATGCACCTATTAATCGATACTGACCATTTAGGACCATGATTTTGTGCGGGCCCCTGTGCTTTTACACGCAATTTCCAGTTTTCCGAAAGAAATCCTTGGGAAAACATCGCAGCTAGTTCTGCAAGGACTAAAAGTTTGCATCGATCAACCAGGCCCTCTGCGGAGTGAGATTATGACCTCTCCCGACTTTTGGGTTCTCCTACGCACCCTTGCTACTAGTCCTTCTGCATCTCCAACTGTCTTTGAAATTCTCGAGGGTGGTGTTTCAGGTTCGCCGTCAGCAATAATCGCGGATAACTATGAGGCCGCTATCTCCCTTCTGAGCGAATATTCTACCGCCGCTAAAATCGGCGCAACTGTCGAGCAGAAGGGTGAAAGGAGGTCGAGGAGTGCTCGACCTCCTAAGAAAGAAGCTCCGAGGTGCGTTACTCAATTGCAACATAATGTCCCTACTTATCTAACTAGGATCAGCGAAAATGCCGTGGTTTCGCGAGGCGTTAAAGCTGTGAATCTGATTTCTAGCATGACGTCCCGCATTCCTCATTTGATGAAACAATCCCACCTTGAGAACAGCGAAGGTATGTCTTCCCTTACGAGGTTCACATCTCATTTACTGATTATGACATAGCTTGGTCAGCGTACTGGCTACCAATCTTCCAAGCTTTAACGACACAATGTACCAACCCGTGTCGCGAAGTTCGATCTCTCGCTTTCTCTTCGCTCCAGAGGTCGCTCCTATCTCCAGAATTGACCTGTAGTGATCATGAAGAGTGGACCGCTATTTTCGGCGAAGTCCTTTTTCCTCTAATCTTGAGGCTTTTGAAGCCCGAGGTTTATTCGTCGGACCGGGATGGCATGAGTGAAACGAGAGTCCAGGCAGCCTCGCTTCTCTGCAAAACATTCCTCCAGTACTTGGTGCTTCTTTCTAAGTGGGATGGCATGCTAGATCTCTGGCTGAAGATTATCGATATCATGGATAGGTTAATGAATAGTGGTCAAGGTGATAGTTTGGTAAGCCTCCAATTTTCCGCCCTAGGTTATTGTGGCACATTACTAACTAGATGTTCAGGAGGAGGCGGTCCCCGAAAACCTAAAGAACGTTCTGCTATTCATGTCGAGTAGTGGATACCTCGTTCCACCTAGCAAAGATCCATCACAAGAAAAGCTATGGGTGGAAACATGGAAACGTATAGATCGGTTCTTGCCGGATTTGCGTAACGAGTTGGCGCTAGAGGAACCGGAGCCTTTGCCAGTTGAACGGAAATCACAAGCTGAAGAAACAACCGAGGAGAAAAGTCCCAGCCAAGAGGAAGCCACGACAGCTTGAGAATATCCAAGACGTTACATGAGAATTAGCGTAGTTGGGGACTGTACGCTAGACCACATCATGGTCGCATAATGAAGATGAAGACAAGGCGGAGCACACTGGCCTTAGGGATTGTATAATAGACCTGAAAAAGCCGTAGATGGCTCCTGGAGCGGTACACTACCTATATACCTTATTCTATAATAGAGATATCACCATGGATTTTATATCAAGTCATGAATTACAGGCATCCTTGAGAATTTAGACATAACAGGGTACCTTTGTCTGTTTGACCGAGGCAGTAAAGGGGTTACGCGGCTTACCTAATTACTATTGATGATTCAGCACTTTAAAAATATTGACTGCTTCTTACGTAATACCTCGCTTTATCGATATGGCAATGCTCATGCATTTACGCATTTACGGCGTCTTCCATTCTTGACTTTTGCAGCTTAGCTTTCGCAAATCCGACCATCAAAAAACACACTTGTTGCAATAATAGCAGCACATCAAGTATTACCACAAGAAAAGACCTAAGAAGATGGCTTCTGCCCCAATCTCTACGTATGTGTCATTGCACTCCGACACATACAATGCCAGGCCTTGTCTCCACGCGCCGTTCGATGAACTAACCAAGCATTCCACAGCGTCTACGTACGGAATCTCGAAGAGCGCGTCAAGCCCGAACCTCTGAAGGAAGCGCTCTCAGCCGTGTTCTCCGAGTATGGAAACATCGTCGAAATTGTTGCCAAGCGCAACCTGAAGGCGAAAGGACAAGCGTTTATCGTTTTCGAGCGCCCCGAATCCGCCCTTCAGGCCGTCGAAGAGCTCCAGGGCTTTGAGTTATTCGAAAAGCCCATGCAGATCGCGCTGGCGCGCACGCGAAGCGATGCCACGGTCTTACAGACGGGTAACAAGGAGGAGTTCGAGCTTCACCAGCGCAGGCGATTAGCGGAGAAAGGTGAGTTGATTCGTGTAAATCGGCTGGCCGAAGTAACGAAGCTAACCATATTTCTACGCAAAACAGACAAGAAGAAAGCCGCCGAAGCAGCCGAAGAGCAAAAGCGACTCAAGCGCCCCGGCGCGGTACCACCTCAAGGCGACGCCGCGCGTCCGGCCAAGACAGCACGCGGTCTCAAGCCGACAGGCCCAGCTGCCGGCCCCAACACCGTCGTGCCGGACGAGTACCTGCCGCCCAACAAGATCCTGTTCGTGCAGAACCTGCCAGACGACTACCACGACATCGAGGCGCTCACGGGCGTGTTCGGCCGCTTCGAGGGCTTCCGCGAGGTCCGGTTGGTGCCGGGTCGCAAGGGCATCGCGTTCATCGAGTACGAGGCCGAGGCTGGCGCCATCACGGCCAAGGAGAATACGGCTGGTATGTCGCTTGGAGACAAGTTTATCAAGGTCACGTACCAGAGACAGTAAGTAAATCTAGTCGATGCGGATGGCATGGTCGTTAGGGGGAGGTAGAGGGAATGTACGATAGATGGCAATCAATACCCCTTTTACCATTGATGTACGTATCAGGAAGTCAATAATGGAACTCAAGATTAGCTAAATAATCTCAAAAGTTTGCGCAAATTATTTTGGCGGTATCATTGCTTCACTATCCTTTGTGGTCATAGTACAAGGTAGAGTAATTTATGGTCATTCAACCTATTGGTATCATACGGACAGTACAAAATACAATGACAACAACAACCCAAAGAATAATGCAGTTCAGGTCCAGGCCAGCTTCCAACCATCTCAGCAAGAACACGCTCCTCATACTTTCGAAACTAGAAGATGACGTCGTCATCCTCCCCAGTAGCCAGTATATCAGCCGGCGTGGAGTCGTCCTGCTGAGCGCCCTCTTGCTCCTCTCTCGCGGCCTGGGCCTCCTTCTTCGCCTTCATCTCGGCGTCTGCAGCAGCGGTATCTCTTTGTTTCTTTCCGGCGACCTTCTTCAATCGGTAGAACTCCTCTCGGTCCAACTCGTCAAGCTCGGAGTTGATATCTGGGACTAGTTAGCTGGCTAATTTGTTAGCTGTGTTAGTGCAGAGGGACTTACATTTGATGGTGTTTTCTGTTCTTGGGATGATGACGTGCTCGCTTTTATGAAATTAGCATGTGCTTTCTAGAATTCGGCGAGGGCGTGGACATACATGGCGTTGACTCTTCGGTTCACCACCTTGATGACCTCGTCTAGGATCACGAAGGCGGTCTGCAGACTGGCAAGCTCGACGAGGGTCTCCACCGCCCTGGCATATGTCTCTCTGCACCGCTGGACCTGCTGTCCACCTTTACCCAGACCCGTCAGGCCAAAGTCGTTGTTTCCCTCCGTCAGATAGCTCTCGAACGCGGGCAACAGGACACCGGACACGTTGTCCTGCTTGGTGCGTAGCCGGAAGCGTGCCGAGCGAGCGGATTCCTGTACTTGGTAGCCGATGTCGCCACCTACCGCGTATGTAACCTCCGCCAGAGAGAAGGCGGCAATCTGCATGACACGTCCCATCTTTCGCTTCGCCTCGTCGATTCGTCGTGTGATTTCTGTGGTTTTTATTAATGCTGAATCTCGAAGGGTGAAACTGCTCTGGTGCGTAGTAATATACCTCGGAAACGTCTATATAGCAAGCAATGTTAGCAAGGAGGCACTGTTTGCGTTGTAACAGGGAGCTGGGTTAAGCTGAGCTTTCACGTACTTGGTGAGGGCTTCACTCTTTCGTTTCAGTAAACTGTGACCCGTCTCAGCTCCCTTGAGCTTCGCCTTCATTATACCCAGCGACTGTCTCGTCGGAAAGACGGCTTCTCGGTCCTGGTAGCTGCATTAATGCCATGACTTCATATCTAATCGGGTATGACCGTAAACATACTCCGGCTCCAGACATTGTGTATTATCAGTTGTTTCGATGCCTTCTTCTGTGTGATAATGGAGAGGCTTGATCGATATAGGAAGCAAAGACGGGATTATTGACGCAGTGAAAGATCGAAGAGGGAAAAGGGCGGATTGGACAGAAGCTGAGAGGTTAGAGGTTGTTGTTAAGACTCGTGATGCTTCAATCCGATCTCCACCTTTAGCTGATAGGTACCGTACCTACAGTATTCCGTACCTACCTATTACCGACATTATGCATATTACAGGTATATGACGGAGGAAACTGTAGCTTGCCTATCCCGGTTTACTAAATAATGGGGCCTTCAGCTGTTCCACTACTGATAAATACATAACAGTCTCCATAATTGAATAAGATGGTCCTAGCTCGTATGGTTCGCCATGGTGCTGGAAACCAAAAAATTCCTAACCAATGCTACCTAAACTTTTAAATCTAGTCTGGAGCTCGTCGCGGTCACGGTCACGGTTACGGTCGCCTCCCTCAACGCTTGAGGTTGAACAATCTCACTTCTCTTCTCTCCTCTCCCCAGTTCTCTTTCACGACAATGCCCTGACTTTCTTTAATACTCCGTCGACCTGCAGAAATTATCTGCGAGCGATCGCGCATCACGACAATCGGCGGCTATCCCTGTCAAAATGCCTCCAAATGTCCTGACCAATGGCGTCCGAAATGCCCGACAGCCAGACTTGCACCTCGTCGTATGTCGCCCTTTTCCTCGTCGCTGCCATCCCATTCCGACTCCAGCTAACATTCCGTTCTAGACTGATGAAGATGCTGTCTATGAACAAGATATCCTAAGAGACCTGGGCAGCACAAAGCCATGGCTCGCGTACATCCAGTTCAAAGTTCAACATGGCACTGTTCAGGAGCAGGCCTTTGTTCTGGAACGGGCTTGTCAACAGTTGCCACGATCATACAAGCTTTGGAAGATGGTGAGTGCATATTGAGTCCATTCTGTTTTGCGACACCTTCGTATGCTAATCTTG
This sequence comes from Hypoxylon sp. CI-4A, assembly GCA_002120315.1. Classification (NCBI taxonomy): domain Eukaryota; kingdom Fungi; phylum Ascomycota; class Sordariomycetes; order Xylariales; family Hypoxylaceae; genus Hypoxylon; species Hypoxylon sp. CI-4A. The sequence continues at coordinate 984,247 of KZ111525.1, forward strand.
GACAGTACTTGCAATTTCGAACGAAGCATGTTTCGAAGCTCAACGCTGCCGTCTTTGCTTCTGAGTACAAAAAGGTTAACGCCCTATTCGAGCGAGCACTAATCCTACTCAACAAAATGCCGAGGATATGGGAGATGTACTTGAAATTTCTACTAAAGCAGCCTCTTGTTACCCTTACCCGGCGCACGTTCGACCGATCACTACGAGCACTCCCTATAACCCAACACAATCGGATATGGGCCCTATACAGACCATTCGCAAATTCTGCATCTGGTATGACCGCTGTAAAGATATGGCGAAGATACATGCAGGTTCACCCGGAAGATGCCGAGGACTTCATCGAACTCCTGACCCAGGTTGGTCTCTATACCGAGGCTGCAAGGAAATACATCGACATCCTCAACAACCCGCGTTTCAATAGCAAGCAAAGCAAAGGACACTATGAACTATGGGGCGAGATGGTCGACCTGCTCGTCGAGCATGCCAACGAAATTGAAACAGGCTACGAGACCGGTATCGACGTCGAACGAATCATTAGAAGTGGTATCGAGAGGTTTGCCGACCAACGAGGGAAGCTATGGTGCGGTCTGGCCACGTACTGGGTCAGAAGAGGGAGCTTCGAACGCGCTAGGGACATTTTCGAGGAGGGGATCACGACTGTCATGACGGTTCGCGATTTTACCCTCATTTTCGACAGCTATGCCGAATTCGAAGAGTCGATCATTGGGGCGCTAATGGAATTAGCTTCCCAACGAGCAGAGGAAGGCAAACTAGATGAGGACGCCGACTTTGATCTAGATATTCGCATGTTGCGATTCGAACAGCTTATGGACCGACGACCATTCCTTCTGAACGACGTATTGCTACGACAAAACCCCAACACGGTTTCCGAATGGGAGAAACGCGTTGCTCTCTGGGGAGAGAACAAGGTCGAGGTCGTGCAGACGTACACAAATGCTATTGCTGCGATTAGCCCGAAGAAGGCAGTTGGACCCTTCCACCAGTTGTGGGCTAATTACGCAAAGTTCTACGAGAAAGGAGGGGACACACGAAATGCGCGGATCATTATGGAGAAAGCCGTCAAGGTCCCATTCAAATCAGTTGCCGAGCTGGCTGATATGTGGATCGAGTGGGCTGAGATGGAGCTTCGCAATGAGAACTTCGATGAAGCAGTCAAGATTATGGCCAAGGCAGTGCAAGCACCGAAGAGGTCAACAGTAGATTATTTCGACGAGACCCTTTCGCCGCAACAGAGAGTGCATAAGAGTTGGAAGCTATGGAGTTTCTACGTCGATCTTGTCGAGAGCGTGGGATCCCTTGAAGAAACAAAGAAGGTCTACGAACGAATATTCGAACTTCGGATTGCTACGCCGCAGACTGTCGTCAACTACGCTAACCTTATGGAAGAACATACATACTACGAAGAATCGTTCAAGATTTACGAGAGAGGTCTTGATCTCTTCAGCTATCCGGTAGCCTTCGAGTTATGGAATCTTTACCTAACGAAAGCAGTTGATAGGAAGATTGGTATCGAGCGACTCCGAGATCTCTTCGAACAAGCCGTAGAAGACTGTCCTCCGAAGTTCGCCAAGGTATTGTATCTTATGTACGGTAACCTCGAGGAGGAACGGGGTCTCGCAAGACATGCCATGCGAATCTATGAGAGAGCAACTCGTGCTGTTTCAGACGAGGATCGAGCCGACATGTTCAACTTCTACATCACCAAATCGGCATCCAACTTCGGTTTGCCCTCTACGCGGCCAATTTACGAAAGGGCGATCGCAGCCCTACCCGATGAAGAGGCGCGGGATATGTGTCTCAAATTTGCGGATATGGAGAAGCGACTTGGAGAAATCGACCGAGCCCGCGCTATCTATGGTCATGCATCGCAGTTCTGCGACCCACGTACGAACCCCGCCTTCTGGACCAAATGGGAACAATTCGAGGTACAGCACGGCAACGAAGATACCTACAAAGAAATGTTGCGCATCAAGCGCAGCGTCCAGGCGCAGTACAACACCGACGTCAATTTCATCGCATCACAGGCCATCGCACGTGCGAACCAGAGCAAAGGGGCGGAAACAAACGGTACAAATGGCGATGCAGAGGTGGCGGATGCCATGGAGCAGTTGGAGCGCCAGGCACGCGCCCCTACTGGGTTTGTGGCTTCGAGCACTGGAATCGCGGGTACGGTAGCCAAGGAGCAACAGCCTGTTGCAGTAGCGAATCCGGATGCTATCGATATCGACGGCATGGACGATGATTGAAATGAATTGGGTGGTGGCTTTCTCTAGTTCATTTCTTGTCATTTATTACTTGCATGGAAGCTCATTACGATGGCTTCAGAAATGGTCGGTAGGAGTGGGGGTGACGGCTCAGATACGCCTTACCCACCTACCCACCTACCTACTGACTTAAACTACCTAAACTTAGCAGATGCATTTCGTACCATTGCAAAGGTACGTGGTATGCTTTTTTTCGAATTTGTTTTGTTCATGATGAGGTGCTTGCTCTTCAGAATAGGGTGGGCATAGGAGAGGAGAGGGAGACAGACAGAGACCGGGGCAGGGCAGAGCAGAGCAATGCAGATACCTATCAAACTGTGCTACAAGTTTCCCAAACCTACCTATTTACCTGGGTGCCTGCTTTGGGTACAGTACATACCTCTATTTTACACACTTGAATTCGTCAACGCTGTTTATGTGCTGCCGCGTATAATTTGATCCATCTTCGTTACTTTCTACTTTTTCTCATTTTTAGCCCTTGAGTTTACATACCTAGGTACAGTACATAGGTGCGTTCAACACCCGGATCTATCACATATGACCATAGGATTTAGAGCACTTGGGCTCTCCCTTGATAACTGATTACTGCTGAATTAGTAGTCGGATCGGTGACGACCGACGAATACTGAGTGTTGTACATTTTTTTCTCGCCTTTTTGGTGTCACTTGTCAGGGTTAACTGGTACCAGGACAACTATGTAATTACCACCAGTAGCTTCGAACGTTGTTCCTATCTCAGGTAAGCATGGATGCAAGCACGGTTTCCCCCAGTTCTTGGCGACGCTGGGGTACGTTAGGTGGGAAGGATAGCGTCGTGGAGATAGGGATAGGCCTAGTCATGTCGCTTGCGTGTGTCATGGCATGCCGCTTTATGACGTTGCTCTTTTTTGGGGGGGCTTGGGGAATTCCCCGTCGGCTGGATCGATTGCATAGGCTATTCGTCACGGGGTTGATGAAGGATAGCTAGAGTGGCTTAGTGTAGTCACAAGGTTTGTTCATGACTTGGTAAGCTTGGTCTTGGTCTTGGTCTTGGAGTATGGAGGCGAGTTGGGGGTCATTAAGGTCTAAATTGGAGCAGAGGCTATGTTGAAGATGGCTTGATTTGGTTTGGTTGCCTCCGAAGGTATAGGCGATGTTCAACGGTTAAGTAACACGATGATTATGGTGAAAGGCCAACATATTGAATGCAGAGATATCATCGTACTGTATTAACAAGAGATTTACATTTACTATGTGAGTATCCATATGGATATGGATAGACATTTGCTTGATGGATTCAAATGAGAGCTCATTATGAGACGATGGAAGGTATTAAAGATTTTGTGTATTTATGATATCGCAACGAAACGAAGTAAACCGTATAATAAAACAGAAAATGTAGGTGTATAGGTGTACATGTATCCTCTCGAAATCAACGAAACCCAATGTATGTAATACAGGCGAGTGAACTGACGAAGCCCCTCAAACATGAGAGTTCCCAACCGGAATCCATCATGCCCCTCCGGAGGCCTCTTTCTTTATCCTCCAAGTCTTTCTCGTCATAGTCATCGTAACAACCATCATCCCAGCACTATTGCATCACCGGCACCCAGACAGTCCGTCCCTATTGGCTGGCTTTGCGTCGCTGCTGCTGTTGTTGTTGTTGTTGCTGCTGCTGCTGCTGCTGGTCATTTGTAGTAGTGACATGGCCAACGCTGCCACGGCGGCTGGAGCCAGAGCTGCTGACGGACCAGCGCTTTGAGTGTGCCTTGTGGAACTCCTCGACGGCGTCGCGGTTGCGCTCTATGTGGCCGTCGCGAGATGATGGCGTGGCGTAGATGCTGCCTTTGCGCTTCTGGAAGCGGGAGGGGGGTGTCTTGGATGCGTCTGTTATACATTGTCAAATTAGTACTTGGAGAGATGAGATAGCTGGGTATAAAATAAGGGGTATAACTCACCCCACTCGTCCGTGTTGGAGTAGTCTCGCGATCCTGTTCGCTCTCTGGCAGGCGGTTGCTCGCCGGCGAAGCTGTTGGTGAACTGAGGCGCCTCTGTTTGGTATGTAGATGCCATGGTGAATGTGTTATGTGAGAGTTGGTCGGATCAGGAGATAGGTTTGTAGGTTTTTTGGTCTATGTGATAATATGTGTGAACTTCAGAACTCAGGAAGAAGTAAAGGTATAAGTCGTGAAGTATGTAGTTAGGTAGATATAAAGATGTCTTGTGAGGTATCTTGAAATATGGACTGAAACAACACCTAGAAACCCGGGGTCGAAGCTACTTTTATAACTAGAAGACGTTATGGAACGAGACAGAGTTTGCTAATCATCACCTGCCTTGGCTCCATGTACGTAGTTTCGTCTGATCTTTCCCTCGAATTCGTCAGTTCACTGAGTTAGTTATGCAGCATTATGTCGCGTAACATCATTTCATATCTCATCCCTTTACCTACGAGTGACTGATCTACTCAAGTAGCTTCCCCGAGGTGGCAACAGGTTTCGTCTGCCCCGAATTCTGCTGTGAGACTCCGGGTTTTTATTGGTTACACTGCTGCTATCTCCCGTATAAGTTCTTGCTAGAGGGACCACCATCACCCGGCAGACAAGTGTAACCGAAGTTGAAGCTAAGCAATCCCAAGGCAAGTGAAGATGACGATCGAAGTCGAGTTAGCGGTTGGCCTAAACTTCTGAAGCTGATCCAATCGACATCCATCTTCAATTAGCGCGCGTTACAGTAGGGCTTAGCCACCCAAGTCTAAGTCATCAGGGTTCATGTGGTGTGCGTGCCCCAATCGAGGGAATACATTGTCATCTTCGTCATAACCACCACCCCTATTCACTTTGATATGCCAATCCCTTTCTTCTTCTTTCCCCCCTCCCCCGCCTTTCTGATGCCTAAGGGTCACATCGCATCTCTTCTCGCCTAGCCTAATCCTATAGTTGAGAGACATGACTGGCAAGGTAACTTTCGCCTACAATAAGCATAAATCGCTTACCATGATGTAAGATAGGGTAGATCTCCGATCTGGCTTTGATAGTTTCTCGGTGGCTATGCCAATTGAAACACTTCACTTGCAGATAGTGTGGCACCAAAACGGAAACTGTAAAATGCCTCTGCCTCTGCCTCTGCCTCTGCCTCTGTCCGCAGTATCTGCTAAATGAACGCGTGGATTCTCGTTGCCGAATTACTTTATTATCTCTTCGGCGATGATGTATATGTAATTAGCGTAGTCCATGACGTCGATATGCCGACGGAGCGAAACGATAAGAACGAAAAAAGAACGAATGTGACGGTCCTAGCGTCGTATTTCCCAACCGTTTTTAATCTAGATGTGGGCACCAATCAGCGTGCTTCATCCTCGTGAGTAATCCGATCTAATTTACTTAGTGCAAGATTTCGGGAGTCAGTTTCAATTTATCACAACCAAGTCGTCGACAAACAGTATTAATTATCGAATCGCCGATGACCTCTTTCTATGCTCCAACCAGTCGAAGTATTGAACTAGACTATTTGTATGCTGTTCAAGGTTACCATTCGATCGGCAACACCGAGGCCACTGCCAACAAACAGTTGCCAATTAATTTCTTCATTTGAAAGACGTACCATAACGACAATCTATGGCGTAACATAATCTTCATAGTATGTCTACCACCTCTTATTTCTTTGGTAGGTGGGTAAATGCCTACTCAATTAGTTGTAATATATGTTCTAGTCCAGCTTCAGAAGGCGTTGGTAACTGTGCCACATAACAATAATTGTCCCCGAAAGAACCCAAGACGAACTTGTCAGTACAACGATCCCACCATATTGCCCAGCCGCGTAGCTTCCAAGTTGGCTCGATGTAGAATTCAAAACGGCGCTGATTGGACTCACGGTAAGGATTCCGATACCTTGGAAGAATATGTATATCGCATAGGTCGAGAAAATTGTAGATGGGTCGTCACTAACGGCTCGGCCCATCGCAACACGCATGGTGCTAAAACCGTATCCAAAGAAGCCGTATATCAGACTGAACAGAGCCAGCAAGACTATGGAATTTGCCAGGCCCCAAAGCGTCAAGGAGGCAACCGATGCCGCGACGCAGCATATAATTGCGAGGAAGCTGACCGATAGATTCTTATCCGACAAATATCCGAACGCGAACTGCCCGAGCACCTGTGCGACAGACATGACGGCCACCAGCATAGCACCGTTGATCGATGTGATGCCGATAGAGGCTGCGTAAGACGGCAGGAACACGACCGGGTAGAAAAACCCAAGCCCGTAGAACAAAATAGCCATCCCGTAAACCCAAAAGAGCGGTCGTTTCAAAAATGCCCAATCGGCTCTTGCCAGGGCAGCACGTTCGGATGCCGGAAGCCGAGCCCTGAGAAGAGGCATCAACGGTGCCGTAAGGATGACCATAGCCACCGCACAAGCGCGCAGCGTGATCTGATATCCGTACTTGTGCAGGAGAGACTCGATCACGAACGGCAAGAAAGCACCCGTCACTCCCGAAGATGCGGATATCAGCCCGAAGGCCATTCCCTTCCGAGCTACCCACCATTCGTTGATCATGCTAATGATGGGGTATGTGAGTGTCACGAAGCCCACTCCATACAGCACACCCTGGGTTCCGATGAGGCCATTGACAGATGTCGCGAAAGACGCGGTCAGTAGACCAAGGATAGACATGGGCCACCCGATATACAACTGCAGTCGGTGGTACTTCGGAAACCTCTTCGTGACCAGCGCGGAGAACGGCGCTCCCACGTAGGGAATACCCTGGGCCAGCGTGCCGATGAGCGCGATGTTGGCTTTGTCATTGCTGAATTCGGGTAGGTTGGAGTAGTAGTTTTGGAAAACTCCAAAACACATTGGAAAACCTGATGCAATCGGTTAGTTGTGAGACTCCCTAGTTTAGGAGGCCGAGTATTTGAAGGACGAACCCCAGAATAAAGCTTCGAAAACCAAGCTGGCTATGAGCATGGTCCAAGCGTCCCGCCCTCCATCAACCGGCTTCAATTCCTGTGGCGGACCGCCTTCGTGGTCTCGATCCTGTGTTCGCGCTTGCAATTCTTGCAATTCAATCTGGGAACCGTGTGCCTCCTCTAGGCTACGCATTTTGCCGTTCCGGGTATACAGTATGGCCCCCGTTCCCGCTTGTTATAATAAAAAATAAATCGTGTACTTTAATCTTATCAATATGTGTACGTATCCTGCCACGCCCTTGGAATCCCTCTTGCTATTGCTGGTTCATTTGCAAAAGGACGAAGACATACTCCCAGAAAAATTGACAGTCAATTTATATTCACCTAGGTGCCAGTACATAATTATTACTACCGACTATGAAGAAAGGAACGGATCCACCCCTGACATATTGATACAACCCCCGAAGCCGGCGGGCGCATGCCAAACGACGCCCTCCGGCCCAGTCTCCACCGAACTATAGAACAACACATGGGGCGGGGAAACAAATCATGCCGTCCAAGCGGTAGCAACTACTCCCCTCCTCATGGCTCGGGCGAGAGCCCGGCGCGCAGTATCGGCGGATGTCGTATTGGCCACTTCATAAAACATTAGCCGATCAGCCAATCATGGATACTCGTTATGAAAGAGATATAGAAGTTAGGTAGGTAGGTACTCACTCTGAACAGGCACAACACCGCCAAAGGGCCCGGCCCCGGCTCCGTTCTGGCAGCGCACCAAGCAAGCGTTGTCCTGGCCGGCGACGGTGCCGGTGCACTCCTGATCGGCGGGGATGGCGGCGGTGAGGGGGAAGTCGGTCTCGTTGCCGTCGCGGTCGCGCGAGTCGTCGCCGGGCGGCGACTGCGTGACCTCGATGTCGTCCCAGTCGGCGCCGGTGCCGTCGTCGTTGATCATGCACGTGTACGGCCCGGCCCCGTCCGCGTTCACCTGGTGCAGCGTCATCTTCAGCTCGCCGCCCGCCGTGACCTGCGGGAGCTGATCGTCCGTCGCGGCCATGATCGCCTGCGTGCCCTCCTCCACGTCGTTGTTGCCCGCGCCGATGGTCTCGCCTACCGTGTCGGCTTGGTCGCCCCGGAACCGCGTGCTGTCTTGCTGGAAGGGCTTGCGCCGGGTGCCGTCGCGGGGGGTCGAGGTGTCCACGCCTAGGGCCACTTGGGCGGTTGTGTTAGCTTTTTCATGTGGTTAGGTCAGTATATGATGCACTTACTGCCGGACCCGCCAGCGTCACCGGTTGCATCGGTGATTACTCCGTGGCTAGCGACTAGCTGGACGGCTGCGATGAGGCCAAGGAGGATGGAAGTCTTGAAGGAAGGCATTGCGAATGCAGGTGAGTGGGAGGTAGGTAGGTATATATTAGGTCTAAGATTATTGTCTAAGGGAGACCTGACCGGCAGGAAAAGGAATTAAAGAGGTTAAATGGAAGAGAAGCTGATGGAGAACTGGCTCTGGTGATGCTGATGATGAGGGAACAAAACGTATTCATCTTCGGTGCAGATCACTCTTCTTATAGACGATTCAGGCAAATGAAGATGGAGTCTTTTGCCTCCGCTCATACCATCTCCTAATCCCAAGAGCCGAACTCTAGTCGCCGAGGTTAAACGTCTTTACGCTAGAAAGGGGCTTCTGTATCATCGCTCGCAACTCGACATAGGAAACACTACATCGACCATTCCTAATTCGGACAAAATGAAGCCCAAGACCTACGAGTGAGAAGAATCGTCCGAAGTTGTTGTGGCTGTGAGCTCTAGCGGGCGCGGGAATAGCGCAGCCCGGTGACATTGAGTCTTTGACACTTGGATAGGGAACCAATCGTAATTTAGGATGAGGTTTAATGTTTGGGCCTGTAGGGCCTCGATTCTATAGGTTAGTACGGGGAGATTGTTTCAGCCCTGGTTTGATAGCGGCTCTTTTATCGAAGACGGTATGATTCGCTATATTCGCCTATTTGGGGAAAGCTTCTATAGGGCGGTTTGCTATAGAGCTGACGATCATAGGAAAATGGCATTTTCAAAGGGGAGAGGAGAGCATCGTTCTGTAATTAATGCAGCATCTTAACTATGTAGGTAATTACAATCAACATTCCACTCCATCTACGTAGTACATAAATAAACAGCCACGATACCCAGTGATATTCTCAAATATTCAGGTTGGTTAGCCAGGGTTCTTCACCAGATAGATATCTGCCCGCCATCGGGTAGTTCTGAAGAAAGAGCTGCGGATTCGGGAAGATCCGAAGATCTAGAGTGGGTTTGAAGATTATCGTGACAGATCTTGGCGGTTTCACTCGTTCAAGTGCCAGAAGTCTTCCAAACTTGCTTGTTCGTATTCGATGCTTCTGCTTAGGCAATTCTATCTACGTATCAAGTGATCCGGGTAGACTTGCCTATGAAACAATCGTAATATTGCTATCTTGTTCACTGAGGCCTCGATATAGCTCAAGATGATAGAACTTGGGGGGAGGGAAACCTGAACGGTAACAAGTGGGGCATTAAAGTGGTCAATGCTTAAAATCTGATCAGCCAATCGGATCCTTTACAAGATTACAGCTGTCTGGCAGTTGCGCGCGCATCTCAGGTACTAACTCGAGACCCACCCTGGAATTTTCACTCTCTTAAGCTTGAACAATGAAGTAAACGGGAAGATGCAAACACAAGTTGTAGATGCCACGGCTTGTAAATGAAGTACAAATCATTCAGATTCTTATGCAGATAAGATTACAGGTTTGAATATCTCACTAATGCCTTACCTTCTACAGCGATTGCCTTGAATTCTAGGCTCTCATATTTACAAGTTGACTCACACCCGAAGTTGATGCGCCTCTTATTACAGCCTTTTAGTACCTTGAGAACACGCACGGACTTAGCACTCCTATGTTCAACCATACGACACCATATGCTCAAGAGGAAATTGGACACACTAGGTGACAGTTGTAGTATTCAACCACCTTCCCAGATCAGAAAGATGGCGACGCAACCCGCCACCACCACTATCGAGCTCACTCCCAAGGAGGCTCAGCTCAAACACTTGCTCCTGGATACTGCCAAGTTCATAGATAGTACTGGTAAGTTTCAGGAGCCAGTTGTGTTGCGCTGGGCTGGAGGATGGGTTCGTGACAAGCTGTTGGGAATCGGCTCCCATGACATTGATGCAGCTATCAATATCATGACTGGCGAGGCTTTCGCATCGAAACTGTGCGAGTTATGCGAACAGCCAGACACGATCAAGAAACACGCCATCGCAGATTCAGACGTTGGCAACCTTCATAAAATTGCGCGAAATCCAGAAAAGTCTAAGCATCTCGAGACAACAACCATCAAGCTCTTCGGGTATGATGTAGACTTCGTTAATCTCCGTAAGGAGACCTACACTGAAGACAGTCGCAATCCCCAGATGGAGTTCGGTACTGCCGAAGAAGATGCACTTCGTCGCGATGCCACCATCAACGCCTTATTCTACAACTTGAATACTGGCAAAGTCGAGGACTTCACTACGGGATTGGTTGATATGAAGTCGCGACTAATCAAGACACCCCTACAGCCACTGGAAACATTCAAAGATGACCCGCTTCGGGTGCTTAGATTAATCAGATTTGCTAGCCGCTTGGAGTTTGACATCGATCCCAGCGCTGAGAAGGTCATGGGTGTTCCTGAGGTCCTCGAAGCTCTGCGGCTGAAAATTAGTCGTGAGAGAGTTGGTGTTGAGATCGAGAAAATGCTCAAAGGTAAATTCTTGAAGAAGTATGCTGTGGCGTTAAGTTGCTAATCAGATAATGCAGGCAATCACCCGTGCAGATCTTTGAAATATATCAATGATCTCGGGCTGTACCATACCATCTTCACAGATCCATCTAGACAAGGTATTCCGACTCCCGATATCTCGAACTGGAATGTGGCATACGAACTACTTGATGCACTTCGCGAAAACAAGACCCCTGGTTCTATCTACGATGTGCTCGTGCGAACGGACGAGGCTGCTTATTATACCTGGATTCTAGCGGCCGTGTGCCCTTGGGATAACGTGGAGGTGCCGCCGCAAAAGGGTAAAGGCAAACCGCCACCTCCATTCGTCGCTTTGGCTGCACGGGAGGGCATCAAGGCCACTAATAAGCTGTGTGATCTTGCGATCGCTGCACACAACAACAGAGAAGATATTATGACCCTCGTGACAGCAGTTTCGGAGAAAGCGACTTTCATTTCAGAACGTGATAGGTTCGGGATGGCAGTCCGCCATTGGGATTCGAGAGCCGGCCACTGGAGAGTACAAGTCTTGTACGCTCTGCTGGTTGATGCTCTGGCTGAAGGTCCAGCACTTTCAGGTAAGACATTCAACGCTATGACGTCACCGTCTTACCCCTAATCATCTGTCCTACCACATCTGCTGCATTCACTTGACTTGTATGAATTTTGCTGCTAACAATCTAATAGGCAAAAAGGACGAGTTCCTACAGAAATGGCAACTATTCCTTGATCATCTACAAGAACTAGACGTCATGGAGGCACCGTCGCTGAAGCGAATCATCGACGGGACCCAGCTCGCCAAAGCTCTGGGTGTCAGACCTGGCAAATGGATGGCTCAGGCTTTGGAGGTCTGCGTCGCATGGCAGCTGCGCAACCCAGACGCCACGGACCCGGCTGGTGCTGTCGAGGAGGTTCAGACCAAAAGAGCTGAGTTGGGCATTCCAAAGAAATGATGAATGAATATCTAGGACCTGTGATACCCGATACCCATAGACTTACTTCCCCTTCTCATAGCTTCGCGCTGGTGGTTTGATGATATGAATGACGAGAGAACATGTCTTCTGATGCATATCAATTTTGGAGTATTGATTAATGACGGAGCCTGTTGCTCCTATGAACTGATATTACATACGAGCACTTAAACTCCCTCTCTCTGTCTCTTATCTATGCCGACAGTTTAAGTGCTTCCCTTGGCAATATCCGCAGGCCCGCACCGACAATTCATGACCTTCACACCTACATACTACTATTTGCAAGCCATGAGGGATCTTCGCTGTGGGTATTCCAAATGCGCTTTATTATAGTTCTATTATAGCCCGTTCTAGACCCGCCTACCCGCTCCCGCCCTCTGGCCATGCTGCCATGACGGCTCCTTCTCACACTAAGCAAAAAAGTGCGGCGGCACGTCACTCCGCCCTTTCGTTCGTGAGAACCCATAAGAACTGCTACGCTACAGCTACACACTTCACGTGATCGAATGACTTGGGTTGCCATTCCTACGCTGGCCGCACCTAGCGGGTTTTTTGGGTATTTCGGTCGCTTCTGATTGGATCTTTCTGGACTAGGGGGGGTGGAGGCTTGTTGGCTGCTAGGGGGACCTAGTAGGGGTTGCGCTTGTCAGTTAATTGTGGTCCTGGGAGGGACAATGTCAGACTCGTGCGGTGTTGGGTGAGGAGGGGTTCGGTTGTGCGGTATAGAAAGAGCAGTAGCCGGGTTGGGTGGGTAAGCTTAGTATGATTTTCTGGTTATTATTCATTAATACCTATTTGACTCGGATTTGGATTCGAATACCGCTTGGAAGGTAGTTCATGAGGCTGAATTCTGGAGGCGGCTTGCGTCTAACATATCATGGGTTTCTTCAATTGGGACTGGTCTTCTAGCCGAGCTTGGCTCCTGGTTGGCGCGGGACTAGTCGCCTACTATCTCGTCTCGGCTGCCGTAGCTTGGTACCGCCTTCGACACATTCCCGGGCCGCTCCTCGCCTCCTTTTCGTATCTATGGCTGGCGAGAACCGCCAAGGGGGGACAGCAGTTCTGGGTGTACCGGGATATGTACCGGAAGTATGGTCCCCTGTTCAGGGTTGGCCCCAATGAGCTTTCCACAGAGGACCCCGAGGTCATCAGAAAGATCAATGCCACCCGGGGCTCTTATGGTCGAGATCCTGTGAGTATGAGATTTAGTTGAACGTTATATGGTTGCCCCTTTTTTGAGGTGATGTTGTGCATAGGTGCACGATAAGGATGAGGGTGGCAGTGTTACCATGAGATGCTGTATAACCAAACCTAATGAGGCCTTCATGCATAAAAGCTAACCTCCGAAATACAAGTGGTACGTGGCTGCAAGGTTCGATCCATACCACGACAATGTCTTTACCATACTCGAGGCCGGGCCTCATGACAAGTTCAAGGCGAAGATAGCAGGAGCATACGGTGGGCGGGAGACACCTGCTCTCGAGCAGGGAATCAACGACCAGATCAATGCGATTCACGATCTTATCAATCGGAAGTATATATCTAATGGCAGCGAGTACCATCCAGTGGATTTCGCTGAGCTCATCTCCTTCTACACGGTGGACGTCATCACGCGACTCGCTTTCGGAGAAGAGTTCGGGTGCTTAAAGACGGACTCCGATGTCCACGGCTTTCTGGCTAGTGTCAAGGATAGCTGGGCTAGCATCGCTATTGCTCTCGACGTACCTTACATCAGGAATATGCTCTTTTCCCAACTATTTCTGAGATTCTTCGGACCGAAACCAACGGACCCGGCGGGAATGGGAAAACTCATGGGGTGAGTGATCTTCTCACGCATTAAAATCGGGGAAAATGCTGATTGTAGTAGTATTGCGAAAGAAGTCGTATCGAAACGGTTTTCTTCAGATGCCGAGAAACAGAAAGATATGCTGGTACGTCTCCATGCACATTGATAGAAAAAGGGGGGTAGGTGTGGTGTCAAATGCTAACGCCAAGCCTGAATAGGGGTCATTCATACACCACGGGCTAGACCGCCAAGAGTGCGAGACCGAAGCCCTTTTTATGATTATTGCGGGATTTGAGAATACCGCATCGGTTATTCGCACTACTTTTCTCTACCTGATGGCTTGTCCGAGAGTGTATGACAAGTTCAAGGCTGTGGTCCTGCAGGCCGTTCGTGATGGCAAAGCCTCAAGCCCTATTACTTATGAGGAGTCCAAAAGGATACCTTATTTACAAGTGCAATCTCCGCTCCCTGTTGAGGAATTAGAAGTGTCGACTAACCTCGGTTTCAGGCCGTGATCTACGAAGGCATCCGCATGCGCCCGCCAGCTCCAGGGCTTTATCCTAAGACGGTGCCCCCCGAAGGAGACACTATCAACGGGATATTCATACCCGGCGGAACTGCCATCGGAATGAACACATCAGCGGTGATGCGCTCTAAGGATCTCTTCGGTGCCGACGCCGATGTGTTCCGTCCGGAACGGTTCATGGAGGCCGACGAAGAGACTCGGGTCGAGATGGAACGAAACACCGAGCTCGTATTTGGGTACGGCCGTTGGATGTGCGCTGGAAAGCCTGTGGCTTTTATGGAGCTCAATAAGATTTTCTTCGAGGTGAGTTCGACATGTCTGGGACTGTAAGCATGACCCAGGGAAGCTAACCCTACTTGTAGCTATTCCGGGAGTTCGACTTTCAACTGGTCAATCCGATGAGACCTTGGGACTCGCGAAGTTATAGCCAATTTATTGAGGAGAATATGTGGGTGAAGATAACCAAGCCGGATGAGGTGTAATGGCCTTCCTTAATATGGTGTTGCTTAGTGGGACTAGCTATTATTTATCATTGTGCTTGATCCTTTATAAGAGATGTAGAATCGTCTATAGCTTGATGAGTCAAGAATTATTCCATAGAACCTATTTCATGGTGCCTCCCCTATCCAATCTCACAAGTCAGGTGACTACTCATGCCCATCGCGCAGCGTTAACCCCCTGGATATTGGGGATTCAGTCATTTCTCACTGGTGTGTCCAATGCGTCCTTGAGCTCCATGCCCCTAGATTGAAGTAGGACACTTGTCTGGTAAAGCAATTCGTCCCGGAAACCCTCCACTTCCGCGCGTGTGTCCGTAAGGAGATCTCCATCGGTCACCAACCCCTTTAACTGATCTAGGAATGGTTGCCATGAGTACTCCTCGATGTCCTCTCCTTTGTTCGCGACTTTTTTCTGTGCCTCAAGTCCGTCGATGAGTGTATGATTGGCCTCTTCCACCTGTTGTTTGTAGTCCGCGTCTTGCTTTGACATGGTGAATGTTCTTAGGAGTTAGATACCCGCTGGTATCAATAGCGTGAATTTGTTCAGGAGTGCGATGAGTTTTCCTCAAGCTAATTTCCTCGAAGATTAAGAGATAATTCTTCATGTGCGTCTTGGGATAAATATATATGTATTTGAGCATCGGGGACCTCCAATTGCCCATATCTCCGAACAAAAGATCCATGTTAACGCGTAGTTATGCACTGTAGGTGATCGACAAGTCGTATATATGGTGCGGAAAGGGTTATGATATTAATGGTTAAGGGAGTAAGGTAGCTAGGCATATACAGTACCTAGATAGAAACGGGTTAGACGGAGGTGTATAACTACGCAGAAATACGAAGCCACTTAGCTCATAAGGGTATTCTAGTGTTTGAAATATCTACACTTAAGGTATAACGTCACGTTGCCCCTAGGAGGCTTAGGACATTAGCGTTCGCGTAAGCCGCCTCCCGGAAGTCTACCCGTCTAGATACCTGGCAACCCGATATTATGGTGTGGTTGAGCGATTGGATATCTAGGCCTGTCGACCTCCTGTCGCTTATATAAGTCCCTAGCTGAGGACCAGGTTCCTTGCAGAATATGTGCGTGTCAGCAGTGAAGTCAGACGGGAACCAGGTGGAACTTGCAGGGAACCTAATTCATACAGTGCCCGGGAGACTCGCGTGAGTTAGGGGGTTGCGGAATATATGGCGTATGTCCGTGTACGAACCCGACGATAAATCTCCTAAGTTCACTTCATGATCACGGATAGTTTATAATGTACAATGCGCATGTATACTATACACCTAGATTCTTCTAAACCTTGTCTCTCTTATACAAGTAGTCGTCCTGGGTATGTTTCTCGTCACATTTTGTACTCCTTTTTACCAAATCCCACAATTTCGAAGCCATGCGACTGTGTTGGGCTTTGAAGTTGACCGCCAGTCACGGTTCCGCGCGTACGTGGCGTGATCTCATACAGCCATTCGACTCCTCACCAGGTGCAACATCAAGCTGGTCACAACAATCCCAGCGGAATCCGTCAGGGAATGCCCAATGATACTCAGGCGCATCTTTGCCGTTGAAGCCAGGATATCTTCTCCAGACGTCCGCTGTGGGATCAAAGCGTGAAACTCCTGTGGCGGATGCATTAGCGGAAGCCTTAGGAATGAACTTGTTGTACTTTTGATGGAAAACATGTTGGGAATGGGAATGGAATGGAAGCAGCACTTACCTTTGTGATACTGACAGGCCGTTACGTTGAATGTGACTCCGTCATATTCGCCGCGGCAATTCTTGCAAAGGAGTTTACTTTCTTGATCTGACGACTTATGTTCCGTGGAGATGACTCGATCCTCCCCGTTGCTATCATTCCGAAGATCGCTCTGGTTGGTGTATGAGGTATGATGTAGTGAGGTTGTCTGGTCGTGTGTGGGAAATTTATTGGTGGGCGGCGTTTGTCCAAGGGAGTTATCATTTAACACGGCCACCATCTCATCAATGAACCTTGTAAAATCAACAGATTGTTGCGACTTATCGAGTCTTTCATCAATGTAATCTATCAAGTGAAGTCCAGGCCGAAACCTACGACTCGCTTCAAGGGTGTCCAGAATGGGCACCTGCGCAGATGGATATTTTGCACTGATTTCAAGTACGAGTTTTTGAAGTTCGTCTTTGTTCATTTCCTTGACATATCCTCTTATTCTATCCATAAGTTCTTGCTGCATCTTGGACGCTCCCACTCGCGTGCACGATTCCTAGACCAAGGAGAGGGGTGTGTGTAGGCTGCCCAGGTACTGCAGTGAGGCGAATTTGGTTTTACGGGGGAATGATGCTTTTCATTCGTAGGATCGTTCCTATCAAGCGGATAGTTATTAGAAATATGTTCAATAATAATGGCCTTTAACCTTTATGTACCTACCTGTTGCTATTATTTTCCTTGTTATTGTTGTTATTGTTGTTGTTGTTATTGCTGCTGCCAATCGAGACACGTTGTCGCTTGTGTAGGTAACCATAGGTCTTTGAAGATTCCAACCCTCAAAGTCTTCGAAATACCGAAACCATCTATACGGTGATTATGGTTCGAACCGTTTTCTGGAGCTAACTACCACCGCTGTCGTATTTACTTATTGGGTAAAATGAGATGGTATCATCTGTCGAATAACTTGTTGATTGCTATGACTCAATAGTAACGGCTTGAGTAAGTCATTGTGAGTTGACGCAACTGTACAACGTTGATTTAGGATGCATCAGGTGGCAGGTACATAACCATTCGCACTGAGGGTATGGAGAGAGGGTATTATGAATCGAGGTTTGGCCAAGATTCTGACCACGAGCTCTTATGTTTATTCATTGTTCCTCTGTATTGGCAGACAATCGAACCTGGGCGTAGAGTCTGGAAATCAAGATGCCCTGAGTGCATTCGTCGAAGCTTTGTTATCATTCACTTAAAGGATCCGAGCTAGCTGTCCGGCTCTTTCAGAGGTACTAACCATCAAGTACACCGGAACTAAGTTCGATGTTTAACAATCAAACTGTCTTCTAACCAGTTGAATGCCTGATAAAATTTGACATTTAGCGATGCGCAAGCGTCTATAGGACAAGATCAACTCCGCAGATGCACATGTCTGCGAAACCACCATTCATAAAACACATGGAGTACATAGCCCCTGAAATGCCAACCCTAACCCAGGTTTGCGCTAGAGCTAGGGTTAGACGAGGGGTTATAGCAAGCTACATAAAGCCCAATCATCAAATTGGAGCGAATTTATGATGTCTTCTTGCTCCAATATTCTTTTCCTGGGTAACAGATATATTCTAAATGAATCTCAATGGAGGCCTATCGGGCTGCTATATGCAATAAATGTTGAAAAGAGGTCGTTTCTTTGCTCTCGCGTTCAGGTTACACAGACCATATTCTCCGTCCCGGTCTAAGGCCAATGCACATCCAGGCAACAATTGCCACGGCCAAGTATGTAACCAATCTAGATTGCGTGGCTCGGCCGTGCTAATGTTGTGGTAGGTAATGATCGAGTTTTAATTGGTCCTGCTTGTATTATGATGAAAATTTGTTAAATAAACCAAATGCTTTATCGGTCTTTCACTCTAGTGCGGACAGCTTCCCCAATAATGCTTAGCCGTGCTTGGTGAGATCGATTGACGTAGGGCTGCTGGTACATCCGCCAGGCACTTGTCATTTCGGGAATCATGTTGGCTGTCTTCTGAGTTGGATTTCGGAATCATGACTAAGAGTCTTCGCCACAATCTGAACAGGAACGACTATTTAACATAAACTGTTGGACTGGGGAAGCTCACCACTTCTTACTATTGGCAGATATCGCCGACGGTGGTCTTCATGGACAAATGCGCGTACCAAATAAATAACCTTGGATTACTGATTATATCTAACCCCCATTAGTTTCATATTGCAATGAGTTATTACGGTTACTCCTCGGGAGATTCCCAAGAGTGGGAGAGCTGGGAAGATCGCCGGCGACGGGAATTACGAGAGCGTCACGAACATCGTGAAAGACAAGAAAGACAAGAAAGGCATGAAAGGCAAGACAGACAGGCCAGACGGGAGGAGCAGGACAGACAAGAAAGACGAGAAAGAGAAGAACGTGACAGGGGTCGGAGCCAAGTCCCTCAACGATCTCAGGTGGTTATACGTCAAGAGAGATCGCCACAACGCCAAGGGTACCAGTCGCGATACCGTCGCGACGAGCCCCGAACCGCTCCCACAAACTGGGGCGATGTTGACGGGGAATTTCACTGGGAAAGACAGGACGCAGAAGCGCCTGGGAACCCAGACCGTCGTCGGCGGGGCAGCTTGAACCAACGTGTAGACCAATGGATGGGGAGAATGAAGTAGGTCTATCCCCTTATTCTTTCAGCTCGTGATAGTGACAAAGCATAGTAACCACGATCGACCTGGTCGTTCCGCCCAGCCTGGGTATTCTCCTCCACAGCCTTATTACCCCCAGCGGCCGCCGGGCCGGGCAGCGAACCCGAATTCGATTCCTCCAAGCTATGCCGGGACGCGCTACGGTGGTAGTAGTTACCCGAGTTACACGAGCGCACCTGGCATTCCTAATGTACGTCGGGTAGGGCCACCGGGAACTCAGCAGCCCGGACCGATACCAATACCGGTGCCTGACAATTTTATAATCCGCCCGCTTGGGTATATACCACAGGAGAGACGACGTGAAGAAGTGGTGATAGAAACTGCGGATACGAGAAGAGGGCGGCGTCGCAGAGAGGAGAGGGACAGCGCGCGAGATCGGGCGCAGAGTAGGCGTCGATGAGAATGACACTATTATTGACACCAGTTGCAGGGACGCGTAAGACCTGAGATTCGGTGAGATATACGAGGGATTTGAGGCTGAGAGATTGTATGCTTAGAGCTGCTTTTCAGCGAATAAATGTCTTCCCTGGGACACCGAAATATTCCTTCCCTAACTTGCTTATACTCAAGACTGAGTAAAAGGGGTAAAAGTGGACCAGATGTTGACCGAGATTCGGGTGGCACGGCTCGAGTAACCTCAAAGGCTGACCAACAGCAGCTGTAAGTTGTAGTAAAAGCTGGGGTAAGTTGTTTCGAGTGTATGAGCATGGAGAATGGGCTTTTAGTATAATGAATGGGTAGAAGGCGGCAGAAAGAATGTCTTAAAGGTGAAAGCACTTGATCGAATGCATACCTTCGCGAGGCTTACCGACCCCAAAGATGGAGGATAGCCCAAAGACTCAAGGTTTGAAGCAAGAAAACCGTTCGCTTCTCATTTCCATGCGACCTAATACGAATACAGCCCCCGAAATATAGAGCTGTTGTAATTTCTCCGGGAGTGTCACCAGAAGCCTTCGTCTACCTGCCACTTAAATCTGCTGTCCATCCTAGCCTGGCTTGTGATATGTCTTCGACAAATCATATTGGGAAGACGATAGCTGCTGCGAGTATTGGTGTTCAGATCTCGGCGCATTCCCGTTATTGCGAACATTTCTCTAGCACTCAGAGCCGGAGTTTATGAGTTGCGACAACTTGTAATATATCGGGTAGGCATTATTACTTATCCTTCAGCAGTTCTTCTGTGGATGCTGATAAAATGAAGGACAACAATGTATGAAAATTACAGTGATGATGCTTCTCGTGGGTGTGACTGAGGAATTTCGTTGGTGCAATCTGACTAGACGTGACCCCGCACCTTCAAATCAAAAGCAAAGTAAATTAATTCTAGGTCACTTAAGCTCGTGACCTGCATGTAGTTTTATATGATGTCGTCATGTCAAATAATATCAAGCCTATGGACGGTAACGACAAGCGATGACGACTTGGGATGATGGAAGTTTGGAAGTTGAGATAGACTTTGAACTATGATCGTTTCGCCCTATTTCATTCGGCCTTACCGGGAACCTCCGAAAAATTGCAACCTTTTCGCCAATGATTTGGCAGGTGGAACCTGGGGATCTGGTCTGCTAAAACTTGCGCTAAAGCTCTAGACAAGCTAACAGTCCAGGGCTAATTGCCATTTGGCTACTACCCGGTTGAGGTAATCCATGCATCCCTGAATCTGACTTTTTGTTCCTGCATTGCTAAAAGTAGAAAATAGAAACCCTTTGTTCAGACCGTTTTTTCTTCCCTTACTTGCATTTATTCAAAGCATCAATCATTGTCCACCACATCACTACTAGCGACCAGCTGTCTTTGTAATAAATTCCATTGAAGGAATGCGAAGGACGGAAATTGTTCTCGAAACAAATCAGGAAGGCAAAGGATCGACATTTGAAATTGCATCAGGTATTTCGTACCAGATCCACTTAAGTAACTGGAGTGCTGGGGTTAAGGAATTTGGGATACATTAGTGGTACATACCTAGGTACATCTGCACGTCGACGTACATGTAGGTACTGTACGTTCTCGTCTTTGCCTTTACTCATAAACCCTATTTTCCTATCCTTTACATATCCCAAATCAGATGGTGATGGTGAATTGAATTTAGTCACTTTGAACTGGTCAATTTGATATCAGACCCATTCATTATTATATCCATAATTCTAGATCAGGTTGTTAGGTGGAAAGTAAGAAGCAAAAAAGGAAAAGTAGAACAAAAGAGCTGAGAAAGAGGGTCAGCGGGCAGTTTTCTGACATTGAAGCAAGCAAATGACCTTCTCGTATCCCGACAGCCGAATTTATTTGTTCGTACCCGACAAGTCACCAGGGCTGTGCAAACCCCAAGTTGCCAGGTTGCCAAGCAATAACCGCCCTTGCGCTTGCACTGCCCCTCAGGGGTCTGAGATCCCTCGACTTTCTGGGACCGACTGGCCTTACAACGGACGATACGGGTACTACGGGGAGTAACATTGTGGCACAAAGGAGGGATCGTTGACCTGCAATCTACGGTTAGCCTAGTAAATCACACACACATTCAATCACTACATGCTAATACAGCCGGCCACCCAGTCAGCCAACTTTTACCAGGCATTCTCTTTCCACACCTTACCTTGCCTTTCACTCTCTTCACTCTCCATTCGTTTTTGTCCATTCGTTTGTTTTTTTGTCGCCTCCTACTTTTTCCACCATCCAAATCTGGACGGCGCATTTCCACTCGCTATACCATCACGCCCCGACACGACGACCTGCTGTAGTGGAATTTCTTTGCCATTAT
This sequence comes from Hypoxylon sp. CI-4A, assembly GCA_002120315.1. Classification (NCBI taxonomy): domain Eukaryota; kingdom Fungi; phylum Ascomycota; class Sordariomycetes; order Xylariales; family Hypoxylaceae; genus Hypoxylon; species Hypoxylon sp. CI-4A. Next base: position 1,006,138 of record KZ111525.1, read on the forward strand.
TTTCCACCAAATCCCGTTAAATCCGACCCGACGAGTTTGCGCATACCGACGTGTCCAGTCGAGGGACACCCTACAAAAGAATTCGCGTCTGTTTTACATGATCGTATCCGCCTGAAATTAATTCATCGCCAATTTGGTTTAAGGAAAAAAAGGGAAATTTGAATGAAGGCTGGTCCGGATTGAAACGTTTTGTCAACTTCGATTGCTTGGAAGATGAAGTTTCCAATAGAGAAGTCGCTTTTAGCGGCTCTCTCCTTCGCATCCGCCATCGTGCCCGCAACGGCGGCGGAACGGATCCTAGAATCCACCTCTCTAAACATTTGCCAGGAGAACTCTAGATTTACGGCGAGTTTATTCAACGTCGTCTATAATCCAAGCGAAGGCCGTGCCCATGTCAACATCTCGGCCGTCTCCACTATCGAAGCTAGTGTGATCTTCGATTTAGAAATCAGCGCCTATGGCTATCCTATCATCCACCAAATTATCAAACCATGCGAACTTGGCCTTCCTGGATTTTGTCCTATGGGCCCTGGAAAATTGTCCGACCCTTTCGTCCTGGATGTCCCCGCTTCAGCCGCTGCTAATATCCCTTCAATCGCCTACACGTTCCCGGATCTCGACGCAAAGGTTAGAATTCAAATTAATGCCACAGATGGAGACCAAGCTGGTACGAACATCGCCTGTGTCGAGGCTATGGTCTCGAACGGACAGACGGTTGATTTGGTCGGTGTCAAATGGGCTTCTGCCATAGTGGCTGGTTTGGCTCTTGCATCATCCGCCTTTCTTTCGGGTCTTGGCCACACGAACGCCGCATCCCACGTCGCCGCGAACGCATTGTCTTTGATGAGCTATTTCCAGTCTCAAGCCATGATTGGTCTGGTTGGAATTCCTCTGCCTCCCGTTGTCCAGGCTTGGACTCAGGATTTCCAATGGAGCATGGGTATCATTAACGTTGGTTGGAGTATGTTAACCCCCCTAAAACAATTTAAGCCCAAATAAGCGCATTGTCGGAATGCCGCGAATTTGCTGTATCGAGAGTATTTGCTAACTGGTAATTCTATAGTGCAACGCATTTTCACTTGGTACCAGCGTTCGACAGGAGGTACTCCGTCTACGCTGATCACGCAAGCGGACTCGCTCGCTACTGTGTCTGTTGAAGTGCAGAAGCGCTCTGTCGATCTCTTCAAGCGTGGAGCAGCGATGCTTCCGAGCGCCGTGGCAAAGCACGGTTCTAATCTCCTAAAGCGAACCAACGTCCAAACTAGTTACGGAAGCTATATCGTCTACGGTATTCAACGTGTTGCCTTCCGAGCAGGAATTGAAAGCACGAATCTCGTCCTGACAGGACTTGTCTTTTTCTACATTGTCATGGCCTTGACCACTCTTTGCGTGCTTGTTTTCAAGGGAGGCTGCGAGTTAGCTGCCAAGCAAAGGTGGATGAAGGGCGACACCTTCCTGGAGTTCCGCAACGGATGGCGTGAGTAACCCCTGAATTACTATACTTCCACCGTTTTTGCCAATGCGATTTGATGCTGACCATACATGAACTATAGGCACCGTCCTGAAGGGTATTCTTTTCCGCATGGCACTTGTTGGCCATCCCGCCGTAACCATTCTCTGCCTATGGGAGTTTACTCAAAACGACTCTGCTGCTGTGATGGTTATGGCCGTCTTCTTCCTTGTCACTCTCAACGCTGTCCTGGGATGGGCTGCGTATAAGGTTATTCGCATAGCACATCGCTCGGTCGCACTACACCGAAACCCGGCTTATATCCTATTTTCGGATCCTCAAGCTCTTAACAAGTGGGGTAAGTGAAAATTACTGGTCACAGACGTCGTTATGTATGGTAACAGCCCCTGACCAATTTTGACGCAGGTTTCCTTTACATTCAATTCCGCGCATCGGCTTATTACTTCATCGTGCCTATCCTCGGATACACGTTCGTAAAGGCTCTATTCATCTCTTTCGGCCAGAACTCTGGAATTGCGCAGGCCATTGGATTTATCCTTATCGAGGCTGGTGCTCTCATCGCCGCTGCTGTACTACGACCTTGGATGGACAAGAAGACGAACTCGTTCAACATCGCTATTTGCGCCGTCAATTTCGTCAATGCCATCTTCCTTCTTATCTTCACCAAGGTCTTTGACCAACCTCCCCTCGTTACCGGTGTGGTTGGTGTCGTGCTATGGATCTTGAACGCTGTGTGCACTTTGGTGCTTTTGCTTATGCTGATCATCACTACCGGGTTGGTCATCTTCCACGGTAACCCCGACGGCCGATACAAGTTCATGGCCGACGATCGTACTTCCTTCATGAAGTCGCAGAGCCAGTTGAACACTACTACCGAACTCGACGCGCTCGCTATTACCGCGCGTGGTGAAAAGCCAGGATACTCCTCTGTGTTGGACCTGGATGACGATGCTGACTCGCACAACCGTGATTCGATTTACCGAGGTCAAGCATCTGTAGCGAACTCGACGAACAACTCTCACCACACCCCTTCGCATTACGCCCCGCCGCGCTCTCCTGTCGACCCCATCAACCGAACTGCTAGTCCATATAACGGCTCAGTAGGATCAGTCTCCCGGTCACAGAGCAACTCCAGCCCTGCTGGATTCAAACCGCCCGCTAGCCCAAGGTAAATGACAGAAACCCCATCAATGTTTGAAATCTCGCTTACACCGTTTTTAGTCCGTGGCAACGTGGTGCCGGCTACGAGCACTAGAGTGATTTGTCACTAATGAATATGACGTTTTCTAAAAATGACTCAGAAGAGTGACCAGGCCACTAAGCAACAAGAGGATGAGAAGGTTTGGACGGACTAAGACAGAAGCCAAACATCCGAGCCGCATTCTATAGCAGACAAGGCCAGGGCTGATAGGATGCAGAAGGCTCGTGAGTATACTTGGCACGGTTAATCGTCGTGTTAGCACTAAGGATGAACCGGGTGTAGTATAGCAGCAAAGATAGTGCGAGGCATCATTGGCGTTTAGGCAAGGAATAAATCTTGTGGCTAGCATTCTCATAGCAGATATCAGTGCTTGATCTGGTTTTTATACATTCTGTACATGTGTTGATTATTTACCCCCTTTTATTCCTCTGTCATCGTTTGGTCTTATCAAAGATGTGAGTGTCACCCATCGTAGTCGCAACTAGTGTTTCCAGAAAACTGTTTCCTAATCATATGACTTGCCAGGAAAATTCCCCCATCGAGCAAATAGCTAGCCAAAACTCAAGTCAAATAGTGCTTTACAACTGGCACATACCAGTAGATAATAACCCCTATTTTGATTACTCATAGCATATCGTGGATTATCTCTTAAGATACCATAATGCTCCCCTGCGCCATTGTCGTCAGTATGAACCCTTAAACTTCTCGACCTTTTATGAATACAAAGTCTCTAGAGAAGTATGCTGCGACAGGCATGTGGCACTTAAAAGATATATAGCCAACGGATCTATATAGATAAATACTTCCTCGCTGCAAGCCTTTAAAAACCTTCGATCCCCAAGCTTTTCTAAAATCTAAACATCTCCTCAAGATCATCTCTTCGAGTCTCCAAAATCTTCCCGCCAGAAATCTAATAATCTTATAGCGGGTACTCTTGTGGTCTTCTAATATTCTCAAGCTGACGGGACTCCTGGACCCATGGGATCCAAATATAACTTAATATATAATGGAGACATATAAGCCATTCATCCGAACTTTACGTTCCTTTCATTTTCGAACGGTCTCTCCGGATGAAAAGAGGGTACCAAGAATCAACAATCAAAATGACTAAAGTCGTTGGTTTCAACTTTCATTTCAAATTCCATAATTTCTTTTGGGACAACTACTGACACCACAATACTCTACTCTTTTCTCCTGTCTAAAGGTACTATAACTTGCCCCTTGGTATTCCACATCTGCAGAGCAATGAAAGAAGAAGAGCAGTAATTCTGGAATTGCTACCATTATTACATTCATTCTTGAGGTCTGGTTTTCTGCTCCTGTCCCTCGACATAACACCCTTCCCCAGACAACAAAGTGACGTGGTTCATGTGGTGGGAAGGGATAATATGCCCTAAATATTTGCCCTGACTACAACTATCGTCCTTTGGTCACCATCATAGAGTTGACGATCACCCACAGACACACCGGAGTTTTTATTTATTTACAATTTTGATTAGGGCTTGGGCTTCCCCTCCTCTTCCTCTTCCCCAGAAAAACAAAAACAAAAACAAAAGAAAAAAACAACCGAACAGGTTTCAACCCAGATGATCTCTTCACCAAAAAAACAGGTAATCTACCCCATACTAACCTACAGTCCTCAAACAGCTAAATAGCAGCCATACTTGTACTAACTTCATCATTTCATCATCAGTGCCATCAATAATCAATTGTCTTCGTCGTCGTCGTCGTCGTCGTCATACAAAAGGTACTGTAGTCTATCTCACGCTACCAGCTAGGGATACCAACATCAACTTCGCGTTGATGGTTCCCGCCGCTTCCGCTGTAGAGCGGCTCTACAGGTAAGAAGCACTCCAAAGCCCGACCCAAGATCCCCCAAAGCTAATTCGGAGTGCAAAACAATAGCAGGAAGATACCAGAGAAGAAGTCGGAAGACGAAGATCAAGATGTAACAGAAGAATGAATCACAAGTAAGTCTACCTTTCACGCAAGCTTCTCATCCCCAATTCAAACTCCATCATCGTCTCCATCATCGTCTCCATCATCGTCACTGCCTCTGCTATCATCACTTTCATCGTTACTATCATCATCATCATCATCATCATCATCGTCATCACCCTCGGATCCCGGATGCTAACACACGAAACTAACGACAGCTCGAGCCTCGACGTTGTCGTCGTCGCCATCTTCCCTCTCTCTCATCATATTCCTAACTAGCAAGTCGAGGGTTACGGTGCGCATTTGATGTCGCACTTGACGGATTGTGTCAAGTTGCTGGCCTCATCGCCACAACATAATATTCTTACGGGCGCTTCAGGTACGGAAGTGGTCCATTCGAACACCAATTATCTACTTTCCCACCCTTCTCTTCTTCTCTTCGCTCTCTCTTGCTTCCATCCACACAAAAGCCAAAAAAAAAAAAAAAAAACACACCTTCCCTCAACACTCTCATCAACTCCCACCAATACTCTTTACCCCCCACTTCCTCTTCCACCATTCTCGTCGCCTTCCCGCCCCTCCTTCCTTTCTACTCTAGGCGGGAGATCCAGCTGTGCCAACAGCAGCGCGACTGTGTTACATTATAGTCCATAGGGGACGAAAAGGCTGGCGAACCCTTCCAAAGCGCCTTGAGCTAGGAACCCACGGTCGCTTCTTGGAAAGGGAGTCCCGACTCTCTATCCTTCCTGCCATACCTAACCTCCCTCGCAATCCTCTTCCTCTTGAGGAAAGAGAGGTCCAACTACGACAGCGACCCGGCTGAGGATCCGGGATACCAACTCCTCTCCCCAGTTCTTCCAAAGAACAGGAAGGGCTCTGGCAGCGAGAAAGAATTTAACCGAGCCGGCGCCCTGCCAAACTTCAAGGCTCCTTAGGGCAGCCTGGACTACTTATCCTGGGGTACTTCGAGAATTCCAAGTTCGTTGTGTGTATGTTCCATTCTCTTCGAGTCTTTCTGTATGAGCGCGCTAACCAACTTACCAGGCCCGTGAGAAAGAGCTAGGCCCGATGTGGCATCCCTCTCCCTGGGCTCACCATCATTCATGAACTTCATGCCGAGGGAGAGGGGAGCATCGGCGATTCAAAGGATATCGACCGAAAGATTCGAAAGCCGATATCGTCATCGATTGGCTGAAAACAGCTAAATGCTAGCCCTGTCATTCTTCAAGGCCCAGCAGAGCAGCTATTAGTGCGCTGCTTCTGCTGGGCTACTTCGAAAACTCGAAGATCGGGGTATGTATATTCTTAATTCGATTATTGCCAGATGAGCGTGCTAACCCCATGAGTAGGCCCAGGAGAAAGAGCTAGGCCCAAAGGCGGCGTCCCTCTCTCTCGGATCGCCGTCAGTCGTGCGTGCCGAGAGAGAGGGCAAAGATAAAGATCGAAAGTTTCGAAAGCCGATATTGTCATTGCTCCTGGAGCATGGCGACATAGTTGTTATGAACGGTTGAAAACAGCTGAGTCCAAGCCCGGGTAGCGAAAAAGGAGTTTAAGTAAGGTACAACCCTGCCATACTTCAAGGCCTGGCAGGGCGGTGAAAACGCGCCGCTTCTACTTGGGTGTTTTGAAAACTCCAAAATCGGGGTATGTATACTCTCTATTCCAACCATCCTTCTTTATCACTCTGCTAACATATTATGTTTCCTAGGCACATGATGACGGCGAGAGAGCTTGGCCCCTCTCTCGCGTCGTGCCCCCTCGACTCCATCCTTGTCTTTTGTGTCTCCTATGCTCACTCCCTTCTTGTCAACATAGGAGGCACAAAAGACAAGGATCGGAAGTTTCGAGGACCGATCATCTCCTACTACTCGAGCATGGTGATATACTCACAATGCATGGAGAGCTGGCTCCATTAAAAACAGCTGAATTTAAGCTTGGGCAGGCACTCGAGATTGCACTCCGCCATTGGCTGAGAACAGCTAAACTCGAGCTCTAGTCGCTCAGTCGGGCCGGCCGTAACCTTCATGTAAGTCTGATATAAGTCCAACATCTCGGCTACAGGGACTTACGGGAATAACGTGGATAATAGTGGAGGCGGCCGTGTCTTAGACAAGGAGACCGGTAAAATGATCCGCACAGAGGATCAGAATGAGTCAAATAGGGCTTATAAGGCCCTGGGAGGAGTAAGTAACTATTCTAATCCACCTATTCACCTCTGCGAATTCGGAAACGGAGTCTAACGGATTTATCATAGGCTGCGTTCGCACTATGTGCGCTTCGCACAGGCACCAGGGAGCAGACGCTACCCTGGGCCCTCCCTCCCTCCCTCCCTCCCTCCCTCCCTCCTTCAATACATAAGTTGGGAGTGGGGGGGTAAAACTCGACCATCAGTACAACATCCTTGGTGACTTCCATATCACCAACCTCTGGTCTGAGGTCACCATCGTCAAAGATAAAGAGATCACGATCTACAGGGTCCGATTAGAGGAGGGTAGATCTTGCTACTCCATCATGGTGGACCAACTCGCTCCGCCATTACCTTCAAGAGATAGGGGAGACGGGCCCCGGGAAGGAGAAGGAATGAAGAGACTGCGATCGATGCCCGTCTTCCGGGCTCAGAAGCCTGGAACATCGATGATCGCTTTCATAATGGAGGGTGCCTGATTCCAAAAAAAAAAAAATCAAAAATCAAAAAATCAAAAAAAAAACCCAAGAAAAAGGGAGGAAAAAAGGAGACCTTCATATACTTCAAGATACGACAGCACGGTATCTTGGACACTGCAGCTATGCGCAGCGCGTCAAATGGGACTGGGTGATCCTCGCGGGCATTACACCAGGCGGGGTGGGAGCTTGATCACCGCACACCGGGCTTGGTACTCCAGCACCTCAAACTGGATACCAACAGCCCTCGGCCCGCAGGAAGCATCCTCCTGGCCTTCTTCGCCAGCGTCCACAATACCCTTGTGGGCGCCGCGCGGCGGGGAAGGTCAGAGGTTGAGGGGAGGTCGAGAGTGTGTCAACTCTCCTCTCCTCTCCTCTCCTGCGCCTCCTATCCTAGGAGGGCGCATGGACAGGGCATGAGCAGGATGTCTGTTTGCCCGAGATATCACCGCTGTTCTTCAGCGCGCGATATTGGCGGCTGGTCGACTGCTTACTTCCATCCATCATCAAATCGATGGATGGAAAGTGGGAGCTAATGGAACATGTTGGGGGGAGGGGGGGGTTCCTGGCTTGCCTTCTGCCTGTGATAACTTTGGTGGCACCGGCCGTCATGATCCCGTTAGCGCATACAGTGCCACTCCTGTGCAGAAGATACTAAAATAAAATTGTAAAAAAATAAAAATAAAAATAAAAAAAAAGGGAGAAAAAAAGGAGAAGATCAAAAACCCCTAAAACCCAAAAAAAGTACAGCACTTCCTCTCACCTATTCAAGACCCCAGCAGCCTATGGCTCGGGAATACCCTTCTTTGCGCAACCCGCCCCAGAGCCCATCCAGAGCCCAATCACTCTGGGGACTGCCGGCAACCAGCTTCACGGCTTTCCTGGAGCGGCTCCTCGCTGCACCGACTCCAGGCCTGGGTGCCGGTACCCAGCAGCAGGTTATGCTGATTGAGCTCCCTGCGGGCACAAGGAGTTCCGTTTCACAGAATTCCTGCGATGCTTGCTAGCATGCAGAGTAATAGTGTTGATCTTCCTGCGGCTTGTCTGCACGATCACTACCTTGGATCCGCAAACATAGCGCGAGCTTCACAAACGTCCTATGTTTGCGGATCCAAGTCTAGTCAATAACTAAGGAGTTACTGGCTGGTCGACTCTATCATAGATTATCGCCAACATCACGGTCACCGGCATTCATCATTTCATCAATGATGCGTTCTTACGCGAGAGATCCAGGCCAGAAGTTGATGTGACCGGGAATTTTTTCTTCTCCTATTATCCTCGGGAATGATACAAAACTCCCTGTCGACAGCAAAAAGGGGTTTAAGCAAGGGAACATCCGTCTCGGGTGCTCCTATCCAGCACATCAAGAATAAATGCTGGAACCTCCATCACTCTCGTCATAACTCCAGCCACTCGAGTCACTGCCATAGCTAAGGTCCTCGTCACCAATGCTTTCATTGCCACTCGCCACCTCGGCGTCTCCTCCATCATTTTCATCACTCTCCTCTTCTCTCTCCTCCTCCCAATCATCGGTTTCACTCTCGTCCTCCTCAAACTCGTTAAGATAAAACGGGTCATGAACATGCGCAGCTCTACCTTCCTCATCAATGATCCCGTGAGAAGCGAAAATTCTCCACGCGCTCCGTCTGCGCAACCCCAAGCGCACCAAGGGACCGAAGGGAAATCGGGATGGGCCCTACTGCTTGGGGTCCACTAGTAGGCCCATGATCGCCTCGCGAGGGCTCACCAAAGAGGGAGAAGAGCCGGGGGACGCCACCGAGGCCACATAGGTGGAAATCCTCGCATACGATTAAAGCGGCGATTGGTACACGACCATCTTCTAATCTCTTGAGCTGAAAGATTTTGGCATATGTTTTCTAAAACTTCCAGCGAGAAGATAGAGAGAGAAGTCTCGGGGGAAGAGCCGCTTGTCGCTCGAGTCCTGTTCCATGGTTACCGCTCTGCATATAATTTCAATTAGCAGTTGCTACTACCTTGGGGAATTAAGCGCGGCGAAACTTGCTTGATGGAAATAACTACGCCGAATGGGTGGAGAGACACCGGTTTCTTTTTCTTACTTGCGGTGTCGCTATTTGTATTGGGCATTAAGGAGGGGTTATGGTGTGAATTTAATGACGCGAGTTGGAAAAGTCAGGTTCGGTTGAAGAAATTGTGAAAGATGCGTGCGTAATCAAAGCAATATTGATGCACAAGGTAACCACGTTGGTAGGTGCCGCCGTGGGTGCTAGTTAAGACAAATCCTGATTTAGGGAAGTTAGGCATCAAACAGGTAGATACAAAAATGCAACTGTGCCGTCAACTATGGAAAGTTCCTATGTACATTGTAAAGGTGACAAGAAGGAGATAAGACGAAGTTTAAGTACCCGGGTAGGGGGGGTCCCAAAGGTGTCGCTGTACGCCACCTACCCAAATACTCAACTACCTAAGCGATAAGGAATAAACAGGCTCGTCCTTTCCACTATAGGAGACCACCTTTCATCTGGAGTTTATTTTTGCACGTGATAGAAAGAAGACAAACCAAAAAAAGGCCTCATAATCTTTAAGTTATGGGTTGAATAATCTGGTTCCATATAGATTAACCCCCTAGTGCTCACACTAGGCAGGAACAAATGTGTGAGTTCAAGCCTGGTACGCAAGGTTCTTTTGAAATTAATATTCTGGCAATAGCATGTCGCTTTCGTGTCCAAACCTTCCACTTGGAATCTTTGAAGTTAGACAGGAATTTTATAAGAGCTTTACTAGTAAGTTGCTTGTTATTGACTCACTAGTCATTCTTTGCTAAACCTCCTGACTAGTCTTTTAGGAGCACCTAGGCTAGCTCAATCCTCAATATTGAGTCATCAAGAGTCCTCTATTAAGAGTAACCGTGGTGTCAACTTTCAAGTGACTGCTACTTCCAAACAGTTCTATTAGTAAACAACATGAATGTGCTTTCTCAAACATCTTAGAAGACTCTTGAACATATGTATACTCTGATGTCAATTAGATTTCCTCACGTGCTAAACTTAGTAGGTAGGTAAGAGATCATTTAAAGTTATCAGCAGTTATGCATTCCGCTCTCACAAATATCCTTAACCGAATCCCATATTGAATAACATATCTCTTACTGAGTACGGTAGCCCTCAATACTAATATATGTAAGCTAATTCAACATTTCAGGTTGATTTCTCTTTCTCAAGCCAAACTTTCAAACCCCTTCTATCACTCAAGCTAGAAACTTACAACCTATAAACTTTCTTGACCTAAGCCGAAGATATCACCACGCCATAATAAGAACACGCTGTCGTAGAATACATTATTCCATAGGAGCGGAAACTTGGACATGCTATTGTAGGCTCTTCAATGCCGAATACTAGATGTGACGGAGTCGAAATAGGGGGGTGGCGCCAGCTTAGTCATCAAATTGAATATCCCTCCTCGATTCATTCCATTCGATGCTTTTTTCAATACACGAACCAGATGAGTGTTGATTCAGATAAAAGAAAATAACTCGTCAGAAAGGCAGGGCTCTATTGGAAAGAAGTGACACTACAAGGTAACGTTTCTCATCCATAACAACTTCAATCTACTCGGCGAACTTCCTCATCCAGTGCCTCCTATCTGAATATGCCCGTTCTTAAGTCCGTGAGCAAGAAACCCACTTGCGTTGAAAGCCCTCCTCTCCCCCACGAATTCCTTCAGGGCGCCAAAGTCGCGGCACTGGCGCGGGAAGCCGCTTCCCAGGAACCCGTTCGTATGTTCCGCCGGCTCCACAGTGCTGTCGGCCGCGCACGTTATGCTTTGCACAAGGTAGTCAAAGCAGTGAGCTACGTGCGCGGGGCGATCTTTCCCAAAATCAAATGCTTCCAGATCATCGGACTGCGAGTAGTATGCGCGTCGCAACACGTACAGGCAGTGGAGCTGGTGCATAACCGTCGGTATGGAAATCTCAGGGGCTAACTCTTCGTCTTTGAAGTAACCAAGACCCTCTGACTTACTAGATTAGCAGGAAAGCAATAGAACAAGTGGAATATGAGTGCATTGGTAGTGAGATTGTTATCTGGCATGTCATACCTGGTATCAAGGCATCCCAGATCGGCTCTGAATGATGTCCTGCTCCTGCTCCTTTTGGTGGTTCCTGTGCGAAGGGCGAATGATTCATGAACTCTTTTTGAATATTTGGAAGTGGAATACGTAGAGCGGTTGTCTTATGAGGGCCGGTAGTTTTGAGGATGCCGGCGGTAAGTATCAAGAATAATATAAGAATTATCACTGCTGTTGATGTGATAAGTAAGCTCGTCCTAGCTGCTGAGACAAAGGGGCTTTTCTTCATCCCCTTTTCGAGAGCGGAGTCCTCCGTTCCTTGGTCGGATAGCGATTCCTCATCTTTTGCCAACGGAACATATATAGTAGTAGTCTCTCCATCGTAGATGTGTTCGTCAAACCGCATTATGATGAAGATGTTATCTGATTGTACCTACGCTCGTAACACTCCTCTAGATTACGTATTTGGTCTCCTACTGCCTTTAAATGAGTAGTATGGAGACCCAAACAACTTTGACACAGAGTAAATAGATCAAACCGAAATGAGTAGTAAGAGTTGTAGATTATGGGGTGTGGTTATCTCCATGTGGGCCACTCCAGAAAGTGGTACCCCAAGTCTTGGAAGTGGTCACTCGCATGGTGGGTTGCAGCAGATAGTCAAGGGTTGAAGGTGTCGATTAACGGGGCGATCATACCTACTTACTGTACATACCTATCTCTACTTCTCGATGCTTCTACGTCGTCACGCAATTTCTCCGCATCATCGTCAAATTGACAAAGAGGAGAATGTGCATCCCAATGATCCATCGAGAACCAAACATATCTGCTCTATGTTTCAACGTTAGATCTACATTCCCACACCAGTGGTTGGGATTGTGAATATATAGATAGGGGCTGGTGTCCTAGCAGGTGGGTAATTCATGCGTTCCTATCCCCTTTTACCGACGTCGGCCATTCCAGAAACACCACTTGAATTTACGCTTGATATCCGTCAAACAAACCGCAATGAAGACATCAATCTTCTTCACTTTGCTCTCAGGGGTGGCATCCATTGCACTAGCCCTCCCGACCCGTAAGATCTTGATACTTCCTTCATCTATCCTTTGAACATCTGCTAATCTTTGAACAACAGAATCATCTCAGGGAGATGCCGGCATCGCCGCAGCCGATGACACCAAGAACGATGTGCTAAACATCGATGTGTCCGATGGATTCTAAGCTTGGAGATTTTAGTCGGGGGCTGTGTGACGACGCGCAGCATCGGGTTACCACTGAAGATCGATGGCATATTTGCTTCTGCACTTGGGTACCTACAGATAGTGTGTGTGAGATGAAGCGCTGATTTATCCTAAAGGCTGGTATTCTAGGGGCTATGTAGCTGGGTTAAGCACTTAAATGAACAACATATATAATGTATTCGCTTCGTTATATGCTTATGTTGGGGCGCTTATAGCCTGTCTTCGCCTTTGATCTGGTGTGCTTTACGATTTGAGAAGGGAAAGCGCATACGTTCATATTGGCTCTGTCTCAATAATTTCGATACGACTCTTCCGGTATTCCTTCCATGAATTTGTCAGATGGTACATAATCATCCGTGATAGCGTAGCCACTCTCAGGTGGGCAGTGCTTGAACCTGTCCAGCGTAGGCTTCCCGTCTGATTCCGGATTTTCAGGTCGTTGGTAACATGCTGTGTGTTTTCTCGCAAACTCCTCTAGTGTCATACGGAGATTAGCGCTAAGAAGTTATTGGCCAACTTATGCGGCCATAGCTGGTGGTTAGGATAAGGTATTAAGATATTACTAGTATATATATAAGTTAGGAGGATAGCACTTATATATGCAAGCTACATTAATATAAGAATATTTAGGAAGCTTAATGTATTTTATATTATTAAATTTAAGCATAAATAGGTTTAAAGATTTTTATTTAAATAAAAAAAAGGATTAAAAACCTTAAAACTTATAAAAATTATTAAATAAATTTAAATATATATTTTAAATTAAGATTTTTTATTATAAATAATTTTTATTATTTTTAAAAAAATTATTTTAAAAGCAGCTAATAAAATATTAAATTAAGCTTTTAAAAAAATTATTTATTTAATTATTTTATTATTTTATATAAATTATTTATGAATTTTTTATAACTAATTACCTTTTTTTTATTATAATAATAAAAAAAAATTTATAAATTTATTTTTATAATTCTCGCTTTATTATTTTAAGCGGTTTAATATAAGTTATTATTTTTATTTTATTTATTATTTTTAAATAAATATTTATTTTAGCATTTATTAAAAGAAAAAAAATCATAAATTTTAATTATTAATAATAACTTTTATTTATTTTTTAAAATATATAAAAAATTTAAATTTATTTTATTATTAATACATTTATTAATGCATTTATCGATAAAATTATTAAAGTTTATTAATTTTATATTATAGTTATTATTTTTAAATAAAATATTTTCTTTTATCGATAAAATTAACCTTTAAATATTTAAAACTTACTATTATTTATAAATCGAAATTAAATTTTTTATATAATTAATTTATAATATAATTATTATATATTTTAATATATAATTAAAAGAATTTAATTTTAAAACCTTTTAAGCTTTTATTAAAATATAAAATTTAATTTTATATAATTTTTAAGAATTTAATGTAATTATAAATAAAAATAAAAATATAATTTAATTTAATATTATTATGCTTAATTTTTTTAAATAATTATTATAATTATATTAATAAATAAAAAATAACTTTTTAATAATTAAATTATTAAATATTTTTATTAAAATATTAAAATTATAAAATTAAAATTAACTTTAATAATTTTATAATAATATTTATGAATTATATAATATTATTATATTAATACATTAATATAAATTTTAAATTATTAAAATATAAATAATATAATTTATTAAATAAATTAAA